>OZ007572.1:1385063-1427563 GCA_963931925.1 Onchidella celtica
ATGTATGCATTTTCATTGACTGGTTGATGGATTCCTGGTCACTGATTGGTTGATGTACGCATGGTCATTCATTGGTTGATGTATTCATGGTAATTGATTGTTTGATGTTTGGATGGTAATTGATTGATTGATGTATGTATGGTCATTGGTTGGTTGGTGTATGCATGGTCATTCATTGATTGATGAATGCATGGCAATTGATTGGTTGATGTATGCATTTCCATTGACTGGTTGATGGATCGGTGGTCACTGATTGGTTGATGTATGCATGGTCATTCATTGATTGATGTATTCATAGTAATGGATTGGTTGATGTTTGGATGGTAATTGATTGATTGATGTATGTATGATCATTGGTTGGTTGATGTATGCATGGCCATTCATTGGTTGATGAAAACATGGTAATTGATTGGTTGATGTATGCATGGTCATAGATTAGTTGATGTATGCATGGTTATTGATTGGTTGATGTATGTATGGTAATTGATTGGTCGATGTATTCATGGTCATTGATTGGTTGATGCATGGTCGCAGATTAGTTGATGTGTGCATCGTCATTGATTGGTTGATGGATTCGTGGTCATTGATTGGTTTACGTGTACACGGTCATTGATTGGTTAATGTATACAAGGTCTTCGTTGACTGATCGTTGCACGATTCTTGATTGGTTGTAGCATGAATAGCGCATTCGTATGCAGATTGGGCGATTAACTCTTGCTCGTGATAGGGAGAGATATGATTTATTAGTGATTATAGTTGAATAACTTCTCTCCAGGCAACTGTTTGTATTTTTCTGTGTTTTCCCACTTATTTATGCCTTTCTTTGCCCTTTGTGTTTTCTGTTGTATAATTTTTGTATTTGTTGTTGTTGTTGTATTTATTTATAATTAGCTTACTTCCCTTACTATTAGTTTTCCTGCACTTCTCCTGCCCTGTGTATATTTCTAAATTCTCTATTATCCTAATATGAAGAAACCATCAACTCTGCCATTAGTTTATACATCTACATAATCATCCTGTACCGTTCTTGTTCTCTCTCTCTCTCTCCTCCCCCCTCCTCACCCCACCCCCTTTGCCATTTACTTCCTTCTCATTCTCCTATTCCCCTACAAAATTTCAGTCTCATTTTTGCCCTGTCTACTGTCAGCATTTTTGTTTTGATTCTGTTTCATTTTTGCCACCATTCCTGAAAATTTAGACCCCCCCCCCAACAACAACAACAACAACAACAACAACAACAACAACAACAACAACAACAACAACAACAACAACAACAACAACAACAACAACAAGAACAAAACGCTGCTCTATGATCAAAGTTGTCAGCTGCCACCCCCCCCCCTCCTCCCCATGACTTGAGAAAGAAAAAAAAATCCACTTCTCTTCTTCATGATTTTCCACCCAACTTCCTTCATTTTCCTCTGTTGAACCCCCCAAAAAGTGACCAAGAGAGGATTGTGGTGTAATGTCATGAGTTATTACACTGCAAGGATAATTAATTCATCAATTTGGTATTTCTAGCCTCCGTCGACTAGGAAGACTTACGAAAGTTTACACTGTTTTCATCCCCTGATTTCTCTGGTTGTAGCAACACCTTTAAATGGCAGCTGATTAAAATCGCTGCAGGCACGAGCTGGCGCCAGGGAGAAAAATGACATCGCCTCTCAAGATAAGTCCGTGCACAATCATGATATATTTTGAAGACATCGTCTACTTTCAAACAAACAAACAAACAAACAAACACATTCCCAGTGAAGCCAGTAAAAAGCAATGTCTCTGGTGAAAAAGGTCAGAGTACTGACATTGTCCTGATAATTGAAATGAACAATAGATACATACATAATGTATAGTATCATGTTTTCTGGGGCGAAAGTACTTTATACAATCACACATAGATCTATGACCCTTCATGTACTTCCAAACAGCAACAAACTGCAGTCTTCAACATCCAAAAAGTGATAAGACTACACAGCACAGATAAACGCAAGACCTGTCCAGTTTGATAGGACACCTTTATTTAAGTCTGGGCCAATACACAAATGTCCGTTCTGCTGTACAAAACTAGTGGGGAACACCAACTACAGCCTCCTGCACTGGTGACAGCCTGCGGTGTGCGCATGCGTGGAGGGCTCACTCATGACGTCATCACTTGACTTCACTTTGACACAAAGACAGACAAGGTTACCGGCCTTGAACGTCACCCAAAATACTTCAAGTATCGGCTCAGTTTAGCCATTTAGGCCAGCACCAGGAGGTAGAGCAGTTACGTCCATCTCTTGTGGTGCCACTGCCTGCCATTCCACTCTCAGTAAACAACACAACTTCAGGGCTGACGACCTTGGGGATCTATCAAGTGGACTGAAAAGGGACACAGTTTTTCATTTTTTATTTTTCAATCCTTCTTTTCGACCGGTAAAGTATGAACTTGGTTACATTCAGTCACAGGTCCATAATGATAGCCGATGTGAGGTAATCATAATTATCTCCTGATTGTGCGGATAAGTCCCCTGACGGCCCTGTGACAGCTTTCGTCACCAACGTGAATTAATGAATACGTTAACTCTCATTGATTTGTACACTGGACTGGTTGGGTCACAGGTCACACCTGTTCATCAGATGTGAATCGCTCTGAGTGGTAAATGTTGACATCGTCATTCATGAATGAACTCGTGGCGTCTACGTCATGGCTACATTTAGACAGTGCCAGACTTTTTAGACGAGGACGTTTTGACGTATAGATTAATGACACCCAGAATTTCATTTTTTGATCTGAACTAGGACCTTAGGTTAACCAGATGTACAGCGCCTGTACAAATTCATACATTTTCAACAACGCTGAGGTTTTGCTGATTTTTTTTAAAAGTTTTCAAAATCCGTACACGTATCTCCGTCCTTCAAACACAGAAAATCTCATTTTTAGACACGCATTACATCATCTATCTGTTGTTGTCTGCACGCGCGCACATGTGTGTATGTGTGGATTGTGTATGTGTGCTTGTGTTTGATGTTATTACAGTCCGCCGCTTGGAATACTTTCGGTTTTTCTTTGTTTCTAAAGAAAAATTATTTACGTGATTTTTCACGGATATTTCTACCCCATCATGGGGTAATCATCGATTTCATTGAAGTTGTTAGTTCAGCTTATGAGCTACAGTGAGACAATCAATGCTTGGCCACAATCATATTCAAATTTTGACCTGTGCTTGAGCTAGGGCGATGTCTGTGGTGAGGTACCACAGACAAATTTGGTATGAAATGAATCAACCGCATTGAGATTTGTGTAAGGAAGACTGAGCCAAACAACCGGGCCTGACAACCCGATGCTGAAATCTTTCCTAAACCAGTGGCAGCGACATGTAAACTGT
This sequence comes from Onchidella celtica, assembly GCA_963931925.1. Lineage (NCBI taxonomy): Eukaryota > Metazoa > Mollusca > Gastropoda > Systellommatophora > Onchidiidae > Onchidella > Onchidella celtica. Next base: position 1,388,429 of record OZ007572.1, read on the forward strand.
TCTTGTCTTCTACCGTAAACCTTCGTCAATCTAACACATTTCCAACGTTTTCCCGCCACTCTAAGATACATCCCAGCATGCAACGACAAGGTTAGATAACTGTAGACTACCACTGAGCTCAAAGCGTAAAGTTCGTATGTTGACAGAATGAAAAATCTCAGCCGTTTTTGATAGACATGGCCTTTTAGTTTTACTACTGCCCCTCCAAATATTTGTGTGCTACGTCTGCAACCAAAAAACGACAACAACAAGGATAACAACGACAACGACAACCACGACAGCAACAACACAGCAATCAACAAGTAAACAAACAATAACTAACAAGCCACACCTGCTTACACACAGACGTACGGACAAAGGATAAATCAGATGTGGCACGTGCACGGTTGATCAGTGTAGGTGTAAAAGCTCAGATGCTGTTTCCATCTTCTGGAAAAATTGTCCAACCTTGCACGAACATGAGTAAAATCTGGAGTGAGTGCTGAGAGTGAAACAAGTCCATCCTAGCAAATGAAATTTAAATTTGAGCTGACTGTTGAATTGATCACTGATCGGCTTTTATGCGGTAAAGTGCACAAATGAATATCCAGCTCGGGGCATGAAGTGCACCTGGAATGAGGAAAATAATAGAACTGCTGAGAATTTTACTGACGATCTTGACTTGAATAGCAGTTAGCACTTGTCAAACCTGAAGCGTTGTAAATATGGTAGATTAATGAGAAGCATTGTAGAAGTGACAAGTGTAGTGGTAGAGGCCTGACTACATGCAACACTGCACAAGCCAAACCTGCAACATCCTGGACAAATGAAAAACAACACAACAAAATGACCAAACAAGTAAACGAAACAAAACAAGACAAAAACAGACGGTGGGGGGGGGGGGGGGGAATATGCCGGAATGCTAAACTTCAAAACTGAATGAACTCCGAGTCTGTTTTGAGGGAAGTTTTAGACTAAGCCGGGACTAGGCAGTGACTAACGGCACTAAGAAAAGTCTTAACTAAGTCTAGGCAGTGACTAACGCCACTAGGAAAAGTCTTAACTAAGTCTAGGCAGTGACTAACGTCACTAAGAAAAGTCTTAACTAAGTCTAGGCAGTGACTAACGCCACTAGGACAAGTCTTAACTAAGTCTAGGCAGTGACTGACGCCACTAGGACAAGTCTTAACTAAGTCTAGGCAGTGACTAACGCCACTAGGACAAGGCTTAACTAAGTCCATCCAGGAACTAGCGCCACCAGGACATATCTTAAGTAAGTTGGGGCTGTATGCATGAGCGTGGAGTTTTCACAACATCATCCCGTCACAAAAAACATCAATAATAACAACAAAATCAAGTCTTCAACTTTTGTATGGAATGAATGAAATCCTTCAGCAGATACAATGTGAACGTTTCCTCTTGCTGCATGTGCCATTCACTAGACAATGTGGTCAACACACCAGAAGTTTTATGTACAAGAATAATTTCGTTATTTGTTCACTCAGTTTGTAAGTTTTTGTTGAGTTGTCTCCGCCGCCTGATCCGCCTGTTCCTGTCGCAGCGCCTCCGCCATTTTGTGTTGGGCGACGTCTCTCTTCGTAAGGCCGAAATCTATTGGTTTCTCATGCCACATTCCCCCGTCTGCTGGCTGCTGGATGTCTGAGGAAGAAACGAACATATAAATCAACATGATTACGTCATGGTAACTAAACAGTTTTTTTAAAACATAAAAAAAACAACAAAAAAACTATAGAAAATCTGTGAGGTCGGAGCAGAAAGAACAAAGAAAGGAATGGACAGCTCAGCTAGAATAGGAGTATTAAAAAATGGACGCTTCTAACGGTGGCCTATGTAGCTTACATAACGTGATAACCGCTGCGGTAGGGGGGGGGGGAGAGAGGGGTGGGGGAAGATTCCACAAGATGCTTCCGTTTCGATATTATTTGATATTCCAAGTTTTTATCCTTCGTTTTCTTTTCCCTCAGTTTCATGAATCTCAGTTTTTCAATATTTCATTTTTTTTTCAGCCGGTTGCATTTACGCTGTTGTAATCGATCCTATGTATTTATGTAGAATTGCGATTTCTTCTTTAAATTGCAGATTTGTAGTTTTTACATTCAATTAGATTTCTATGAATTTTTGCATGGCTTTTTAAAAAAAAAAGTTTTCTCCATTTTTTTGTCTCTTCATTCGTTTCGTTGGAGCAGGTTTTCACGTCTATTCAGCTCATGCAGGCGACTGGGAAGTTTTTTGTCTTTAACGTTCGGCATGTTTTGATCCAGTCTTATTCTCTCGTACTTTGCAGATTTCGTTCTTTATCTTTAAATGTATTTTCGGATCGGTGGCTTTTCATCTTTGTCTTTTTAATGAATCCTTTTTGGATGTTTGTTTCGTTGATGTTTGTTGTTCTCATATTTTATTGCAAGTTTGTGATTTTTGCCTTGACCGGGCGGAACACAGAATGGACTTTCTATTCGGAGCTTAAGAAATAATTATTCCCTTGAATTATTTTTATGCTTTCGTCAGCTTAAATAAACTCCTGTCATTTATAAACCCACTGGACATTTATCTGTGGCGAGTTGTCCAACTAGGGAAACGCCCTTGCCTTCTTGACATGTACATGTACTTCTAGTGAGGCTTTGAAACATGCAACCTTTTTTAGTTTGGCCATAGTTTAACTGTACCAAGACTCGTCATGACCTCACAGATTCTCTCTCTCTCTCTCTCTCTCTCTCTCTCTCTGTGCGTGTGTGTGTGTGTGTGTGTGTGTGTGTGTGTTTAAAGTAACCAGAACAGCAAACATCGCTTGAAACACTAATTATATGTAAGCGTCCCAACTTTACAAGACACTTTAAAACTAGTGTATATCAGGCATACAGGAAGTTCTAAGAGAGTTTGCTTCAGGAAGAAACCTTGGGAATCCCAATATTCATAATCTTTAAGCAAAATCACGGAAACTGTCGGAAACTTCACACGGCAGCGGCCACAGAAACACAACTGGAAATGGCGCAAATTTTTCAACTGTCAGAGAGCAGGGAAAATGTGGAGTGCCAATGGGGGATTTCCTGACTTCCGTACACAGTAGAACACTCGTGGTTTCTGGTGCATACGCCTCGAGACACCTATTTTTAGCTTGGTATGACGTAAACCCTTTCTTGATTCCACAACTTCAATTACACGTGTACTTCTCCCCTTCCACTCTATGGTCGGTGATAAAGACAACTGAGCTATCCCGCACATTACTAAATTTCAGATTTCACGGTACGGTGAGTACGGTACACGTCAAAAGTGGGCGTTGCCCTAGCTTTGCAAGAAATTTCCAATCTATAGTTACAACAATTGATATATAACCATACATCCATCAGAAATCTAGGCATTTGCCACCGGCCAGAAAATCTTTAGTTTCACATTTCTCAAGGCTGCTTTTACCGTGGGGGCGGGGGGGGGGGGGGGAGCGTACAGCCCATTTTTCTTTAAGACCGACCATCTTTATTCTTATCTCATCAGTTTAAGGATGATCTTTGTACAGTGCGTGTTCGATCTAAAGAGCAAATCGCCAAGAGATGCAAATGCTAAAAGCTGCCATCCTCCAAAAACAAAGATTTCTACATCTCTAACTCCCCTCCCCCCACCCCCAATTGGCCCACCGTTTGAACTAGGTCGCCCCCCCCTCCCCCACCCACCACCACCACCCACCGCTCCCCATGGTTTTTAAAGGAGAGCACACAACAGGAAAACAATAAAGTTAAAAACGTGGCAAACATTTCAATCCGTGAGAAAATGCCCAGTGTTAACGATTTTCACTCCACTCCACTCGTAATCCTTCCAAAAACAACCTCCAAATTCTCAGCGAACCTTCTGGTCTCCCCGCCCCAAAGTCTCGCGCAGTTCTGGATCTAATGAACAAGGCAATAATCAATGGGCTGTCTCTCCCCGTGACTGTTCTAACCACAGTGTCGGGACTTTCCACGCTACTTGACCTTTCATGGAAAATGATGACAAGCTTTGACTTTCCGACATCTACGAACGACACCAGGGCTACATTGACCTGCAGGTTCCCTGTACATTGGCAGTTCAAGGCTGTAGCTGCGCAGTCTCCGTACTGCCAGCCTCAGCGTACCTTCACTGGACCTTCACCGCTTGGCTGAAGTTTGTGGGTCACAAAAAGACAATGACCTTTCGTTACGATGACCTTCAACTATAACCTTCAATGATGACCAGGTCAAGATTTCCTTCAAGCTTGCAGAAACATTTTACAGAAACCGTCTTGATTTAAAGCGATCAAGGTTTGGAGTCTGGAGGATCAAAATATTTGAGGATTCATGACCTAACGAATACATCTGTAACAGACAAACACAGTCAGACAGACAGACAGACAGACAAACACACACAGACAGATAAATAGACAGAAAATTTTGTTCCACTGATGGGTTGTGTGTGTGTGTGGACAGTTAACCGTGTAAATTAGCATGCCTTTTCCTCGTGGACAATCCCTCCCCCCCCACCCCCCTCCCCCACCCCTCCAATTATTGCACACTGTTGGTTTGCGTGTTTTGTATCCCGATGGAGTTCAGATTTTCTATTGTCTACCGAGGAACATTTAAAAAAAAAAAAATTGCCATGACCTACAGCAAATGATACATTATTTTGTTCAGTTCGTCCAGTTCTCCTCCCCCCCCCCCCCCGAAAAAAAAAATCCGCCCCTGTCTTTCCTTTCTGTCACAGATGGAGATAGGCAGGTGCCGATCACACTCTTACTCTCACACATATACACACATATACATATTTTATACACACACATACGCTTTGTTGCTCTTCATCATGACACTTTCTCTCATTCATGCCCAGGCTCGAGGAGTTGTGACATTGAGAGTAAATTGAGAAATGAGAAAAAGAAATAAGAAAGGGCATTTAAGCAGAAAGAGATGGGGGGGGGGGAGGAGTGAGAAAGAGAGAGAGAGAGAGTATAAAGGGAAGGAGGGGAGGGGGGGGAGAGGAGGGAGAGATAAAAGGAGAAGTAAGAGGTCGTAGAGGAGGAAAGAAAATTAATTCGGGGGTGGGGTGGGGGTGGGAGAGGAGGGAGAGATAAAGGGAGAAGTAAGAGGTCGTAGAGGAGGAAAGAAAATTGATTCGGGGGTGGGGGGGGGTGGAGGGAGAGATAAAAGGAGAAGTAAGAGGTCGTAGAGGAGGAAAGAAAATTAATTCGGGGGTGGGGGGGGGTGGAGGGAGAGATAAAAGGAGAAGTAAGAGGTCGTAGAGGAGGAAAGAAAATTAATTCGGGGGTGGGGGGGGGGGGAGAGGAGGGAGAGATAAAAGTAGAAGTAAGAGGTCGTAGAGGAGGAAAGAAAATTAATTCGGGGGTGGGGGGGGGGGGGAGAGGGGGGAGAGATAAAAGGAGAAGTAAGAGGTCGTAGAGGAGGAAAGAAAATTAATTCGGGGGTGAGGGTGGGGGGGGGAGGGGGGAGAGATAAAAGGAGAAGTAAGAGGTCGTAGAGGAGGAAAGAAAATTAATTCGGGGGTGGGGGGGGTGGGAGAGGAGGGAGAGATAAAAGGAGAAGTAAGAGGTCGTAGAGGAGGAAAGAAAATTAATTCGGGGGTGGGGGGGGGGAGAGGAGGGAGAGATAAAAGGAGAAGTAAGAGGTCGTAGAGGAGGAAAGAAAATTAATTCGGGGGTGGGGGGGGGAGGGGGGAGAGATAAAAGGAGAAGCAAGAGGTCGTAGAGGAGGAAAGAAAATTAATTCGGGGGTGGGGGGGGGGGAGGGGGGGAGGAAGAAAGGGGGCTAGTGGCAGTGAGAGTGAAACTGACTGACCAACTCACTGACCGTCTATCAATCAGTCATCAACAATGATTAGCCTAAAAAAGATTCATTGTCTGCCTGCGTTCGTCTATCAATCTTATTATTATATTCCTCCTGTTGGAGAGGGTGTGCGTGTGTGGGGTGGGGTCAGGCCACCGACTGTCCCAGGGTCCCGTGTCTGCCATTGCCCACATTCCCCCCCCCCACCCGCGCGTCTATAATTTTTCTCATCAGATCAACGCCCTGATAGCCGCCCTCTGCCGGGCCACTGATAAATATATTACGTCATTGGCCGCTGGAATCATCAGGCAGGCAGAGATAAGTGGTTTTGTGCGTGTGATTCATGGCCGGGGGTGGTGGGGGTGGGGGGGGGGAGAGACAGACGGGAGCAGGCAGATGAAGAAATAGAGCAGAAGACAGGAGAAAACACTTTGAGAGTACCGCTATTTTTAGAACATTAAAATCTTCACCTTTAAATTTCAAGCCTTATCCTCCCCCCCCCCCCCCCCCGGTCTTTCGCTTAATAACTGACGGTTGGAGATTTCTTACATAATCAGGAATTCTGCAGCCAAAATGAGATCTCATAGTTTATGCAATAACCTGCCGGGAATTATTACGTGTTTTAAGCTGAGAGCTCATTACGAGGGTACAGAGCAAAATTGTTGTATCTCCAGGTTTATGAATAATGGGAGCTTACGCCGGAAATATCACTAAATTGGTCTCAATGATCTCATTTTCAAGGGAGATACAACAATACTGCTTCCCTGTAACTTGGAACTGGTTAAAGATAGCGGAATATCGAAAAAATTGCAAGAAGCCGTTTGTCATTTTTACAGTATTGCCATTATGAATCCCAATTCATAAACCTGGAGATACAACATTTTTGCTGATATACCCGCGATCACTAAGTTAGACAATACACATGATATCTGCATTTTTCTTAGAGACGATATTTGTTGAGGAGCAAATTTCACGATGCCAAAATAAAAACAAAAATGTCTGGGCCAGTCAGTCACTCTTGTCACCAATCTTTCGCTTCCTAAATAGACATTTTTGAAGATAAGCCCTTTCAGAAAATCTCACAGTAAGCAAATATATATTACACAGAATAGATAGAATAACAACAACAACAACAACAACAACGAAGACGCCGACAATAATTCAAAGAAAATTTAAGAGAGTTGTTGGCTGAATCTAACAAGGGCCTTCATTCTCTCATTTTCTCGACCCGGTGAGATACTGAGATATCTTTCTTCTTCGTGAAATATTATTCACTTGGTGGAGAGGCTGTGGGGGACATCTCATGTACTTGAATTGTGCAGTCCTGGGAAGTGGAACATATTATCTATATCGCTGTATATATGATATTGTGACTCGCCTTCTATCAAATTGATGGCTTTAATTCTGTGCAGCAAATAAAGATTAACCACTTGTATCATGTCTGCAGGTGAACAGTTGACCTTGTGCCTACAACAATGGCAATCTGTAACAACCACAGCTCCCTTGCACAATTCACTGTGATCCAGGCTAGCAGTCAGCAAAGTAAATGGAACCTCTCAATTTGACCAGAAGATGTTGAAGCAAAAAGACGGCAGGCTTGCCTGGAAGCTGCAACTTTGTGAATATTTGAGAAAATGTTGAGGAAACCAATTCATCCTGACGCCTTTGACAACTGTTGTTATGAGGACGTCACAGACGTAAATGGGAGAGGGGGGGGGGGGGGAGGGAGTGAAACCTACAGACCAGACAAGAAAAATGGAACCCAGACCTTCAACTTGACGCCATGAAAGACAAATGAAAACTGTTTTAGAATTATCCTTCACTGACAACGATGACCCAGAATGGTCTTTTCTAGTCTTGGGGGAACAGATGAGGCATGTCATCCATCATGTATGTCCCTTGGTCAATTCCCCACCCACAACAGAGGTTTCCAGAGGATTCAGTACTTGTGTGTATGGGGAGGGAGTGGGGGCGTGGCCCTGGAGTTGTTGTCAGGAGTTACAGTGACATTGTCAAATGATTCGTGTCATACAATAAAATGTCACTTATGAAATGTGAATACGTTTGAAATGAGGTCAAATAATGATCAGCGAAGCTGGAATAAATAATGTCATTTTCACACAAGCACACACTGGTACAAACACACATACACACACATGCATAGTAGCACATACTGACAAACGCAAGCGCAGAAATAATGTGGTGCATTTCCCAATTTCTGTGCTCCACGCTGTATTTGATCACGTGCAACCATCAGCAACCATCGCTGACAGCACCACACCAGCTCAACAGTCACGTCTAGAAATATTTTGCTCAAGATATAAATTGTACAAAACCTTTCACTCCTTATATCTGTGCTGAGCTGGGCTGCGCTGGGTAGTGGACGTTAAGGGAACTATTGTACACTGACAAGACCAGACCATCCGTGATACAGGACACCCGAGTCGGCACAGCTGGACGCTGATGTGGAATGACATGTATTTAAATCCATGACTACACCAAACTTATGTTGCAACGACTTGAAAGTTGAAGGAAGAGTCCCCGCTGACAACTGCTCAACAAAATGCACGCAATGTCCTCATTGTGGACTGCCCCAACTCCACGACTCTTGTCAGTCAGTCTTGGGAAACCTTACACAACTAGACAGGCCGCGCTGGAGATGTCTGGACCAGTAAGTTTTCCGACTGGCGCTGATTTCAAATCAACAAATGAAGCAAGCAACTCCGAGCCTCATTTCACATGCTGAAAACACAGAGACATTAGTTTTGTTATGTTTTATCCAGACAAGACAGGACTTTTTACTCGGACTATTTTGTTTCTCCACGTTCTTTTTCCATTTGACAAAAAACTGTGTTTGTGGTTGCCTGTTTGGACAGGTCAGTGCCAGAATCTTCAACTTGGCGCTTAGGAAGTAAACAGAGAGATAGTCCTACCTCTGCCCCCCCCCCCCGACCCCGCCCTATAATAAGTCTTATGTTATAAGGCATTAAATTGTCGACTTCCGTCTATTTTCTATATGGACCAGGTTAGGACAAAGTTACACTCCCCCCCCCCCTCCCTTTCCTCGAACAAAAACTCCATTCCTAAAAGCCTGTTTACACTGGTAGGTTTTAGGAATAGAAAAAAGGAATTCTGGACTGTGTGGGAAGAACTCTCCTGGCTTTCCGTCTTTTCTTTTCCGATTTCCCCCTTCGAAACATGACCAAAACAAACGATGCGCATCGTTTCTCATTCAGAAAACGGACCAGTGTAAACAAACAACGTTTCGAAGTGGAAAACCGAAAAACAAAAGAAGGAAAGCCAGGAGAGTTCTTCCCACACAGTCCACAATTCCTGTTTTCTATTCCTAAAACCTACCAGTGTGAACAGGCCATTAGACATGTTCTGACAACAACAACAACAACAACAAATTCTCCCAGTACAACAAGACTGCACGCGACTGGCATGAGATTTGGTGCGGTTCTATCTGGTGAATTTCCGCAGAACATCAGTCTGGTCATTGTCTGCCACATGAAGCGAATGCTCAGCAAATTGAAACATCACCCAAGCTGGTTGGCCTTAATGGTGGCAGGAGTGACAGTTTCATCAATGTCTGAGCATTTCGCTCGTCATTCTTGCACAGAATGGCAATAAACAGCTGTTTTTTGTTTTTTCAATCAACTTCAACAGAGTAAAAAAAAAAAAAAACGAGAAATGATACGAATTTAAGCACAACAGAGACAGCAAAGTTACGTCTTGGCAGGCTGTCGTAAGACATAAAAATGCGAAGAAAATTTAATGTGCCTAGACTTTGCCGAGACACACTCCTTTGATGTCACAAGTTAAGTGTGTGTCATTACAGAGCAGTCAGTCCGGGTTTGGGAGGAGATTACACCAGGCAATTGTACTGTCTGTTTCCTGTGTGACCTTCAACTCTTGCGCCATACAAATCTCAACTGCCACAGCTGCCGTGCACAGTCATCTACTATTATCTATTGCAAAGCCTTAGGGACAAACTTTATACCAGACAAGGGTAAAATTATGTGTGGAGCAAATTTCTTGAACAAAAGAAATAAACAACCAATGGCGTGGGCAGATAAAAACAATAACAACAACAAAACTGCAAACAGTTTCATCTGTATAAAGTCAGCAACAATCCCTTCTACTTCCCCCCACCTACCCCCCCCCCCCCTCGGGCACCCTACCTGCTGCCGCAGTATGCAAAACGAGTGAAGAAAAATGGATGAAAAGGGAGTAAACTACCCAGTTTACCGTGGAGAATTTGTCATCAAAGTGAAAGAACACTGACTTTTAAATAAGCCGCTGCTATTGTTCTGGCTGTCTCAAAGTGTGGATGGTCCAGCTATAGACGCCAGGGATCAGGAGGTAACTGACTACACACACAGAGGTTCAATGCATGTCAAATTCTTCCGGAAATTAGAATTTATAGTTCTGTCATTGTTTGTGTCTAAAGCCCGGCATTTGCAGCATAAACCTCTTTCTCCTCTTTTGTTTTGTTTTTTGTCTTGTTTTTTTGCGTGTCAGATTTTTTATGTTCTCCCAGCCTTGCTACGACCCTGCACATTTACTGTTGTGTGTATTTTTTCCCCTTTAAATATGACGTCAAATCTGAAAGAATTGTACACAGCACTTTGTTCTGGCTCAGCTACACCAATACTTTGGTTGATAATAATTTGAGCCGCTAAAATGATATTTTGTGTGTGTGTGTGGGGGGGGGGATTAGGTATAATGGACAAGTGGCCAGTTGAGGTTGCACACAAAGCCTACAGATGGACAGACAGACAGACGGATGGACGGACTGATGCATTTGCATTTATACTCCAGAAAAACAACAACAACAACAACAAACAATAATAAAGACAATCGCAGAATTTGATATGAAAATTCTCATCTAGTTTGTGCATAAAAAATAATATAAAAAAAACCGAGAAAGAAAAAGAAGAGTTGCAATTTGGCATGAATGTTATGTGTGTCGGTAATCCTGGCTATGAATAATTCCAGTCTCTTTCTTGTCCCGCTCGTCACATGTTGTTCTGATATAGAACATGGCCGCTGAATGCATGCACACAACTCCATATTGGTATGTGTTTGCAATGAGAGATGCGATGAGTGAACTGTTGTGTTGATGATAACTAGATGTAAACTGTGGTCAAGAAAATACCAGTCATTTTGTATCTCTCCAGACAGAGAATTGAACCAAACCCTTGCCGCTTTACTTAACCTTGCCATCTTCCACCTCCACAGCTGCTGCAGTTTGAGAAAATTTCTTGTCAAGTTTTCCAGATTTTACAAATTGTCAGGAACATTTTAAAATCTACTCCCAAGGGCCCAGGTGGAGACACCATCATGATCTCTATGGGAATCAGAGACTGCACTTTGTTCTTGAATAATGGCATTTTGTGGTCTGGACTAATTTTTTTGTAAAAGTGGAGACGGAACAAATCAACACTGGGGTGTTATTGTCATGGCAACAGGGGCATTATTACAGGTAGTTTTACTATCAGATGATCCATTTCTTCTCTATTTGTCTCTCTAAAAGCTGACACTACAACATGCCAAACTGACCCACACCGGTGGTAAAACTGCAGAAAACTGGCCAATGATTTGTTGCGAGGAAGCTGAGAAGTTGACAGAAACGGAATCTCCCAAATTAGCCGCCACACTACAAGAGAAACCGCCAGCCGCAGTCAAGAAATAGCAATTTAAAAAGATGAATTCAGCAATTTCCTGGGATAATGTCTCGGAAATCTGAGGTTGAAAAATGGCTCTGCCAAAACCGGAAGCCAAAGGTTTTATCACAATAAAATAATGACAGCTATTATGTCACACTGAGCTGAGCATTCTCTCTCGGCTGGATTTCCGATGTCCGGCATACACTCCCCCCTCCCCCCTCCCCCACTCCAGGATTTTTTGGATTTGAAGATTTAAGAACACAAAGAAAAGGATTTAAGACACTATAAAAGTAGCCCAAGATCATGGCCAAGGAGTTAGAAAAGACCTCAGTTAATTTGATGTGATTGTAAGCTTAAGAAAAAGATGGATTTACGACGGAAGAAGAAAATCCCACTCACACACGGACATTCCGCAATTGTCCGTTTACACCGAATTTTTAGAAATCTTTTCTTGTGCATTTCCTTCCTGTGTCGGGGTGTCGTTTACACAGAGAAACAGAGAGTATTGGACGAGAAGCTGGTTCAGCAATCTTTTCCTTGCGGGGGGAGGATCTGCCCAATTGGCAGTTCTACACTTCTTACAATGCCTGCGATGGGTAGAGATGGGGGTGGGTAGAGCTGGAGGAAGATGGAGAGTCAAAGAACCCTCACGTCAAGAAAAGGGTGCCGAGTCCTATGGTCAAAACCAAAAGGGTGAGAGGGGGGGGGGGGGGAGAGGTGCCCTGACTGCCAGCACACAAACGTTACTGGAGGGGAAAATTCCGCACGGCAAAACGCTTTGAAATGATTGTGAATTAGAAGCCCCTTCTGAAGGCATGGCTAATGATGTTTGATTGGTACATCGCCTAAATACCCACAAGACAACAATTACCAAGTGCTGCCACCTCCAAAAACTATCTCCAGTCTCTGGCTGTTGCAGCCTCGGGCACATGAGAAACCGAGCAGGAATTTCTGACTTCACATGTTCCTGTACAGTGGCAGTTGTGGTAGTTTTCTATGGCCTGCCGGGTCACTCACAGTTTGAACTATGCAGATATAATGAATCTAGGGCTTCTTCATTAACAGTTGCTCGGTACACTGCAGGCTGGAAGGGCTTTGTTTCTCGAGGGCCGCACTGTAAAGTTCTCCAGTGGCGTTGTAGAATGTTTCAATGTGGGGGCGGGGGGGGGGGACACCAAGCATTCAAACAGTAGATATGCATGGTTTATCTGTCAGTTAAGGAATCTTCCTTAAAGTATGTAATTATTTTGGGGGGGGGGGGGGTCCTCACAGTATGAAAAGCATAAATAAGGGAAAATTGGGGAGAGGGGGGAGGGAAGCGCTTCTGAGGAGAGTAGGTTCGATTTTTAATGATAGTAAAGAATTTAAAAATTTGGTTTTATTAAGGTGATTTTTTTTTCAACAAAGACAGTTGTAGAATTATACAAAAATCTGTTCAGTCGCCCGGATCGAGTACATGTTACTCTGTGGATAGTCCCAAACATAGCGACAGGTGCATATCCAAGCGAGAGCTCCGGGGCCAGTCAAAGATCACGATTGTCTCTGGCACAACCATACAACAGATAGCTATATTTAGTGACGTACCACGACCTTGACCCCCAAGGCTGTTTTTAAAACCTGCATGTCTAGCCACAAATTTCTCATGACCTTGACATTTTATGATCACCACTGAGGTTATCAAACCTACAATATCCACATCACTAGCCTGACTGCTAGTCCGTGAGAATAAAACGAAATTTCAGTTGGCCACAAACAGCGACAACAGCAAAGATATTTGTTCCCTTTGGGTGACTAAAATAATGAGCCAAAATGTGCCTCCCCCCCCCCCCCCTCCCAAACGACCTGAAAGCTTTCTGATCCACTTTTACTCCGAGCCCGGAAAGACGGACGTGATGCTGTCACTTATTTTTTATTCCCCCCCCCCCGCCCAAACACACATATGCCCTCGGTCATTCTCTTGTTGCCAGAATTAGCAAACATGTTGATTTACTTTTTTTTTCTTCTTTGTTTCGTTATAAATTTATGATTCTATTTTTCTCGTCGTCTTTTCTTTAGCCCGTGTCCTGGATCAACCGATGCTTGCAACATAGAAACCTCTCAGGGTCCGGGCAAGTACAAGTTTTGTTGTAACTAACTGCTCCCCTACAACTTCCACCAGTGACAGGCAGAAACTCCCCTCAAATAACCTCATAATGGTTGTTAATATTTAATTTTTGCTCCATTTTTGTGATCTCCCGTGGGTGAAAGCGTCGCACTGAGCAGAGTGAATGGTGACAAGATCATGAAGACGTCAAGACGACGCCAGAAACAAACCCGCACCAAGCAAACCGGAAGCGAATGTTTATGATCAATGAAAGCAGAGACCTGGCCAGAGAACCGACATCCGGGACTTAGCGGAAGGATACAGGAATAAAATTTCTCAAACAGCGACAAATGGGCGGTAGGTGGCGCCAGTATCCCTGAGGCCTGGTCAAATGAGAGCTTTTGTGGGCCAAATCTTGTGTCTCGTGGCCGCCAAAAGAACAATCCAAACCGCAAACTGTCTCATTTCTTACACAATTAGTTCATGACGAACGGGTAAAATCTGATGCCCGAGCAGATACAGCCCAGAATGTTCAGTTTGCGGCGATGGACTTTGCAGACTGACACAAAAAAATTTTGGCTGTTAAAAGATTTGGGATGAAAAGAAAATCTCCCACACATCAGAAATTGGATAGGGGGCAGTGGGGGGGGGGGGGGTGACAGAACAGATGAGACATTTCAGCAGCAAGCATCAAAACATTATCTGTCAAATGTGAATATTAAAATCGGGCAAAAATAAAAAGTTGTATGTTGCAACACCCTGCGTGAGAAATAAAACCCAAACAATACAAAGCAAACTAAAGAGAAGACAGAAAATGTTCAAATTTTCGGCTTTCGCCTTTATCAAGGAGAAAAAAATTGATCAGAGAAAACAATTGAACCATAAAAGATTTCAACAGGAATTGTATAGAAACGAAGCGAAAGAGAATAGTGTAAAACACTGGATTGAGCCTCAACCATAGATAATTTTGATACACTACTGAACGGCCTCAACCACAGATATACACTACTGAACGGCCTCAACCATAGATACACACTACTGAACGGCCTCAACCATAGATATACACTACTGAACGGCCTCAACCATAGATATACACTACTGAACGGCCTCAACCATAGATATACACTACTGAATGGCCTCAACCATAGATATACACTACTGAACGGCCTTAACCATAGACACACACTACTGAACGGCCTCAACCATAGATATACACTTCTGAACGGCCTCAACCACAGATATACACTACTGAACGGCCTCTACCATAGATATACATTACTGAACGGCCTCTACATAGATATACACTACTGAACGGCCTCAACCATCGATATACACTACCGAACGGCCTCAACCATAGATATACACTACCGAACGGCCTCAACCATAGATATACATTACTGAACGGCATCAACCACAGATATACATTACTGAACGGCATCAACCATAGATATACATTACTGAACGGCATCAACCATAGATATACATTACTGAACGGCATCAACCATAGATATACATTACTGAACGGCATCAACCATAGATATACATTACTGAACGGCATCAACCATAGATATACATTACTGAACGGCATCAACCATAGATATACATTACTGAACGGCATCAACCATAGATATACATTACTGAACGGCATCAACCATAGATATACACTACTGGACGGCATCAACCATAGATATACATTACTGAACGGCATCAACCATAGATATACACTACTGAACGGCATCAACCATAGATATACATTACTGAACGGCATCAACCATAGATATACACTACTGAACGGCATCAACCATAGATATACACTACTGAACGGCATCAACCATAGATATACATTACTGAACGGCATCAACCATAGATATACATTACTGAACGGCATCAACCATAGATATACATTACTGAACGGCATCAACCATAGATATACATTACTGAACGGCATCAACCATAGATATACATTACTGAACGGCATCAACCATAGATATACACTACTGAACGGCATGAACCATAGATATACACTACTGAACGGCATCAACCATAGATATACATTACTGAACGGCATCAACCATAGATATACATTACTGAACGGCATCAACCATAGATATACATTACTGAACGGCATCAACCATAGATATACATTACTGAACGGCATCAACCATAGATATACATTACTGAACGGCATCAACCATAGATATACATTACTGAACGGCATCAACCATAGATATACACTACTTGACGGCATCAACCATAGATATACACTACTTGACGGCATCAACCATAGATATACACTACTGAACGGCCTCAACCATAGATATACACTACTTGACGGCATCAACCATAGATATACACTACTGAACGGCCTCAACCACAGATATACACTACTTGACGGCATCAACCATAGATATACACTACTGAACGGCCTCAACCATAGATATACACTACTTGACGGCATCAACCATAGATATACACTACTGAACGGCATCAACCATAGATATACACTACTTGACGGCATCAACCATAGATATACACTACTGAACGGCCTCAACCATAGATATACACTACTTGACGGCATTCACGCATCCTCAATGGTTTGACAATTTCTGTACGTTATTTCCCCGCTGGTTATTGCGTCTTAAGGCTGACGGTTTCCCGCAAAAACAATTCCAAGCAAAACCTAACAGGAAACCAAAGTTAATGGCCATCTTGTGGTCTATTCCATACATGCATTCTTGTTCTATCTGACCATTTCTTCTAAATAAATCTAGTTTTTAACATGAGGAGGGAGGGAGGGAAGGGGGGGGGGGTTACTCGGAGGACAATATCTGATGCGAAATATTTGGCAAAAAAATAAATAAATGATAACAACTGCACCTCGTCTGACACAAGCCAGGCACACAGCAAATGTGAAAGGTTGTAATTCAGAAACAGAGAGTTTTACAGTTATTCATGCCCCTAAAATGTACAACATCGAACGGGTTTATTGCTTTCCGTCGCACGCGCGTGGGAATTGATACACACAAAATACAGGAGAATGTAAAAGTTATTTTTGCTGAAGGTTTGCTCTCCCCTCTCTTTTCATTCCTATTCCCTTCTCTTCCTCCCCTCCCTTGACACTTGCAGGATCATTTTATTTCCCACACGCCCCCCTTCACCCCTTCTACAAAAATGCGCCAATCTTTTATTTATCTCTTTCCTCCTCTGTTCCGTAATTCTGTCTGACCCCTTCTCTCTCTCCCTCTCTCTCCTTGTTCATTGACCGCCGGCCAGCCACACCAATAGCTACACCTATAAAGCTCCAGTCATTTGCTGCCTTCAAACGCCGATCAAAGTTCTTGGAATGCGCAAAAACAATAAAAACGTTCATTAAAAATTTACTTGTTGGTCATCAATGATTTAATTTCCGCCGGGCACCGGTATCGAGCGTGGACAGCCTTCACCTTCACAAATACCGAACTTCCTGCAAGACGAATTGAGACTTGACTTTATTTTCTTTTGCAGTTCACCAGGAGGAGGAAATGGAGGGAATTTTAATTGGTAATATCGAGTTTGAGTGAGTTTTACGGCGCGTCGGCACGATGGCCGCCATTTTGCGCCTTTCAGGGTATATTTAGGTCCACGTAGTTTCGTATTCAGAGCTGCTAAATTTAACTGTACTGACACGTGGCCCTACACAGATCTTACTCCTAGAAGGCCATCAGTAAAGTACATACTCTCGTGGGGGGGGGGGGGGGGAGTGGTTGACCCCCAGCATACGAAAAGTGCAAATTTGGAGAGGGGAGAGGGGCGTGGGGTTCTGGGGTGCGCACGTGCACTTTTCAATTATGATAATGAATTAAAAATGTTGGCTGTTTTTTACTCCTTCCCCCCTTCCCCCCGCACCACATACACATTTGGCTGTTACATTATTTATCCACCATATTTCAATACAATTCAAATTAAACATAAAAAAACTCATTCAAAACGCCACTTCCATTTTTTTTTTTCTTTTGCATGTTCACCTTCCTAGCGACAGAAGTCCCACTTTACCCATGTATTCATCATTAGTTCACCCACTCTGCCCACACAGTTTCCGCCTCTGCCAGATGCTGCTGGAGACACGTCAGCAGAGAAGTCAACAATGAAACTTTGCTTATGCATATTAAATTAGACCCTCGTGTCGCTCCGTGCAAACTGATTGGCTGGTGCGATGTCGCGTGGTATGCAATCATCGACATTGGGAGTTATTGCCCGTGCATGTCAATGGCTGTGCTGGAAATCTGTTTTGTACTTGAAGTTGGAGAGAAAACGTGCAGAGAATGGAGGAAACACAACTTGTGGAGGAATCTCAACTTGGCGCTGGAGGAAGGAGAAAACGGGATACGCACGTGGCAAGCCAAAGATTGTTGTGGTCTTACAGACATCGAGACTGGATGATGGAAACTTGCCCAGTTTTGCCGTTTTGGCCCACGCCAATTCCAAAGTGAATTATGACGAACAGAAAATTAAAATAAAGAAACAAAAACAAGACAGAAAAAAAAGTGTGATTGGAGGAAGAATAAACACGGCAAACAGAATGTCATATTATATTTCACTAGATGACCTACCGGGCATTGCCCGGAATAAACAATCATGTGCCCCCCCCCCCCTCTCTCTCTCTCTCTCTAATAAGGCCTGAAGAGTGTATAGTTTGGTCAGTTAGTCATGCCAAAGGTTGCGAGTTACTGAAATATATAATAGATTGGATCTATGCCGCGAGTTGCGCTCTGCCAAGTCCAAGACAACCACAAACCGAGGAATTTGAGGCTCTCACTTAACATTAAAAAAAAAAAGTAGTTCGCGTTCGACAAACGACATAAGATTTCGCATTATACTCAGCAAGGACAAATTTCAAAGCTGAATCCCCTTACGTTTTCAACGCTGCCTGTTACAGTCTAACCTTCATATATATTTTGGGGGGGGGGGGGGTTCCTTGTGTTGTACAGAATGTTTGTTTTGTTTCCCGGTGTGCTGTGTGGGTAACCCGGCAGTGACGATGTGCTGTGTGGGTAGCCCGGCAGTGGCGACACTTCCTGCTGCAGCATGCAATTATCAACATGAACAAAACAAGCCGAGTCAGGACACGTAGGAAAGCAAGCTGGATCAGGGCGTAGGCTGGGCTAGTCTGCTCATAAATAATGAATAAATAAATTTGCTTGACAAATTAATCTGCGAATTAGGATCTGTCATCAGAAGTTGCTGCATGCACCTACAGCGCACACCTCTCTTACAACGCCATTGTCCTCCCACTCGGAGTTTCCAGCAAACTCCGCCTGCTTTGATGCGGTGCAGAGTTTGAAATATGGAATTTTCCTTCAGTGAACATTGACGTGAAAGATTCATTCCTCAACTACAGACTAAACCAGTTGTGTGGAGCACAATCTCGGAGTGGTCAATGCAGGGAGACTGGGACTTTTCTTGTTCATTAATGTCTGTGCTAATTGTAACCATTTCAGACTCCACTCGTACCGTGACCAGGCGTACACCAATGCGGGCGTCATTCCCACATCTGATTTTATGACATCTCTAAGAGTCAGAAACCTCCAACTCAGAAACTAAACCACCATCAAATCTTCACCAATCTGTTGACTTTCCAAGTCTTTGAGACACAAATGCGTGTATCTTACATCCACACGATGCGTGTATCTTACATCCACACGGAGCCACGCCAGCTGAATTTCACCATAAAATGACCCCCCCCCCTCCTCCATGTACTGATTGGCCGCCCGATTTCACTCCCCCACACACGCACACAACATTTTTCTACCAATCAGAGACCAGGAGCAGATAAAATTAATTCTCATATTATTTATTAAACAGCAAGAGAAAAGTCTGGCAAAGAATGATTCCTTTCCCAGTGGTTCCTCAATTTCCTTTTCTAAATATAATTCATCTATTTCCTTCCACCCCCCGCCCCCCGCCCCCCCCCCCCGGGCTAACTCACCTTTTCCCTGATCTAATGCCTCTCCCTCCTTCTGTTTCTACAATCTCAGATTTCCTCACTCTCCTCCAGCAAAGCCACACCTTTTTCTCCTCTCTCCCATGCTCAGACAATCTACCACCAGAACTTCTCCATTATCATCTTCATTATCTTATCATTGCTGTCTTCTTCTGAATTCTTCATCCACACCACGCACTCTCTCTCTCTCTCTCTCTTTCTCTCTCTCTCTCTCTCTCTCTCTTTCTCTCAACTTCTCACAGTTAGTGAGTCCTCTGTCACTCACCATCCCCTACCCTCATTCACGCCGCCCAAGCGTCTCCGCCTTTTCCACTTCTCCCACCCCCACCCACCTCATCCCCCCAATCAAATTCTCAGGCCCATCATCAAAAAAAAAAAAGTCTCGATTCTCTGGCTGCCTTGAACTGCCACGTTTTGCAATCAGGTAATGTTAGAGTTCAACCACTACATTCATGTATCAATAAATTGGCATGAAATCAGTGATTACACAAGCCAAATTGACTCGTGCTGTGATTGAAGATATTCGACATAAGGGGATATGGGCACCACCATCAAGAACAACGAAAGTCGGTTTAAAAGGCGTATGTGCGTTTTATGTGGAATGTGAGCTCATGTAAAACTCCAAATAAATTCAACAGACAGTTGTCTAGAAAATCGATCTGATCCCGCTCAATCTAAAAAAAACAACAAACAAACGACCATAAACTGCAGTAAATCAATAAATAAATGATTAAATCAATAAAATAAGTCAGTAAGTACAGCAAAGTGAGCGAACAAAGAGAAGACGAGCCATGGTCCATTATTTCTTTCCCAGTTTCCATAAACTCGATCAGGCACACCAGCAGACGTCCATTGGTGTGAATGAAAGAAAAAAAGGTTACGTAAATACAATTTTCTCCAACAGAAACGCGTCATGGAATACAACGCTGTGGATTCAAGAGATTAAACTAGAATTTGCCTGGGCAGCTGCAGATTCTCCCCCTGAGCTCACACTAATGAAGCACAAACATAGTTAAAACCTCTGACAAAACAAAGTCTCCCATATCATGGTCAGCTTTCACCACCCAAAAACGGTCGCCAAAAAGTCTATAATCAGGTTAAGCGGCCTGGGCCAAGAGTCTAATTTGACCAAAGTGACCGGCTGACCAGTGCCAGTTGACCATAAGATCCTCAGATCTCCAAGCCGGACTGGGGAGTGGGTGTGATAGATGAGTTGGACCCAGAAGCCCAGGAAAGAAAACGGTCTTTGCATGGGTGACATGAAACTTTGTCTGCGACCCGACTTCACCTGGACAGATTGAACGCGCTTAAACGGGACATGTCGGCTTAAAGAGGTCTTCCTCTTTCGTTCACCAATCTAAATCTGCAGATTTGTTCTTTTAAGAAAATCTACGGTTTTCTGCAGTTCTGGCAGAGCACCATAGAGTCTGATATTCAGGTCGGTGGTTTTGGGCCAATATGTTTCTCGCAGTGCTGAGAAGAGTGTGCCTTATAGTATTCTCTGTCCTTTCTTTTCCCGCACATTTCAAATTATTGCTGTAACCCGTAGGTCTGATAAACAAACTCTGAAAGTTACAGTTAGCCTGAAACAAAATGACAATCTCAGAACAGTCCAGTGTACGCTTAGGCCTTAGTTTATGAACTGTAGTAGTTGAATGCTCCACCGGAAAGTGTACTCAGATTACTGAAAGATGACGTCATCAGTGGGGAAGATTATTTTATTTTCAAACAACAATGATCAAAACAAAATATCGCACGTTCTACTGGCTGGAGGAAAACGCACCCACGATTTCATTCATCCATCTTAAACTACATTTTCAAAAATGTCTTTAAGCAAAAACAGCATCATATGTTTCTAGGTTTTGTGGTATCTCTGGAATTCTCCGTGTAAGTTTAGCAACTCGGCCTTAATGTCAGTGACATCCCATCGCTATCGACTCCCCCCCCCCCCTCCCACCACACGCACGCTTCGACATAAAAAATCTGGTTATTGAAGACATCGTTTCTGTGTCCGAGCTATCTCAACTACGCGGGACGTGTTTGGTCAACTGGGGGCAGAAACTGAATGAAAACACCTTAAGACAAGGTGGCGTGGGGGGGGGGGGGGAATGGAGACAACAATCTCCCGGGAGACCAAAAAAAAAAAAAAGGAGAAAGAGAAAGTTTCTCCACTGCCCGACCTTTGACAGGCTCCTCATGGGAGAAGATTGGTCGGGGGGGGGGGGGGGGAGTGACAGTGAAGTGGAGGAAAGGCAACTATGTCGATCCCTCATCACTCAGTAGGGCACTCACTCACTCAGTCACTCACTCACTCAAACCCTAACCTTTACCAGCCCAGAAGGAAGAGGAAATGGGCAGAGCGTGGTGGAAGTGACAGACGAGCAGAAGGAAGAGGAAATGGGCAGAGCGTGGTGGAAATGACAGACGAGCAGAAGGAAGAGGAAATGGGCAGAGCGTGGTGGAAGTGACAGACGAGCAGAAGGAAGAGGAAATGGGCAGAGCGTGGTGGAAGTGACAGACGAGCAGAAGGAAGAGGAAATGGGCAGAGCGTGGTGGAAGTGACAGACGAGCAGAAGGAAGAGGAAATGGGCAGAGCGTGGTGGAAGTGACAGACGAGCAGAAGGAAGAGGAAATGGGCAGAGCGTGGTGGAAGTGACAGACGAGCAGAAGGAAGAGGAAATGGGCAGAGCGTGGTGGAAGTGACAGACGAGCAGAAGGAAGAGGAAATGGGCAGAGCGTGGTGGAAGTGACAGACGAGCAGAAGGAAGAGGAAATGGGCAGAGCGTGGTGGAAGTGACAGACGAGCAGAAGGAAGAGGAAATGGGCAGAGCGTGGTGGAAGTGACAGACGAGCAGAAGGAAGAGGAAATGGGCAGAGCGTGGTGGAAGTGACAGACGAGCAGAAGGAAGAGGAAATGGGCAGAGCGTGGTGGAAGTGACAGACGAGCAGAAGGAAGAGGAAATGGGCAGAGCGTGGTGGAAGTGACAGACGAGCAGAAGGAAAAGAAAAAAGAAGGGAGGAGAGAAGGCGAGTGGGAAGAAGACACGATGGAACCAGACGTGACAGGAAGAAAACACGATGGAACCAGACGTGACAGGAAGAAAACACGATGGAACCAGACGTGACAGGAAGAAAACACGATGGAACCAGACGTGACAGGAAGAAAACACGATGGAACCAGACGTGACAGGAAGAAAACACGATGGAACCAGACGTGACAGGAAGAAAACACGATGGAACCAGACGTGACAGGAAGAAAACACGATGGAACCAGACGCGACAGGAAGAAAACACGATGGAACCAGACGTGACAGGAAGAAAACACGATGGAACCAGACGTGACAGGAAGAAAACACGATGGAACCAGACGTGACAGGAAGAAAACACGATGGAACCAGACGTGACAGGAAGAAAACACGATGGAACCAGACGTGACAGGAAGAAAACACGATGGAACCAGACGTGACAGGAAGAAAACACGATGGAACCAGACGTGACAGGAAGAAGACACGATGGAACCAGACCTGACAGGAAGAGAACACGATGGAACCAGACGTGACAGGAAGAAAACACGATGGAACCAGACGTGACAGGAAGAAAACACGATGGAACCAGACGTGACAGGAAGAAAACACGATGGAACCAGACGTGACAGGAAGAAAACACGATGGAACCAAACGTGACAGGAAGAAGACACGATGGAACCAGACGTGACAGGAAGAAGACACGATGGAACCAGACGTGACAGGAAGAAGACACGATGGAACCAGACGTGACAGGAAGAAAACACGATGGAACCAGACGTGACAGGAAGAAAACACGATGGAACCAGACGTGACAGGAAGAAGACACGATGGAACCAGGCGTGACAGGAAGAAGACACGATGGAACCAGACGTGAAAGGAAGAAGACACGATGGAACCAGACGTGACAGGAAGAAGACACGATGGAACCAGACGTGACAGGAAGAAGACACGATGGAACCAGACGTGGCAGGAAGAAGACAAAATGGAACCAGACGTGGCAGGAAGAAGACACGATGGAACCAGACGTGACAGGAAGAAGACACGATGGAACCAGACGTGACAGGAAGAAGACACGATGGAACCAGACGTGGCAGGAAGAAGACACGATGGAACCAGACGTGGCAGGAAGAAGACACGATGGAACCAGACGTGACAGGAAGAAAACACGATGGAACCAGACGTGACAGGAAGAAAACACGATGGAACCAGACGTGACAGGAAGAAAACACGATGGAACCAGACGTGACAGGAAGAAAACACGATGGGACCAGACGTGACAGGAAGAAAACACGATGGAACCAGACGTGACAGGAAGAAGACACGATGGAACCAGACGTGACAGGAAGAAAACACGATGGAACCAGACGTGACAGGAAGAAGACACGATGGAACCAGACGTGACAGGAAGAAGACACGATGGAACCAGACGTGACAGGAAGAAGACACGATGGAACCAGACGTGACAGGAAGAAGACACGATGGAACCAGACGTGACAGGAAGAAGACACGATGGAACCAGACGTGGCAGGAAGAAGACATGATGGAAATAGACGTGACAGGAAGAAGACATGATGGAACCAGACGTGGCAGGAAGAAGACATGATGGAACCAGACGTGGCAGGAAGAAGACATGATGGAACCAGACGTGGCAGGAAGAAGACATGATGGAACCAGACGTGGCAGGAAGAAGACATGATGGAACCAGACGTGGCAGGAAGAAGACATGATGGAACCAGACGTGGCAGGAAGAAGACATGATGGAACCAGACGTGGCAGGAAGAAGACATGATGGAACCAGATGTGGCAGGAAGAAGACATGATGGAACCAGACGTGGCAAGAAGAAGACATGATGGAACCAGACGTGACAGGAAGAAGACATGATGGAACCAGACGTGGCAGGAAGAAGACATGATGGAACCAGACGTGGCAGGAAGAAGACATGATGGAACCAGACGTGACAGGAAGAAGACATGATGGAACCAGACGTGACAGGAAGAAGACATGGTGGAACCAGGCGTGACAGGAAAAAGTAGAAGGAACAATAGTTCCTTGAGTGTGAGAGTGTGTGTGTACGTGTGCGTGAGCGTAAGTGTGTGCGTGATTCTGTATGCGTGAGTAGTGTGTATGTGTGTGTGTATGTGTGTGTTTCAATCCTGTCATTGCTGAGAATCTCGCGGATATTCTCGTGTTCGGGAGAAGGTAAGAGGAGAACTTAAAATTGTCTGGCACGGAGAGCACACACAGCGAGAGTCATGGGGTTAATTAAGGATATTTTCAACTGTAGACCTACACTGATGTGGTCTTGGTGCATCTACCATCAAACTACTCAAGCTTTCACAGCTTCAGGGCCCTTAATTCCGGAGTGGCCCTGAAGAAACCTTTTCGCAATAAGTGAATTTTGGATGTTACTCTAGTATTGCTGCGTGCCAAGAGGTTCCACAACAGTTCAATGTTCAGGGTCCCCACAATGTAGGTCCGCCACTGATTGGGGTTAAATGGGTTTGTTCCAAATGCAGATACTGACGTCATGATTTTGGGGTTAGATCTGTGGCCTTGTCAGGCTGGACCACAGTGAAAAACTAAGCAGAACAGAAATGACAATGCCAGGTATGACGTGACAATGCCAGGTATGACGCGACAATGCCAGGTATGACGTGACAATGCCAGGCATGACGTGATAATGCCAGGTATGACGTGACAATGCCAGGCATGACGTGATAATGCCAGGTATGACGCGACAATGCCAGGCATGACGTGACAATGCCAGGCATGACGTGACAATGCCAGGCATGACGTGACACTGCCAGGTATGACGTGACACTGCCAGGTATGACGTGACAATGCCAGGTATGACGTGACAATGCCAGGCATGACGTGACAATGCCAGGCATGACGTGACAATGCCAGGCATGACGTGACAATGCCAGGCATGACGTGACAATGCCAGGCATGACGTGACAATGCCAGGTATGACGTGACAATGCCAGGTATGACGTGACAATGCCATGCATGACGTGACAATGCCAGATATGACGTGACAATGCCAGGTATGACGTGACAATGCCAGGTATGACGTGACAATGCCAGGTATGACGTGGCAATGCCAGGTATGACGTGGCAATGCCAGGTATGACGTGACAATTCCAGGCATGACGTGACAATGCCAGGTATGACGTGACACTGCCAGGTATGACGTGACAATGCCAGGCATGAGGTGTGTGTTACTGTCAACTTTTGATCGCCTTCTGTGCTTTGTTGTAGTTTCCCCCCTGCCCCCTCTCTTTCTTTCTCCTCCTTCATGTTTCCTTTTCTTCCTATTTCTCCTCTCTTCCCAGTCGTTGCCTCTTTTTTTTCTTCTCATCTTTTCTTCCTTCTTTCGTCCTACTCTTAGTAGTCGCTCCCGTCTTCCTCTCCCATCACTTGTCGTCCGTGTGTTATGTTTCCCTCTGCAAACCATAGATTCTACAGAGGACAAAAGGGAACAACTGTCTGCCGACTTACAGCTGGCAAATAAGCGATAAACTACCGAGAACGAATCTATGGAGAACAAATAAACATTAGATGTCCGGTAGAGATGCCAGGTTTCCTAAGATTTGTCAACTGAAAACTCACTTAACAAGATGGGATTAACACTGAAAACATTTGCACGCGGAAACATTATCCCCGCCCATTAACAGATTAAGTGATGCGGCCTGTTATTTACAAAAGCGCCAGGTCTTGGAGACAAAATTACGTTACAATAATTATTTAACCAGCCAAAGTTCGAGTGGGGCCAAAGAGGCAGGAAAATCTTCCACCCCAGTGTCACACAGCACAGAATGCCAGGCGAGCCGCCAAGACCAAGGATTTGGCTGAAACATTTGCAGAATATCTGGCATGCGCGGAAATGTGTTATATTACCAGAGTGGCTTACATTATTGTTATGGAGAAGAATAGCACACATTCTCAAACATTCAGACGCGGTCTCCTGCAAAGTTTAGATTTGAGGCTCACGTGACCACCATGCACACAGAAGAACCCGTTACTACGGGTAATGTCCACACAAATAATTTCTTATGAACATTTGGCGACTAAAGTTGTGCATTTCTGTCTCGCCTTATGTCTAGCTAAAACAGGCTGTAGGTCATTCAGACAACAGACCTGTATCTAGTGCTAGTCAGATCAAGCATGGCTATCCACTCTACTAGAATCTTGTCTCCAACATGAGACACTCTGCTGCATGCATTGGGTTAAAGATCTGCTCGTGAGAATATTAAAACAGCTAAAAATATATCATAACGTATCTTTCCTTCTCCTCTCTCTTTCTCTCTCACTCTCTGTCTCTCTCTCTGCCCGTTCCTTAGAACAGCAAGTATGGGATTTCTCCCCAGTGACGCAGCCTATATTCTGCCCCGCCCCCCCCCCTACCATGGGGTAGCTAGAAGAGTGCACAAACATTCACATAAGCTACAAGTTGTTACATGTTGCACTGTCAGTGACCAGGAAAATGCTACTGAGTATGAGAAATATTGTAACTTTAGAGTTGCTGGTGACAGGAACTGCTGCCCGTGGAAACTGCTGGAAATATGCCCAACCCACGCTGGCCCGCTGCTGACACTGGTCAAGCTTGTGATTTCAGCACAAAACCAGGTATTACTTTATACCCATGAACTGACCCCTGCAATTGTCCTGATTTTGCCGGGTGAGTTCAGGCCAAAGTTACGCCTTTCCCACCAGATGCTTGCACCCATTTCCGCCACAGTTATGGCCCCTGTGCACCTAATCAGTTTACGTAAAGAGGCGTTAATGAAGGCTGAGTTACGAACTGTTGTCAAAACACATTCGTCTTTGTGTGCATAAGTCTGTCTGTGCGTGTGTCCAGGAAAAATGGGGAATGGGAGAGAGAGAGAGAGAGAGAGAGAGAGAGAGAGAGAGAGAGAGAGAGAGAGAGAGAGAGAGAGAGAGAGAGAGAGAGAGAGAGAGAGAGAGAGAGAGAGATTCAAATAACCGTTCATTTGCTCCTTTTGGCAATATGTAGCTCAAATGCTCCACTCCTTACAAAAAACTAACAAACCTTTTTCTCGCCCCCTGGCAAAGTTCCCATCAAAACATTAGAACATATACACATTCTCGAATGTCTTAGCTTTATAGAAATGCACTGCAGATTTCTTCACGACAGACACTGAATGAAAGAGACAGACACATTAGAAACCATTACGTCTTTTTCCTGCTATTTGATCAAAATATTTCTCTACACTGTCGCATTAGCTTCTGTGGCTGATGTTCTAACATCACCTAACACTTCCCAATGACGCAAATCTGCCAGAAATATTTCACAACTTTTCCATTTCTCACATTGGCCACAAGTTTCATGAAAATTCTAAATGATCGATAAACAAACTTTTCTTCCACCAAAATCTGAAGACAGCTTTTCCATTTCTCGTCCGCTCTCCTAAAATGATCCTTTCTGTATTCCATACATTTTGTAGCTCCCAATCTCCTGTTAGCGGACCTGGTATGGGACATATGCAAAAAAAAAAAGTAAAAAAAAATCGCTTTTCAATATAGATTTTTTACTTGAGTTCCTGCAAAACTATAAGCCTGAGATCTGCGGATACGAACACGCAAATAAATAAAAACGGAAAGTTGTTGCCGGGAACGGTGATTTTCATATTGACTATTGAATGTATTTATTAAGTTAAAACGACTGTAAGTATTACAAAGCAAAATCTGTAAAGATTGTGTAGCCAATGGAGAGATCCATCAGTTGGGCAAGCGGGCACATGAAATGATTCGTCAGTTGATATTTTTTCAAATGAGATGAATAAACTGTGCCGGATATAGGTTTTCTTGCTGACGACGCCAGTGTCATGTGACATGTTGTATTGTGGGGGAGGGAGGAGATGTCTGCTAGTGACATACGACAGATTGGCAAACATTCCCGATGTTTCCCTGTATCAGGGCTTCTAGACCTTTACTCGATAACTTGTGGACAAAACATATAAAAGTGAAAAGGGAGGAGGAGAGGGGGGGGGGGGGGTGGGGACTTGCAGAATTTCATAAATTGACTATTACACATGGAACTTGACCACAGTATTGGACGTAGCAGTCCGAAAGGGGGGGGGGTGATGAGGGTTCAAGCCTCTTCTCTGATACAGCATCAATGTGCTACTGGGAGGTGCAAGACTTCAAATCACAACAAGAATAACACACCACATCGTTTAGTCTTCAGCCCTCGAGTCTTGAGTTTATCCTGGACATTCGAGTTTCTAGACATGTCTTGTGGGAATGCCAAGTTAATAGACTGTGATGAAGTGCAGGAGACATTGCTGAACCTGGCTCATGGCCGAACTTCCTAATCGACTGCAGTCTGATCTCTGTCCACAGAGCTGCTGCCTGGACACTACTTAAACAGCATTAATTGACACCTCAGGTAAAAAACAAACAAGAAAAAACCCCAAAGCATCCCCCCCCCCCCTCAGTTTGTTGGACACTGACAGTAAACAGTCAATCATTCAGCAATACTCTCAGAGCAGATTTTAAGCCTAGGAAACTGGCCTGTGAGCTGTAATGGCAAGATCTATTCCAGGCTTCCTGGTAAACATTTCTTTTGCAGAGCAGAAAGTTTTGTGGCCCGAGGGTAGCACTACTCTAAGATTATGCAAACTGACACCTTTCAACATCTTACAGGCTCTCATTTTGGTTTTTAATGAAGTTTTATCAGTCGCCGGGGAGAATCTTTGACGTCCATCGCGTGTCAGCACAGGTGGGTTTACTCATGGCCTGCCCTGCAATCGATTTTTGAAATGGGTTTATAGAAGTTCCCTTTGAAATGTATTCGTACAAATATTATTCTTGAAAGGTGTAATACTTAAACAGTAAAATTCCTTCATCATCGCAATGATGTTTACTCCCCAAATCAGCAGCTTTCCTGGCCAGGTGCCGCTTGTTGAATTAAGCTTTCAAATTATTTCTGTCGTGATTTGAAGAAGTACAATTTGGATGTATGGATCAATGAAATCTTCGATTTGTGTTGGCTTTCGATTCCACAGTTTTATTATGACTGAGTATTCGATTACATCCCAAGTATCTGTTAGAAAGAAATTGGCCTGCCCTAGGGGAAATCTGACTGAGGACATTGTGACACAGCGTGCCGGTCAGGGGTGTTGGTTGGCAAGTTCAGGGAACGGGGAATAATATCGTTTCTTCATCTTTTCTTATGGTCTCGTCCAGAATTATAAAAAAGACGCTTGGATTAGGAATGGAGGGGTGGGGGGGGGGGGGGGGGGAGGTGTTGGATCAAATACCAAATGACCCACCTAATTTTGAACGAAATAAAGCGTATTGTCAGATTTCTCACGTCATCACATCGGGACGGTGAGAACGAAAGCGAAGAAGGGTAGGGAAAGGTGGTTGGAAGTAAGAAAAAAGAAATTGGTATCAAAAGTAGAACAAAGAAACAAAGTTTCGCTGATCATCAGTTGATCAACATTCGCTGGCCAACCTGGGTCAAATTCTCTTTAGTTCTACATTAAAAAACATTAAATTTGCACATACGCAAATCTTGAAAGTATCTTCTGCCAAGTCAGCTGATGTGGGCTGGACTGTGTGAAAGTGACCTCCCACAATGCCCACACCTTAAGTAACTTCTTCCCGGCTCGGCTCGCCTCACAGTTTCTTGTGTTAAGTTCAGTCGGCAAGGGCCCCGCCTTGTGCTCCATTTGCAAAATACCCGCCAAAATCAATTCTGGCCAAAATGGTCCTGGTCTACATTTGGCTGTCGCCGTGTCCAGGAAGGAATTGCCATCTTGATGAAGCTAATTTACCATTTCATGACAAATGTCATCGAAACACGCGGAAAAGTAACTTAGAGAAAGAAGAAAAATAAGCGAAATATTGAGTGGTTACCTTGTCGTGCGGTTTAGTAGTCTCTGACCTTCCATCTCAAGGAAATCAAAGGCCGCTAAGGTGCAGAGCTACGAAATCGTGGAGGGATCTATTCATTTTTGGTTCTTTCGTAAAATGACCGCGAGGAGTCAAACTCCAAGACAAATTATCTGTGATGCAAACCAGGACGACGTCAACGACATCATCATCATTAATAACATAATAATAATACTGATAACAACAACAACAACAGCAACAAACGTTGGCACTGACTAAATTCCAGACCACAAGTTTTACACAGAACTGGCAGAATGGCAATATTGTCAAAGATGAACAGACATCTCAACCCTCAGGCACCCGTGAGGGTCATTGTGGATTCAGAGAGAAAACAACAACAACAACTAAGCGCTTGGAATCAAATGTTACAGCGAAGAGAAAACAGCGCCCCAATACCAAATACTTCACTGCCAGCGTAACTGTCCTATTGATACATGTATGTCCAGCTCCAGGAAACTACTGAGCCAAGGACAATTAGGACAGCTTTAACAGCCGTGATGTCACATACAAAAAGGACAAGCAACGCTGGTGCAGAAGTAGCTGCCATACGACAGAACAACAACTATTCTATGCATTAGTTTAGAAACAAGGACATCCAATGTTAACTAGGTATCACTGTGATCCACAACTAGGACAATGCTATGTATCTCCAGGTACACTCACTGATGTCTCTTTAGTTATATCAAGCTTGGTTTAGACACTGGACATTTAATTTTGATATAAGAACTTCCCATCCTTAACTCTTTGACTCTCCGACATTGACACAAAGATTCAGGATGTGGGCAGGTGTTAACCCTGTCACGAGTGGAGTGAGCGGAATTCAGAGATTACGGGGGCATGGAAGTGGGGGAATGACTCACGGGATAGTGAGGCTGCTCACCTATATTGACTTCTGTTAGCTAACGTTAAAGCGTGCATGTTATGAGTGGGGGGGGGGGGGTCTGAATGAGGCGAGAGCGTTGTATTACTATCACTGCAAGTTAGAACGTCCTAAAGAGCGGACGCAAGAGAAAGCCCAGTGGGCGAACATAAGGAGAGCAGTCGGAAGACTTGGGAGTAGTGTTATTCCAGTGATGACTGGTAGGTGAAACGATGATTGATAATTATGATTGAGGTATTATATTCGTCTATTACCATGATGTAAATAAGTATATGTGAGGAATGTGGAAGTCCTTGATATTGGATATAGCAATGTGCGCCATGAGCGATAGATGAAAGTTGAGTTCATGGATTTGTAGCACGAGTGAGTATTGTGTACTACGATGGAGGTGTGTTACCGTAAGATGTTTGGTGAGTGAAATGTGAACTATTGTGTGTACTCTTCATGAGTTGTAAGGAGGGGTGAAGTGAATAGAAGTGGTATGGTATTGTACCAATGTAATGTTATTCTTGTAGGTGTCGGGGACGGGCCGAAGAGCCGCCTCGGTGAGCACAGGGGATAGGCCAGCATAGGGCCGAAGGCCACACATAGGCCAGGAGTGACGCTGTCGTGTAGGACAGTCGCAGCACATGAGTCGTGGCAGTCAGGCCACCGACAGGGACGTATATATGATCGTGAATGTGTTGTTGAAATGCTAATGTGCTATTGCCATGTTGATGTGCTATTGAAATGCTAATGTGCTATTGCCATGTTGATGTGCTATTGCCATGTTGATGTGCTATTGAAATGCTAATGTGTTATGGCAATAGGAAGGGGCTATTGAGAGACTGCGGTGCCATTGAAATATTAATGTGCTATTAAGACATGGAGAGGAGAAGCTGAGACCGAAGTGTCTTTAGAAAGTAACTACCGGGTTGTGGACCCGAGGAAGTGTGCGTACGGGAGAAGGCCGTTGTACGGCAGTTGAATTGAATAATATAATGTCTGTATTTGCGCTATTATCTTTATGTTTATGTATAATAAATGTGTGAGTCTGATGGGTTGTTCTGTTAAGTGTTAAACTTGTTCGTTCGTGATTGTTGTCCTGTTATACTCATTACATCTCCCAGTCTGGGATTTGTGACAACCCCCCCCCCCCCCCCCCACGTTTGAAATGAGGCGAGTACGGTGTTACGGGCAGGCCAACGTCATCTTCTGGTCAGCTTTTGTCCACATCGCGGTCTGGATCGCCCGTGTTTTCTGGCCAGGAGATAATTAGACTTTTGAAGATGTAATCAGATTGGCGTAGCCCAAGCTCTAAGTGACGCTCTGTCCACTAATTACCCAAGTATTAGGCTTCATCACATCTCACTGAGTCCGAAAATATGACTCGTCGCAGCCTCCTTTTTCTCACATCCTGCCCTTCATAATTTACAGGTAGCGGGTCAACACGTGAGACAACAGTTGGCTAATGAGTACTTCTGGAGGGACTGAATGTGTTTCCTTTCTCGCCTTCTTGGACTGTGGCTGATGATGATAATGACGAGAACGATGATGAAAACGATGGTGATGATAATGATATCAGAAATATCTAGTTTGGTAGTGGCAGCTGGGTAATGGATGTAGCTGTTGGTCAATTCATTAATCTATTTATTATTCATTATTTATTTATTTATTTATTTCACTTTTCTTTCTCATCTCCAGAATTTAGACAATCAATTATCCCAGACCGTCTGACTGTAATCTATTATTCTATGCGAGTGAAATGTAAAAATTATGCTCGGAACTGCGAGTTACCCCCAAGCCCCAGAAAAATGCGAGTTTTCCTCTAAATTCCTTTTTATAACTACAATTTGCGAGGGACAACTAACAGCGGCAGTTACGCAGTTACATGTTCCTGTTTGGTTCAGCGGAGCCCCAGTTTTCCCAGACTGTGACTGTTTCTCTAGTCTAACATTGCTACCTCTTTCTGTTCATGTTTTGTATGACGTTGGTGTCATGTTTCAGGAGTTTGGCGGAGTTGTCCAGGCCAACATAAAATGCTCAGGGTGGATGAACAGATCAAAATGTTCATGAAGGCATGCAGCTTGGTAACAGAAACTGCCTATTATAAATATGCCAAGACTAATCTATCTATCTATATATCTACATATATAAATGAAAACCAATATATAGCTTCCGACCTCGACAAACGTTCGTATATGGACGTCGAACAGATGTAAGATATCAATCGGCCCTGCCACACTGTGACAGTATCAAATGCGCATGCGTACTTTGTCATTCTGGGTGAATAATCTCTGCTAATTCATTTGTTTGTTTAAAAACCACAGAAAATGTGTCTTGCACCAAGTCTTTCACCTACCCCAAAAGCTCTCTTCTGAAAGCGCCCCCCCCCACCCCTTTTACAAGGTACATCACATACCCGAGAGTCAGAATCACGTCGTCAGATCGAACTTGCCAGGACGAGGCGCGATAAACTTGCCAGATTTACCCCGCTTGAAATGTTAAAATGGAAACCAAGGTTGCGAAATTTACAACTTGTTCAGTTTTCTCGTTTGACAGCGCCAGAAAATGGGGTCCGTTATTATCCAATTTGAATGGATTATTCTCCGTGTCCTGAGAATCTACGGCGTGAACTTTTAGAGCTCTGTTGTACATCCCTGACAGATGTTGGGTGTTGAAAAACAGATTAGGAGCAATGTGTACAAGGGTCAGACAGGAACTCCTGATGTTTCTACTTGTTCTCATTGTTTTGTTATGAGCTGATCGTTGGGGAGAAAGGCTGGTTATCATTACGTGTCAACACGACAACAACAACAACAACAACAACAACAACAACAACAACAACAACAACAACAACAACAACAACAACAACAACAACAACAACAACAAAAGTAATACCAACAGTAGGAAGAAGAGATAATCTAGCAATCTTTAATCATGCTATTTTGGAGAGCTCGCTAAAGTGGAATGATGAACATGTTTCAATCCAATGATTTCCAATAATATTTTCTACGGTTTCTCTTTGAAATGCATCGCTGCCTTGTTCAGCTCCAGCCAGTTCCCATGCATTATCCCTGTCAGTCAGAAATTCCAGCAAATGGAAGCCTAGAAATGAGTTCCCACAATGCCTAGCGGGCAGCCGCAGAGCGGCTATAGATAAGCCCTACCTACAATCAGGATCATTAAATTACCCCCGGTCCATCCTGAAGAAAGAAAGATTGTTCTAGAAGTCACTGATCCTATAAATACACAGAATGTCGGGCGGAAAGGCAGGAGGAAACTCCCACCAAATTCGACACAGGAAGTAAATCACGAAGGCAGACCAATGGCTACTCTAATTAGTGTGGTGTTTTTTGGTCGAATGACAACAGTGATTCTTTCTTCAGGGACGCGCATTCATGTACTTCCGATAGCATTAGGGCAGGGAGTGGGAGGCGGGGGGGGGGGGGGGGAGAAACTGTGGACGGTAGTCTTGAAATGTTCGGGAACTCTTCAGCTATGAATGTCAGTTTGCGGGTGCGATCTTGAGTTCAGAGAGGAAAGTAAGTACAACTAGGTCAATTGTTTTTCAAGGCGCGGACAGCTTAAACCTTAAATACAAAATTCTTCTGAGAACCGACTAGTGAGACTGGAGGTGTCTACTGGAGTAACTTCAAATCTACTGGCAAGATGAACAGTTTAACACCCGGGATTCCAGAATTGAGTACACGAAGGGTTAAGAGGCAGTCAATCCTACCACGTAGACTATTCACTGCAAACGACTGCTCCTCCATGTACATCCTACTGTCCTCTGTATCATAAAATGTTTGCATCCTTACCAATGACCAAAATCTCAGCACTCCATCACCTATTTAAATATACGAGACCACCATTGAATATGTGCATTAAGGAATGAAATTCAAAGCTGCTGTATAATTGACCATTAGTGATTGGCACAGACTAAAACCAGACTCCACCATCACGTACTAACGACTACACCGCGACTTTAGCCTGTTCTGTTCTTGAATGCGTCACAAAGTCTAAAGTTACTTGCACCCCCCCCCCCACCCCCCACACACACACCCCGTCACTGCTGAAATGTGCAGCTTTTCGTGCCGTGTTGGTGTGACCTGTCTGTACAAGTCACTGCAAATATTTTAGTCGGCAGGTGAGCACTGCAAACATCAGTTGGTACCAGAAAGCCCTGACGTGTTCTGAGACTCCATTGACACCGGCTCAGACGGAATGAACGTCCATCTCTAATGTTCAAGTTTTCAGCTTGTCAAGAAAGTCTGAAGTATTTACCACTACGCCCTGTCTAAACATTCCAACTTCAAACAGACAAAACTGTAACAGAGAAACCATTGCACAAACAAACAAAAATGAGATTTCTCAAAACACCAACGTTCTCCTGTTGGGATCTGTCTTGGGCAGTTCACAATTTTTCTCGCTGCCTGTTGTTGTGTTTAAATGTAGTCCTTCAGGTTGCTCATGTTGAAAGGAAGTGTCAGTTTTGCAGATGACATACCGGACTCTGGGGGAAGGAGGAAGGGTGGGGGTGGGAGGGTGGATGGGTGGGATGGTATTGATTGCAGTCAGACAGACCATTAGTTTGCCAGATTTCTGGAAGCCTCGGCGGCGTCTGGTATTGAGTTGCTCTCTCAAAGTTCGTCATTTTCACAACTATCTCGTATTCTGGCCATTACAGAAAGGGGGGGGGGGGTGTCTGAGCTTTCCCGACAGGAAAATAGCTCAGTATCTTCTGTTTACATGAAAATAGCCATCGCCATATTTCCCAATTCAACAACATATAAACTACTACATAGAAGTGTAAACTTCAGTGAACCTCTGTCTTGAATTCGGAAATGTCAGTGCTACCCATGTGTGCCGCTCTGCACTATCTTTAGATTATTTTGGGTTCTGGAGATGGCAGGCAGCCTGGATGACTCTTACTTTGATACGACAAAATCTTAGCACGAGCATCAGCAGCACCACCGCTATTACCAAACCACCTCTACCATCACTAAGGCCCGTACAAATATTTCCACATGACCGAACGCGCTGAGAGCGGCACCAATCACTGAAAAAGGTCAACAGCAACTGGCAAGTAAAACGAACAAAAGCAGTTGGTCCCTTTTCAAGCAGAAAATTTTCATTTTGAAGTTATTCAGGATTGGTGTTGATAAGGTACATGTACTTCATTTTCATTTCACTGACTATCCGGAACTTCCAACCATCATTAGACAAATCATCCACTCTGAAACTAAATCGCAGCCAACATACTAAACAATATCATAACAATATTCAGCCAGTAACTCTGTACAGTTCAAGCTGGTCATTCAACACTGCATTTACAAAGTAAAAAGACCAAAGAACACTGGAGAACGGCCCAACTACACATCTCAGCCAACTCCACAAATCTCTCACTCCAAGTGCCTCATTCTTTCACAGGCCCAGTTAGCTTTCTTTCTATTTACTCACTACAACTTCAAATTTCCCATGTACACTTTTGGATCGTGTACTCCCCCCCCCACACACACACATCTGTGCACACATGCGCGCGCGCACACACACACACACACGCACACTGACATACACATAAAAATAATTCTTTGTTGATGGATCAAAACAGCCAAGAAAAACAGTTACACATCATCTTTCAGTTAGGGATTATGCTGAAGCTAATGAAATGACGCACACATCTATAGAATTCGATTTCATGTTTCACTACGGTTCAGACCGAAACAACAATTATTAATTTTTGCCTTGGTCGTGCTTAGCTGGGACGTGAGTGTGGCAGAGAAGCATGCACAGCCCGGCTTTGGTAGAATGCACTTTCGTGCTGGGTCTACATTCGAGACTGATCAATTCAAAATCTGGCATTGTACGAAAGTTGACCAAATCAAAACGTAACAGAAGATTTAAAAAAAACAAAACAATTCACGTGGCATCCCGTTTTAGCCTTTGTGCGATTTCTATTTCGTGATGACCAAAAGCAGCAACTATTTAGTTTGAGATTATAATCTAGGTAGAAAGATAGAGCATATTTCATTCTATAAAATGATATTCAAATAGGAATTTGGTCTAGATTAGATTTGCACGAACTTTATCCGTAACGCCATAGAATTCACTGACTGTCAATTCAAGTGTCATTTCATAAACTTCATTTTAAGCAAGTAATTTGAATACGATAGCGAAATCTCTCACAATTCCATGCATTCACATACACATGAAATTAAATATCCTGGATTCTAATTTTCTCTCCTCGTTCCCTGTCATTTCTCTGTTATCTCCGTTCCCTCCTTCCCTCCCCGTACATAAAGAATCCCTCAGATTAAATCAGTCATTATTTACAATTCAACCACACAAATCTAACATCTACCACACCACACATTTCCACTATTTGCCTCCGCTGTGCAGGTGTTGCCAGCACACCATCAAGTTATCCACTCCATTGTCGCTGTCCTGGAACAAGTCCCAGTCCCCTGGGGTGCTGGCAACAACAACAGTGACGATCAGTGCACGCACGGTCGGTGTTGTGGTTTCTTTCAGCAAAGTCAAAAAACAAACAACAAACCAAAAACTTTCAGATTGGTGGTTGAACCAGATCCGGTTTACTTGCTGTAGACAATCGATGTCCACTAAATGTTCAGATGTGAAAAGTTTTGGCCAGGAAAAGGAAAATGCTACCATCATAACAAACATCAGGGGAAAAGTCTGATTGAATGCAAAACTTCCGTTACGGCTAAATTAGTTTTGATTGGTTAGCCGTGTTGTGTCTCTCGGTACATGGATTCTGAATTACGGGGGTGGGGAAGGAGAAATGGGAAACGTGTCCGCAAATGTTACATCAATCTTAGGTGAGGGCACCAGGAACAAAAATGGCAGGTTAATCTGCGACCCTGACCCAGTATCTATGTGTTCACATAGCGGAATAATTTTCTTGGACTGGTCAGTCGGTCAGTGTCATTTCAGATTTGTTCAAATTCGTGGCTTGCAGTTCTATCTGACTTTCATCATGTTTCATCTTCTCCACTGCCACATTTGATGGCAGGAAAAACCAACATTTTGAGACGAGGCACCAAATTAAACAAAGGAATTCGTGACACTTTAAGAAGGACATTAAAGAGCTGTAGAAAATAAACGTCCAACACAAAAAAGAGCCAAAAGGTATGCTTTTCCCCCCATTTATCTATAGCCTTATTGAATAAGGAAGGAAAGATTATGAACCTCTGACACACCATAATGTTGAGTTACTGTAGCTTAACTATCTGGCCAGAATTTGAACATTGGGTTGAAGATGGTGCTTAAAATTCTGTGAAAATAATTGCAAGTAGATGATTTCGAGCTGACTTGAAGCAATTACAACTCACTTCTGAAAAGTTGGCCATGAAAAGAAAACTCCCCTTGTGTCTCTCGCTAACAGATCAGCCATTTTAATTACGTCATGCATCCTTTTTCTTCAATGAGATCAAATCAAAACCTGACTGTAGAAGCCAGAGAAGTAGTTGAGGTGGGTACCTGTGGAAAGGGGAGGGGGGAGAGAGATAGAGATTTACCCGGTGAGATCAGCCGCCTTTTCGAACTTCAAACTTAAAAACTTTAATCGTCGCCACGTGAGATCAGATTTTTTTTTTTTCTCTCTTTGTTTCCAGCGACATTCGGGAATGTTCCAGCGCCAAGGCTCCACGCAACATCCGGTTCTGGGCGTTGGATGCGGCTGTGATGTTGTTGGGGCCGTGAGCTTAAGCTCAAGTCTGTCCTGATGTGCTTGAAACTTCAAGAATGTTTGGAGAGGCAGGAAATGAGGGTATCTCTCCCAATAACTGGAG
>OZ007572.1:1430063-1590063 GCA_963931925.1 Onchidella celtica
CTTAACCATGGCGATGGCAGCACTGATTTTGATACGTTAGCTGATTTGCACTGTGAGCACTTCAGGCGTCGCGAACCAATTGGCGGCGAGCTAAAAAAAAAGTTCGCTACAGTAAACAATGACACGTGCGTTCACGCACATGGGAGACGTACGGTCAATTCTTCCACTTCCTTTCCCTTGTTTACACGGATGGTAGAGAATCTGACCAGCTTGGATCCATCCTTTCCACCCCTGACATAACAGTCAACTGCAATGCAACCAGCAGGTATTTTAAGCGCTTAGACATATCTCGAAGTTACACTCGCCAGCTGATCCACACGCCATTTTAGGTGTCGGAAGTACAAAGCAAAAACATTCTGTGACGTCATTCGCAATGGGCCTATGGCTGGAAGTAAGCTCACGAGCTCATCAGATGGGAAAACAGATTATGTGTACACAATAGAAAGCATGACATTTCCAGTGCAGTTGTGTGGGTTCAGGACGAGCACTAAAGGCTGGTTCTCCGGGAACATGAGGCAAGGCACGAGCATCCATGGCCCGTGGGCAGGAGTGTGAGATGGGGGTGTTGTCCCACCTGTCCCCGGGGCATTGATCACTCATTGACCTGAAACGTCCAGCTGACCCTCCTGTTATTTTAAATTTCAACACTTTTTTTCTCCATTTTCTGAATGCAATGAAAACGCCAGTGTAGAGTTTGATAGACAATAGCAACAACAGCAACAGCAACAACAAAAACTTGAAAAACAACACAGCACGGTGGAAATAATAATTATTGTACAATTATTGTAAAAAATTAAATAAATGAAGACGAAACTTAATTTTGAGAGGCCCAGAACGTCGACCCACCGACTTTAAGTTCTAGTTAGTCCAGAAAATATATTTGTAACAGTACTTTTTGTTTGTTTGTCTCTGATCTATGCTTGGACTGCATGGCTGGAAGCAAGACCAATATCTTTTTGGTTCAACAAAATCCTTGCTGGACAATTTTGTTTGATCAGTCTCAATACAGACTCAAAATAATTATGACCCACAACGCCACAGCAAGTCATGCCCATCTTACAATCTCCCTAGTCGCAACAGATTAATTGTAGTGAAGAGTAAGGGGGGGCGGGGGGGGGGGGGGGAGAGGAGGAATGAAAACAGTGCTTTGAAGTAAAAACATTCATGGACACACTGACCAAACATGGACACTTTCATCGGTGACACAGAGTATGACAAAGGCAGTGGCATGTGTCACGATTAAGGTTGATGACCTTGTACGCCACGAGTATAGAGGGGGTAAACTTAGTAGGGGAGAAGGGGAGTTTAAAGTTGTTGTCGAGCATGAAAGATTAAATATAACGAGGAAGGTCGGTGGCCTTGTGCGCCACGAGTCTAAGGGGGGTGAGCTTAGCAGGGGAAAACACGGTTTTTAACATTGTTGACGAGCGTGGATAGATACACACGACTCGCT
The DNA here is from genome assembly GCA_963931925.1 of Onchidella celtica. Classification (NCBI taxonomy): domain Eukaryota; kingdom Metazoa; phylum Mollusca; class Gastropoda; order Systellommatophora; family Onchidiidae; genus Onchidella; species Onchidella celtica. Next base: position 1,431,517 of record OZ007572.1, read on the forward strand.
TTAAACTAGTCGCGTGTGCAAAAACCTCGGGAGTATAAGTAGAGGAGAAGCTCGACACACGTGGTTCCCAAGTTATTCATTCCTAAAGGAAGACGCAGCGAGAAGTGGTCCGGGCGACAAGTGGAAGGTCGTGCCATGGGGACCAGGGGTGATTATGTATGTGATTATCATGAGTTGAATGTTTTGACATAAGTTTTGTCATGCATTTATAATTAAATATCGTTTAATTTAAATTTCACTCCATGTGTCCGTTGATCGCTGGTCTGCTTGCTTGGCTTGTTAGCTGGGTTTGAAAGGTAAATAAGTTAGGTACTCATCACACACGTGGTCGTGACCATCTTCACGCACGTGATCGTGACACATGTCTTCGTGGAACTGACGTGAGGATAAAGCGACACGACTTCACTGATCTGATGCTACACATTTCTCTGTCTGGGACATTCGATCTTTTTGTTTGACTTATCTGTGGTCTGCCTCTTCTGAAAAGCCCAACCAACTAATCTTCACTTTTTTTCCACTTACCCAACCACCAACAAATTAACCAATCCGCTTACTCAATCATCAACCAATGTACCACTCAACAAATCCACTTACCCATCTACCATCAACGAACCAACCAACTAATCCACTTAACCAACCAACCACCCGATCAACCAACCAGCCACTAAGTTTGAATGACCTCAAAAGAAACAAAAAGGATAACCACTTATACACATCATTCTATAAGTACAACCAACTTACTGTTAACTTTCACTAAAAAACCGTTGTCCATTTCCTGTGCCGGCGTGTCCATGATCTTAGTGGTATTGAGACACGGCTAACTTGTTAGTTGCTTGTGGGTAAATCTAAAGTCTCACAAAGTCACCGATTAATAGATTTGATAGCTTTCAAATTATAACAAACCTCAATCTCGACCAAACTGTAAAACACTTTTCTATAAACGGGAAAATTGCTGATACACCAGGATGTGAGGTGGAGAACAGAACACAAAGTAGCCCAAACCTTGGGAGTGACACAAAAGCTTAAGCAGTCACACGTGAAAGGACCTTGTGACTGCCAAGACAGCTGGCCCAAGAGAAGGGACTTTGTGACAGCGATCCCAACTGGCCGAAGAACGGGATTCTGTGACTACCAATACAACTGGATGAAAAGACGGAACTTTCTGACTACCAGTACAGCTGGATGAAGAGACGGAACTTTGTGACTACCAATATAAATGTATGAAGAGACGGGACTTTGTGACTACCAATACAACTGGATGAAGACTAAACCTGCACCGAATAATTGTTCAATGTTGGGAAGGGGCGGCAACCCCTGTGCTACTTACCGGATTTGCTCTGACAAGATCCCTGGCGACAGGTGTAGAAGCCATGGCATAAGCAATCAGAGTCCACTAAACAGGTCTTGGTAAAAATGTCGTCACAATCTTTCTGTGGACAATAGATCAGATATAACTTTGGTCAGTCAATGGTCAAACAGTAACTAGACTTACAGGTGTGTGACACTGAGCTCTATGGCCATGGGGAAGGGGGGAGTGGGAAAGATACAGTGAAAGAGAGGGGGAGAGAAAGAGTAAGAGAGGGCCAGGGAGAAGGTGAGAGAGAGAGAGAGAGGAGTGAGACACAGACAGACAAACAGATAGACAGGGGAAATCACTGTAAATCAATGAATCAATCAATTTAAAAAAATGTAAGAACAACAGAAATAAACACAGTGGAAGAAATGGTTTTCCCAACCACAACAGAACAACAAGAAAAAAATAAGTAAAATAAAAATGAGGAAATGATGAAAAAAGTGCACTTCATGAACAACATTCTTTGTTTGCTAACATTAACCTTCCTCTCCCCTTCCCCTTTTTAAAATAAAAAAGGGATGTTATTTCACTTTTAGTATTTACTGTACCATTTCCTTGTTGTTTTGTTCTAGACCTGGCGCCAGACACTTCAGTTTGATATTGAAAGAGGAAAACTTCCGCAAGGAAACAGGCGTGAATTTGTTTGTTGGCGCTGATCGATGGTTTCCTGCACATTGTTTTGTTCTGCTGGCTTTAAGTGTGGACTTCATGACTTCTGGCACTGGCACGGTCAAGTCTCAGCGGTCTGTGAGTCAACTTCTGGATTCAAAACGCATTTCTGATTGACAGATCCATGGCAATGTAGTTTTCAATGTCCTGCAAACAAATGACAGGGCATGGCAGTCTGATCACAGCTTCTACCGGCGACAATCACATTTTTTGCTTTTTTAACGTATTGGATGCGCCAGGATAGGATTCTGAACTCCACCGTATTGTATTTAGACAATGCGTTGGTGGGATAGAGCGCTACTACAATGTTATGTAGAGTTATCTCTACCATCATATTTTTCATTGCTCCAGCAGTTGGCATCAGCCTCTTCACAAACACAATTTCGACTGGAGGTGACGGATATGAATAAAATGGCAGCAGCTTCCTACCGAATTACTGGCGAATACTTGACCATAGGATAGTTTCCATGATCCAAACCTCTGGCTTCCCTCTCCTCATGGTAACGTTTCTTACCAGTATTGGTTTCCTGTCTTGTTGCAGGACGCAGTCGTTTCTGTAAAGAGTTTGTGGTGGTCACTGATGTCTCTTCTTGTCTTTTGTTTAGTGAGGTTTATGAAATAACTGGGGCTTTTAAGCTCATTCAGCCCAACCACTTCCTACAGTCAGTGACAGAACGATAAAATTAATAAGAAAAATTGTATTATCCCCCCCTCCCCACCCCCCCCCCCCCCAAGTGAATAAAGAGCATCCAGGTACATCTTACGTATTGTTTTACACGAACATGTTCTAATTTCAGTGACAGACATAACACATGAATTAACATTGCATGGGCCTTTAACTACCTATGGCACAGATTTAGCTAGAAATGGTTGTTGAGGCAAACTGCAGGTTGTAAAAACGGAAGTCTAAAGCTTTCTCTGTTTGCTCCAAGATGTAAGCATTTGGTAACTGTCATTTGTGATGAATATACATGTCTGTACATAAGAATTTGAATACAAATAGCAGATAACTGAGTTCACGAATGGAATGGGTTGACAGATAAAGTTCACATTCAGTCGAGACAAGCAGACCAGGCGGCTGGTAATGGTATCTGAACTTTGCTGTAATTGCTCAGTGGGCTTTTCTAATGAAGTATTTCCCTCGTTTCTGTCATTGTCAGTCAACAGAATTAGGATAATTACTGTATTTAGAGCAAACAGATAGAAGCCTCGTATCTTCCAACCATATTGACCTCACTGAAACAGATCCTCTCGAGCCAAACTGCCCAAAGAAACGGAAAGGCCAGTGGTCAGTTAGTCATTAAATATTCACACGGCATCATGTGAGGCGAGGGACATGCCATGGCTGATAAACATTGAGTTATCCTTCATTAGCGCGTCATTAATAACTCTTGTATTGTACCATTTTCCCCGGGACCATCAAGTGAATTCCTGTGGTCGCTGTCGCCTTTGATCAACTCTCTAATCGGGACAACCATTTCAATGACCTGACCTGGTTTGCCAAAGCAAGCTAAGATAAGCAACAAATTAATACACATTCAAAAGCCTTTCCTGAATGCTGTATAGAGAGAGTTTGGCGTAAGAACATTCCAGAAACCATAACCCCACCAACATGGAGAATGGCGGCTGATTGGCTCCAGCACTGAGCATAGACAATGGTACAGGGCACATTTCTCAGCATTTGTCAGTCCCGACATGTGACGTGTTCTAGTCACTCACCCCGTGATTACAGTGACAGACAAATGTCACACACCAACCAAATTTGTTACCTCCCTGATCTCCTGGAAAACTCAGCCTGGCCACAGACACAAGATCTGGGAGAGGGAAAAGTTCAACATCTCTTTCACTAATCGCTAGCAACTTTGACCAAACTCAAGCGTAAAATAAATTTCTGACATTTATAAACAGCAAACCAAATCAAAGCACGAGAGAGCAAAAGAAAGGGTCAAACTGAACGGGCGCTTGTGTCCATTCCAGAGACCATTACAATGTCTCTACAGCAGACGCAGACATTGCATGGCCTTGACCAGTATAGCGACCAGCTGTCCCGCCAAGCAATAGTTTGATGATTTTGTCTTTGCTTTCAAAAACTTACTATTCAAAGAACTGAATCAATCAATTTCTTAATTTATAACACACAGTATGCTAGTTTTATTTTGTTAGTTTACTAGTGGTGCTTTTACTTTTTATATGTTTTTCTTGGAAAGTTTCAGCTTTTGCAGGTGATGGTTAAACGGTGTGAACATTTGGATATACGCGCGTACTTTATGGCACAGTTCCCCTCCCCTCCCCTCCCCTCCCCTCCCCTCCCCTCCCCTCCCCTCCCACCACAATGTCTTTCTTCCCGCCTCCCATCATCCTCAAAAACACTGGCAAAAAAGTTGCCAACTTTGGAGATTATAGAGTAGAATGGAACTATCCACTCCTCTCAACACACGTCCATACAGACACACACAGACAAAAGCTCACACAGAGACACACACTGCCCGCCCCTCCAACTCACAACTATTTCATTTTCTGATAATGCGAATATTAATAAAGGCGAATCGCTTTCCACATGATCCTCTGAGACTTCATTAAAACAGGTCAGTGACCTCACTCGTACCTGGTGGATAGAATTACAGCCAATATATCCTTTACGTAATATACGGCCGTCTCCAACAACGCCCCCTCTCTCCACCCTCGAGACATCCAAATGAACCGAAAAGAAAGGAACAGAAAGTGCCATTAGAATTGCTACCAAAGATGAAACGCTTGTTGAAGTAATCAGCAGTAAGGGATGTTTTCCCTACCCAGTAGATCTCTGACCTCAACAGCTTGATGACCCTCTGGCACGACGGACCCTAAAGGTCACAGGCAATGGGGTCATCAGTGAGCGCGTGTAACAGACCCATGAAAAAGCACGTGATAACATATCTGCATGTGCTGAATGCAAGACTGGCATATCTATTGACCTTCACTTTCTTGCTGGTCGGAACCCAAATTCCACAAGGCGCTGATAGAGAATTATGCACACTAATTTTATGTGATAGGACACTTTGCTATACATAGTGGTGTGGATCATGAGCTCTTTGTCTGTCGGGCGCCACGCCTATGGTGGCTGGACTCCAGAAGCGGCGCGGGTCGCCAGCCTCACTAGAAATGAAATTATAGTTTGGTTTTCCCCCCAGTATCGGAGAGAATGAAATTGTAGGGTGTACCCAAAATAACTTGAGAACTGCTGCTCTGATACTGAACTGCACAACGTAAGAAAACTCAGAGCAGTAAGGTCACATGGAGCGCGCCTGGGTTCCCTATCCAAGACGACGTGTGATGCGGCCAGTACTGAGAATGGATGATCCAGACGTCATATTGGTCAACTATAGATCGGTGACCTTGGTAACCGACATGCAAATGACCGATAATTGTTATCTCCGCCAGTGTACCGCGGGTCACTTGTGTCGTTGCTTATCTCAGCCTCTGTGACATGGATCACTTGTCCTCTGGTCTGTCTATTGCTGAGGCAACAATGTCACATTCACAAGTTTCTATGAGAGCCACAGTGCCTTTGGTCAAGTCTATTTTTACATCAACTTTGACTCAGATCTGAACTTGCTTTGAACCAAGTAATGAGACCACAGAATTGCTGAGTTTCCACCAGTGCGCAAGTTCCCGTCCAACTCCATTGTCCACACCTCACACTGAACCCCCAGGCACATACAGATGTGATTCTGTCTGTGTGGACGATCACAAAAAGCGCGTGTGTGTGTCTATTTGCAACTTGCACCAACAATTTTCTAGTTTGATTTATTTCCACAACAACAAAGATGTAACCTAAATGTAAAAGCATAATTATTATTTACTGTCAAGGTTTATCTGCCCCTAACGTCACTCAGATGAAAAAGGTTATGCTCTCCAAATTGGCCATTTCGACTTACGTCATTGTACGCCGACGATGTCGGTGGTAACTAAGCGTAACTACAACATCCAGGAACCAAACAAAGCGTAAATGCATCACGCTGACATGATTGACAGTTGCAGGTTTTGAGCATTGACGTCTTTGAAGTCTGGATTGTGAGCTAACAGAACCTGCCCTGATCTACAGCTTTACCCAACCTTGTCCAATTGTGACAGCAGCAAGTGCCATTGAGAGTCATAAGAGTGTAACTGTCTCCCGGAAATCACGTCAGTGGCTGATGGATTATCTCCCGTCTCCCCGCTCACCACGAAATGGCCATTTGTAGAGGGACGCAAGAGAGTCCAAGGGAGAGAATCATTGTGTCAATTAATAGTCGTCAGATTCCAGGGAAAAGACGCCGCTCGCGCTAAACAGTTTTCCTCTTAAACACAGATTTCCTTTGGCCAGATAGAGAACCTGTCAAAACTGTCTTTCTCCCACACCCGCAGCATCCCATCCTTTTCCGCTCCTTTCCCCTCTCTTTTTGCTTCTGAACTTTTTCAGAATCTATGATTTTTTTTCTTCGAAACGCTGCCAGTTTGGCGAGCGTACGATGTATCTGTGATGCGCCAGTCTCTATCAGGAACTGTTTCTGGTCAATTTGTAACGTGCCATTCTGTTCTCTTCAATTGTATGTGTGTCCAGAAAATTTAGGTTTGAGCACAGGAGACAGGAGACAGCGGCCAGAACACAAGACTTTAGGGGAAAAAAATCAATCAAGTAATCCGGAAATCCACGCGAGTTGGGTGGGGTGTGTATATGTCTGTGTGAGTGTGTGTGCGTGTCTGTACATATTTTTGAATGCATTTGTATGCGCCGTGTATAGTTCTTTTTTTTTTTTTTAAATGTTTCCGAAGAGGAGAAAGGGAAGGGTACTGGACACGACCACATCAAAGCATTTCTCTATTTACATGTCCATGGATTATCCATTGGAGGACGTCACAGCCAGAGGAAGAAATTGTCTGCTTCTGTTTGTTGTCAAGTCTGATCTATTGTGAAAGCTGTAAGTAACGTTTTTGGCTAAACTCAGCCATTTCCGTGCTCTTAAGGCCTGTTTACACTGGTAGGTTTTAGGAAGAGAAAAAAGGAATGGGGGACTCTGTGGGAAAAACTCTCCTGGCTTTCCGTCTTTTGTTTTCCGATTTCCCCCATCGAAACGCCGTTTGTTTACACAGGTCCGTTTTCTGAACGAGAAACGATGGGCATCGTTTGTTGTGGTCATGTTTCGAAGGGGGAAATCGGAAAACATTTCCCCATTCCTTAGTAAAATCATTTTCTACCTACTCAGTTTTTTTTTTTCCTTTTTGTACACAAAACACGGGGTTTATTACGTGCGTTATAAACCAATCGGCCAATCAACCAGCGAACCATCCAAACAGTCAACCAACCAACCAACCAACTAGTCAACCAACCAACCAGCCAACCACCCAACCAGTCAACCAACCAACCAAACAACCAACCAATCAACCACCCAACCAAGCAACCAGCCAACCAACCAACCAGCCAACCAACCAACCAACCAGCCAATCAACCAGCCAACCAACCAACCAGTCAATCAACCAGCCAACCAACCAACCAACCAGTCAATCAACCAGCCAACCAACCAAGCAACAGACAAATTAACCAACCAGCCAGCCATCCCGCCAACCAACCAACCAACCAAATGATCAGAAAGTGAAATCCTTACACCCACTTACGTATATTACATAGTTTGATTCCACAGACAGACAACTGCGGATTCTTCGCTTTCATCTCATAATAACTTCCCAAATCACACACATCCACGCAATGGAGTCTCAAAACTAATTGCTGTCGCCCACCTTTCCTTGTTAGAACACCAAGCTAATGCTGAGTGTATTAAACAACGATAGGAATTCAATATCAAAGGGAGCTACTCAGGCAATCCAATATGCAGCCCCCCCCCCCCCCCCGTCCACCGATAGATTTTGTGTATTTTAACAGAAAAGCTGACAGATTCCCGCGAGAGGTGTCCAAGTACAAGCAGATCAGGTTCCAAAGAGAATATCTGAAATGATTCAAATTTGCGCTACTCGCCCTCAGATGTTAGCGGAGAAATTCTTTTTCTTTTTCATGAGATTGATGTTCAGATGCCAACTTTGGTAAACGTGAAGCTTCTGGATATTTGAATATCAATTTTTGGTCTTAGCAAAATAAGTAGTGTCGTTGAAAAAGTATCTAACTCACATCCTGAGACATTGCTCAACAGTCGTAGGCAAATCAGCAAAGACGGCCAATTGTAACAGACATGAGTTCATCGCGGTTTCGCTGTCAGCGAATCAGGAGTTAAAAACGATGAATTTTTCATTTGAAGCTTTACAAAAAGTATGACGCACCAGTGTGTTCATTTATAACTTGTTTCTGAGTTGAACAGAAAGCTTAATTTCACATCAGCATATTTATGTTGTACTGTCTTCTTCTTCAGTCAGCGGGGGGGGGGGGGGGGGAGGGGGGTGCACTTTAGTGAAACGATTTGGACATTAATTGGGCGCCCTCCAATTGTGGAAACTTGGTGAGATACAAAGTGCCTTAATGGCTGCTTTAAATGTACAGCCTTACGAGGTAATAGTTCTTTCTCAAGACCGAGCTAGTGTCAGGCTAGTCCTCAGGTCGTGTCCGTCTACACGACCCAAGATCAGTCTGACACACATCCGATGACGTGGGATACAGCGCTACCTGACACACATCTGATGACGTGGGATACAGCGCTACCTGACACACATCTGATGACGTGGGATACAGCGCTATCTGACACACATCTGATGACGTGGGATACAGCGCTACCTGACACACATCTGATGACGTGGGATACAGCGCTACCTGACACACATCTGATGACCAGGGATACAGCGCTACCTGACACACATCTGATGACGTGGGATACAGCGCTACCTGACACAAATCTGATGACGTGGGATACAGCGCTACCTGACACACATCCGATGGCGTGGCATACAGTGCTACCTGACACACATCTGATGACGTGGGATACAGCGCTACCTGACACACATCCGATGGCGTGGCATACAGTGCTACCTGACACGCATCTGATGACGTGGGATACAGCGCTACCTGACACACATCCGATGGCGTGGCATACAGTGCTCCCTGACACGCATCTGATGACGTGGGATACAGTGCTACCTGACACACATCTGATGGCGGGGGATACAGCGCTACCTGACACACATCTGAATGTACTGAAAGTTGATACTGAACTTCACGACCTTACTCAAATGATTGCTCTTTGAAAACTCGTATTTTGTATATTGCTTCTTTAGGTTATGTAAAATCATCCCAGGCTTTGAGAATAGAAATTTGGTAGTTTTACATACTTAAAGTCACCATTTCCGTCCAACCAGTCTACACTTCAGCTCAGAGACAAGAAAACTACATATGTACGGGGTTTTAAAATCATTTTTTGTTTACAGGTTATATTTAACGTTCTTGGCATCAAGCCAGCAATACTGAACAAGGAAGTAATGCAATGGTGCGTTTAGGGTTAAATTGAAAACGGTGCATTTTTGGTAACATTTCAAAAAAGATCAAAGAAATTCGCCCGTTTTGAAAAATTCACGTTACATGTCGATACACGTATCAGAACATCTTAAGGTCATTCAAAATCTGAGACTGCAGGCAGAAAATTAAATTACTCCACAACAACAAACAATTGTGGAGAAAACTGCAAGGGACTGAGCGTAGGAGTTCCTAGACGCAACATAGTCAATTTTTGCACTCTGTTGAGGGCAATTAGTTTAAATAGCTAAAAGTCTCTGAACAGCAATGACATCCAATATAAGGATGATTGCTTTCTTGGGACAAATAACTTATGCGCATGACTTGGAGAGCATAGAGTTTTTTTTTTTCAAACTGGTTTTGTATGACAGGGACAATACGGCCGTGTCGTGGCTGTGATCTCCGCTGGTCCATCTCTTGTTTGAAATAAGTGGTTATTACTGTCACGAGTGGAGTGAGCGGAATTCAGAGATTACGGGGGCATGGAAGTGGGGGAATGACTCACGGGATAGTGAGGCTGCTCACCTATATTGACTTCTGTTAGTTAACGTTAAAGCGTGCATGTTGTGAGTTGGGGGGTCTGAATGAGGCGAGAGCGCTGTATTACTATCACTGCACACTAAGACGTCTGAGGAAGCGGACGCAGGAGAAAGCCCCAGAGGGCGAACATAAGGAGAGCAGTCGGAAGACTTGGGAGTAGTGTTTTTTCCAGCGATGACTGGTAGGTGAAACGATGATTGATAATTATGATTGATGTATTATATTCGTCTATTAGCATGATGTAAGTAAGTATATGTGAGGAATGTGGAAGTCCTTGATACTGTATATAGCAATGTGCGCCATGAGCGATAGATGTAAGTTGAGTTCATGGATTTGTAGCGAGAGTGAGTGAGTATTGTGTACTACGGTGGAGGTGTGTTACCGTAAGATGTTTGGTGAGTGAAATGTGAACTATTGTGTGTACGCTTCATGAGTTGTAAGGAGGGGTGAAGTGAATAGAAGTGGTATGGTATTGTACCAATGTAATGTTATTCTTGTAGGTGCCGATGTCGGGCCGAAGAGCGCCACCTACGGTGAGCCCAGGGGATAGGCCAGCATAGGGCCGGAGGCCACACATAGGCCAGAAGTGAAGCTGTCGGTGCAGGACAGTAGAGGCACATGAGTCGTGGCAGTCTGGCCAACGACAGGGGCGTATATATGATTGTGAATGTGCTATTGAAATGCTAATGTGCTATTGCCATGTTGATGTGCTATTGAAATGCTAATGTGCTATTGCCATGTTGATGTGCTATTGGAATGCTAATGTGTTATGGCAATAGGAAGGGGCTATTGAGAGACTGCGGTGCCATTGAAATATTAATGTGCTATTAAGACATGGAGAGGAGAAGCTGAGACCGAAGTGTCTTTAGAAAGTAACCACCGGGTTGTGGACCCGAGGAAGTGTGCGTAAGGGAGAAGGCCGTTGTACGGCAGTTGAATTGAATAATATAATGTCTGTATTTGTGCTATTATCTTTATGTTTATGTATAATAAATGTGTGAGTCTGATGGGTTGTTCTGTTAAGTGTTAAACTTGTTCGTTCGTGATTGTTGTCTTGTTATAATCATTATTACATCTCCCAGTCTGGGATTTGTGACACTGGGGGCTCGTCCGTTGTGACAATGGGGGCTCGTCCGTTGTGACACTGGGGGCTCGTCCATTTTCGTAATATTTAGTTAGTAGGTATTTGTCAGTGGGCATTTGTTACTTTAGTTTTTGTCCACGTAATACTTATCTTGTGGTAGGAATTTGTGCTGTCTTTGTTCGTGGGATGAATGGAAATTCCATGATGATATGATTTATGTATATTTATGAATATGTATTGATGCATGTATTACTATAAATATGTACTAATGTGTACTTAAACTTTTCAGAGAGACAGTGTGTGTGCCAGCCTGTAGAGGTCAAGCAGCCAGAGCTCCGAGAAAGGGGAGGAACTTAAGTCTAGGGGAAAGTTAAGTAAAAGTCAAAATTTTTGTGCCCTGGATTGAGGGCTGTCTGTTCACCTGTCTTTTTCCGCTGTTTTTCTGTTTTTGTTGTAATTGATTATACGGGCGGTGGCGCGGGTTTGCTGTGGTGAACTTAGTTTATCCTTTTAAAAAAAGGTGTGGTAAACTTTGGAACTTCGTTCGTCACAGTGAACAGTTCTATAGGGACCTGTATTTTTGTTTAGATTGTGCCGTTCCATCTTCCTCGTTGTTTTAGGAAGACGTTTCTCTTGTCCCTCTCTTACCTATCTGTAGATACGTTCTTTTTTTTCAGACTCTGTTCTTGTTCGTACCTTGTAGTGTAATCGGCGTAGTTAGGTTGCATTTTTTTTTCCATTATATTTTCTTTTTTAGGTCTTTGTCCTAGTCTGGTTCGTTGTTCCTCGATGTCTTTGTGGTCCTTCTTCTGAAGTTCTTCATTTTTGTCTTTTCTTTTCTCTTTTTATTATTAATAGTGCTATACATTTAATGAACATAGAATTAGTTAGGAAGTAGGTAAATTTCTGAATTGTATTTGAGACAATTGGGTGTTGTTATATCTGGTGTGATCTCAGGTCTCTGGTCGTGTCGTTAGTGACCATACCGACAGGTTGGTCTTTTTCATAATACATACCATAACCATAAATCTGTGAAATGGCGGATCTCCGTGAGCTCATGAAATTGGGTACGGAACTGGCCTTGAGGGAGAGGAGCTGCGCAGCTGGATTAAAGAGCAGCAGGCGGAGTTGCGCGATGAGCGTGCTAAAGATAGAGAGCGAGAAAAAGAGGCTAAGGCTCAGGAGCAGGAAAGAGAGGCTAAGGATAAGGAGAGAGAGGCTAAGGATAAGGTACACGAAAGGGAGTTTAAGTTAAAGGAGTTAGAAGCTCAGCAACAGGAGAGACAGGCTAAGGAAAGGGAGCAGGAGATAAGGTTAAAGGAGATAGAGGCGCAAGTAAAGATTGCGGAGTTGGAACTCAAGAAGAATGCGCCAACGGAAACAGTTGAGCGGCAGGGGCAAAATAAAGGTGGCGTTAGGATTAAGCTGCCTACGTTCGACGACCGGAAGGACGACATAGACACCTTCCTTTACAGGTTCGAACTGAACGCACAACTGCAATGGGGGGAGAATAAACAACTATGGTCCACGTACCTGGCTTCCTTATTGCAGGGGCGAGCGTTAACCTACTTTAAAGAGCTACAGCGCGAAGACGTACATGATTACGATAAGCTGAAGTCTCTGCTGCTTCGCCGATTTGCGCGTACGGAGGAATATTTCCGGGAGCAGTTTAGGCGAGCACGTGCGGATACCAGGGAGGACTTTGCTGCCTTCGTCGCGAGATTGACGGAATATTTCGCGAACTGGGTAGACTTGGCGCATGTTGGCGCGGATTTTGCTAAATTAAAAGACCTAATGATCCGTGACCAGCTGTATGCGTCGTGCCATAAAGATCTGGTGGCTTTTCTGAAAGAAAACGAACCCGCGACGGTGCAGGAGGCGTCTAAGTTGGCGGAAGCATACCGTACGGCACATCCGTCCAAACCAGTCGCGAGGGCGTACGTACAGGATGCTGGTTACGTCGCCGTGGTTGAGGGGTCGCCGGCAGGACATAAAGACAGGTCGCGTCAGCGTGGTGGCTATAACGGGCAAGCCCAGGGGCAACGCAGGGGGTATCACCAATCACCTGCATATGGATCCGGTAAGTTTGACCGAGCAGGAGGGCTAGGTCGCGGTAATGGCCGAGGGCGATTTGTGACCTTTGCCGATGACCGACGGCATAGGGACTTTAGTTCCGGTCGCGATGGGTCACGGGGACCCAGGTTTAGCCGAGCACAGGGAGCGGAATGTTGGACTTGCGGACGCGTAGGTCATTATTCACGCGATTGTAGGACCGCGAATTGTTGGAACTGCGGAAGAGCAGGTCACATCAGGGTAAATTGCCCTGCAGGTAGGATAGCGGCGAACGTGGATGACAATCGCAGTGGCTCCAGTCCATGTTCCCCTAATAAATTTCATCATGCGGCCGCGTGTGTTACATCGGACAACGGAGGCGGACAGTATTCTAAGTGTCCCAGTTGTGAGAAGTTATTATCTTCCGGTGTTTTACCTTGTGGGAGAAAGATCCCCGTTATAAATTCATGTCATACAGGAGGTGGTCTTAGGGTTTATCCGGGGTTTGTTGGGGACGAACCGGTCTCGGTTTTACGAGATACAGATCTACCGTTGTGGGAGTGCATAGGGACTGCATTCGGGATTCACAGCTTACAGGTGAGACTGTCCCGTGCATCCAATTTTCAGGGGCCATAGAGAAATTACCCATGGCAAAGATAGTGATAGATACGCCTTTCCTTAGCGGGGAAGTCGAAGCAGTCGTTGGTTGTTTTCCAGGCGCCCAGCTCATCATTGGTAATGTATCTCGGGTAGTTTCCCCTTCCGAGGAGAATGTGCAGGCATGGTCACAATCAAAAGGTATTGACTTTTGTGCCGCAGTCGAGACAAGTCGACAGGTACGTGATAGGGGTAAGATTAGAACTTTGGCAACGCCAGCGGTCAACCTGGATATCACACCAGGGCGCTTGGCGACATTACAAAAGGAGGACCCATCATTGAGTCCATGTTTTGAGGAGGCGCGAACGGAGAAAACGAGGAAATATAAGAACGGGTCGTCTTCCTTTGTAATTCAGGCGGGCATTCTGTTCCGTAAGTATGTAACGGTGGCCTCCATTTTAAAGCAGGTCGTTGTGCCAGCGTTGCTAATCGCAACAGTATTGCATTTGGCACATGATGTCCCATTAGCGGGTCATATGGGTATAGCTAGAACCAAAGAAAGGGTTCTTAAAAATTTTTACTGGCCATCTATCCACAGAGATGTACAAGTGTATTGTAAGACATGCAGTGCGTGCCAAAAGACGACGCATAAGGGTCGTACACCCCAGGCTCCTCTTCAAAAGATCCCCACGGTTTCGGAACCGTTTAAAAAGGTTTCGATAGACCTTGTTGGCCCCATTCACCCAGCGACCGATAGGGGGAATCGATTTTTCTTAACGGTCATATGTAATGCTACGAGATGGCCAGAGGCGGTTCCTCTTCGGACCATAACGTCTGAGGCAGTCGCGGAAGCGCTTTTTGGAATTTTCGCTAGGGTGGGAATTCCGGAACAGATTTTATCTGATAGGGGTGCGCAATTTACTTCGGAAATGATGAAGGAATTGTTTCGCTTATTCAGCATAACACCAATCACTACCACCCCTTATCTTCCGCAGGCTAATGGCATGTGCGAAAGATTGAACTCGACGTTAAAGTCGATGCTGCGTAAGGTAGCTGCTGATCGCCCTAAAGATTGGGATAGATATATCCCTGCAGTGTTATTCGCGTACAGAGAGGTACGGCAGGAGTCAACGGGATTCTCTCCTTTTGAAATGATGTATGGTCGTAGTCATAGGGGTCCAACTGATGTTCTTCGGGACATGATGACGTCGCCATCATCGGGAGACGATGAGCAAATTTCAGTGTTTCAGTACCTTGTTGATTTAAGAGAAAGATTATCTTCAGCGCGCACTATAGCAGAAGAAGCTTCCAGTATCGCTTCGAAAAGAGCAAAAGACTATAAAGATAGAGGATCCAAACTGAGAATTTTTAAACCAGGAGACAAGGTCCTATTGTTATTACCTACAGACCATAATAAGTTACTGATGACATGGAAAGGTCCTTATGTTATTGAGCGAGTTGTTTCAAAGGTAGATTACGCTATCCACATTGATGGATCGAGTAAGGTTTTCCATGTTAATATGCTACAGAGATTTTATGAGAGACCACAATATCTGTGTGCACAGACAAAACCAGAGGAGAGTGTCTTCTCTATTGCTTGTACGGGGGTCGTAGACCAGTTAGACAGTGACGTAAGCGACACCGAGGCGCAGGAAGAAATACAAATTCAATTGCCGGAGTTAACTCCAACACAAGGTTACAGGGACGTAAAATTTAACCCTGACCTTACGAGTTCAATGAGTAGGGAACTTAAGACCCTGTTAGCGTCATTCCCGGATGTTATTACGGATTTGCCGGGTCGCACTACAGTGATCCAGCACCAAATAAAGTTGACTTCGGATACGCCAGTATCTCTTAGACCTTATCCGCTGCCTTTTGCTTCGAGAGATAGAGTTATAAAGGAAGTTGAGTCAATGTTGAAGTTAGATGTGATAGAACCATCAACATCGCCGTATTCATCACCCATCGTCCTCGTGAAAAAACTTGATGGATCGGTGCGGTTCTGTATTGATTTTCGAAGATTGAACACTATTACGGTAGGCGATAGGGAGCCTATTCCGTTTCAGGAGGAACTAATAGCTTCATTGGCCGGGTCCACGTGGTTTTCCAAGATAGATTTAACGAAAGGGTATTGGGAAATCCCTCTTACTGAGGAGTCTAAACAATACACGGCGTTCCAAACGCCCATTGGATTATTCCAATATAAGGTCATGCCATTTGGGTTGGTAAACGCGCCAGCGACGTTTGCACGATTAATGAGACTGGTGTTGAAGGACATACCTAATGTCGTGTCATTCTTTGACGATATAGCATGTCATACGTCGACATGGTCTGATCATATTCAGACACTAACAGTAATTTTTAAACGATTACGTCATTTTTTGTTAACTGCTAAACCCGCAAAGATGGATTTGGCATGTCCAGAGATAGTATTCTTAGGACATATCGTGGGTAGAGGTGTTCAGAGACCTGAAGTAACAAAAATTGACAAATTAGTAGGGTTGCAAATCCCTAAAACAAAGAAACAAGTCAGAAGCTTAGTGGGAATTTTAAATTATTACAGAAAGTTCATTCCAAATTTTTCCTCCTTGTCATCTTCTCTTACTGACCTTACTAAGAAGGGACAACCCGATAAGGTCCAGTGGACGTCTGAATGTCAGACAGCATTTGATAATTTGGTGACAGCATTATCATCGTCACCCATTCTGATATTACCCGATTTTCGATCTAATTTTATCCTCAGAACGGATGCGTCGGACTCTGGTGTCGGCGCTTGTCTTCTACAGGAGAAGAACGAATGTTTCCATCCTGTATGTTATGTCAGTAGGAAGTTATTGCAGAGAGAAAGAAAGTATTCTGTGATAGAGCGTGAGTGTCTTGCCATTGTGTGGTCCGTCCAGAAATTAGGACGTTATCTCATGGGACGAGAATTTTGTATCCAGACAGACCACAAGCCACTAACGTTTTTATCGAAGAATCGTCCGTCCAGCCCACGCTTGTCTAGATGGGCATTGGCTTTGCAGTCGTATACCTTCGTTATTCAACCAATTCCAGGAACCAGCAATCATATCGCCGACTACCTTAGTCGAGCCTAAGGGAAGAGTTCAGGAGCTTATACATCGGAGGACAGGAACATTGACAGGATCTGTGTGAATGAGTCGTCGACTTTAAAATATTGACATTATAAATATGATATGAAGAATGGTTGATAGGTTGATTGGTTTTTGATTCTGTATTAGGTATTGTGTTTAGTTAGCTATTGATGATGTGATACATATATGCATAGTGCAGGGCATATTGATCCCCATATTTTCCCCTGATTCCGGTATTTTATGTGCTAGGGGCATTGGTAGGTCATTTTTATGTAAGTATTGCTCACGCTCACTCGTTGACAGTCATCTTGATGCGATTTGAAATTAATTGCATTAATTTTTTTGGGGTGGGGGATGATGTCACGGGTAGAGTGAGCGGAATTCAGAGATTACGGGGGCATGGAAGTGGGGGAATGACTCACGGGATAGTGAGGCTGCTCACCTATATTGACTTCTGTTAGTTAACGTTAAAGCGTGCATGTTGTGATTTGGGGGGTCTGAATGAGGCGAGAGCGCTGTATTACTATCACTGCACACTAAGACGTCTGAGGAAGCGGACGCAGGAGAAAGCCCCAGAGGGCGAACATAAGGAGAGCAGTCGGAAGACTTGGGAGTAGTGTTTTTTCCAGTGATGACTGGTAGGTGAAACGATGATTGATAATTATGATTGATGTATTATATTCGTCTATTAGCATGATGTAAGTAAGTATATGTGAGGAATGTGGAAGTCCTTGATACTGTATATAGCAATGTGCGCCATGAGCGATAGATGTAAGTTGAGTTCATGGATTTGTAGCGAGAGTGAGTGAGTATTGTGTACTACGGTGGAGGTGTGTTACCGTAAGATGTTTGGTGAGTGAAATGTGAACAATTGTGTGTACGCTTCATGAGTTGTAAGGAGGGGTGAAGTGAATAGAAGTGGTATGGTATTGTACCAATGTAATGTTATTCTTGTAGGTGCCGATGTCGGGCCGAAGAGCGCCACCTACGGTGAGCCCAGGGGATAGGCCAGCATAGGGCCGGAGGCCACACATAGGCCAGAAGTGAAGCTGTCGGTGCAGGACAGTAGAGGCACATGAGTCGTGGCAGTCTGGCCAACGACAGGGACGTATATATGATTGTGAATGTGCTATTGAAATGCTAATGTGCTATTGCCATGTTGATGTGCTATTGAAATGCTAATGTGCTATTGCCATGTTGATGTGCTATTGGAATGCTAATGTGTTATGGCAATAGGAAGGGGCTATTGAGAGACTGCGGTGCCATTGAAATATTAATGTGCTATTAAGACATGGAGAGGAGAAGCTGAGACCGAAGTGTCTTTAGAAAGTAACCACCGGGTTGTGGACCCGAGGAAGTGTGGCTAAGGGAGAAGGCCGTTGTACGGCAGTTGAATTGAATAATATAATGTCTGTATTTGCGCTATTATCTTTATGTTTATGTATAATAAATGTGTGAGTCTGATGGGTTGTTCTGTTAAGTGTTAAACTTGTTCGTTCGTGATTGTTGTCTTGTTATAATCATTATTACATCTCCCAGTCTGGGATTTGTGACAATTACGTCACAGCATAACACTTGGAAGAAATATTATTGGAAAGTTTTTACGCTGCTGAGCGCCAGCATGAGTGTTTTAACGGCTGTGGAGCCTTTACAGCCTGATTCAACTGTCCTTTCCATATTATGTCTGAGACCACAGCCTCAGGATTTCATACTTCGTTTCCGACAAGACAAAAATATGATCTATGAAAACCATATCAGAATCTAAATCGCTAACCCTGCCCCCCCCCCCTCCACACCACACACACACACACAAATTATGGAGCAATCGTGTTCTCAAAAACCGCAGAAGAATTCAAGGATGTAATTTAAAAAACAACAACTATGCGAAGAGATAAGAAAAACTAATGTGGTTCAGACATCACACTGAGTTGCTTAACAAAAATTAAATCCACTGAATAGTTGCAATCTGGAGAGAATCATGTTCTATGTTGTCCACTGAAATCAGACATTACAATTACCGTAAAAAAATAAACTGAGCTGTTTCCTTTCCATGTACCCACAGCCGAGGGTTTCTATGTTCAATCCTCTTTAACGTTTCCAGTGGTTCTCAAATGTCAGCAGGAGAGTAACAAGTCGTCATGCTAGAACCGTCGCCGTCCTCAAGACAGCTCAGGTGGAATCATTCTAATCATGCAGTTTAACTCCAGCAGGTGATTCATCACAGAGACATCAAATTTAGTTATACACATAAACTTTTAAACCTTCACCATCTCCAAACATTTTCCTTCCCTCACCCCCCTCCCCTCCCCTCCCCTCAGTTTCTGGAGTGGCCCCCAATGTGTTTCCAGCTGCCAGAAATATCCGTTTCAATTTTGTAAATAGACTAAAGTGCTGACACGGAAAAAGTTCTGAGAGTTTTTATTTTTATATGCACTTAGCAATTAAGAGCCGGAAACTCCAAGGTTGACACAAAACTCGAGTTCAACAGCGGTTACCATGGCAACAAATGGAATTTTTATTTCCTGTTTCATGGCCTGGGTCTTTAAACATCCTGATTCCTGCTCTCTGTTGAACTGGGCAATCCACCGGGTTCTCTTCGCGCTTATCATGAAATGTGCTGAGCGTTGTGAAATGGACAGAAGTCCCAAATTTTTCAGCTCTCAAACAAAATTGATTCCTCCCTAACGAGACATCTGGACGGTACAAGAATTCTTTTCAATAAGCTGAAAACGGTTGATAAATTCTGACTCTTGAAACGCTTTATCCACCACCAGCAAGTGTCAGACAGCTGTCAGATAATAAACGTTTGTTGCTTGTAAAATAGGTAGTCTAGACCTGCCAGCCAGCGAACACTGGAAATGTTGACTGGTCTGTGTATCTCATCGAAAACTGCAACTGTCTGTTGCGGGACTTGAGAAAGAAGACACGGAGATGTGACCAGTCAAGACCTTAGAGTCCGTCAAGCATAACCCAGCAAGCAGGCAGACAGGCAGGCGGGCAGGCGGGCAGGCAGGCGGGCAGGCAGGCAGGCAGGCAGGCGGGCAGGCAGGCAGGCAGGCAGGCAGGCGGGCAGGCAGGCGGGCAGGCAGGCAGGCGGGCAGGCACTTTTATCTCAAGTATGGGCCCCTCCATAAAGCACTACACTCAGAGGAGGAGGGGGAGGGGGTGCCACCCCTCTGCCCCCAGCGCATGAAAAGCGTACATTGGGGTGGTGGGGTTTTATTTTTTGGAGAGGGGGGGGGGGGTCGGGAGGGGGGCTTTGAAATGCATGCACACCTTACACTTACAGTGATGAATTTAAAAGTTTTGATTTTATTCATGTACATAATTCTACAGCCTTACAAGCCGTGCCCCGCCATCGACCCATAGAACTATCGGTTTAGAATAATAAGAAAATAACTTTCATGAGAAAACAGTTTACTGAAATCAACAATCAAAACTATGAAAATCAACTATCCATCAATTTGAGATCATTGTAAGGCAACAGGGTTTTAATTCTAGCCTTGAGCACATCGAATGGAAGTGCTGACGTCACGGTCATGTGCTGGAGAAAAAAGGGATCGGGGGGGGGGGGGGGGCGAGCAGCCAGCGACACAAAGCAAACTAAAAGAAATACTTCCCCACCATTTGGAGCCTCCAAATATTAAAAAGAATCGTCTACAGTGCGAAAGGAAGGCATCATTCATGCGCACTCGAGCTGTATGAGCCAGTAGTTTTCTCGAACATACAGACAAACACACGTTCGCTTTGATTATGCTAGCTGAGGTACTCGCCTTGCGTGGGAAAAATCTGTTTATTAGTTTCAGTTTTGGGTGATTACAATGGATGTTTGACCTTGCCCGTTCCTTCAAGTTTGATTTGTGTTTGTTGTTCTTTGTTTGTGTTTAGATACGTCTTATTTCACCCTCTTTGTGCGTTAATGCCGTACACACCCAGTCAGCATTCATGAAATGGGAAACGCATATCCGTACAACACACACAATTCGATGACGTAGAACACACACCGGAATACTATGTTACCGACCTTGTTAATTTGCATAGTTTTTAAAAATATGAATCGGTTTAGTAGCAAAACAATCCGACTTCTGCTCGGACATTGCGTGATCTGCGCTACTTGAGTGTACGTCGATCACCAATGGCTACCCCAACCCCTTTTCGCCTGATTAGTCAATCTGACTACCGCCCATTGATACAAACTGACTAGACCCTCATGCCCCCAGGTCCATCTGACTATTCCATGTGTTGTCAGTGTCACAAATCCCAGACTGGGAGATGTAATAGTTTATGACAGGACGACAATCACGAACAAACAAGTTTAACACTTAACAAAACAGCCCATCAGACTCACACATTTATTAAACATAATTATACATATAATAGCGCAGTTACATACATTATATTATTGAAATGAACTGCCGTACAACGGCCTTATTCTCACACACACTCTCCCTCGGATCCACAATCCGGTAGTTACTCCTAAAGGCACTTCGGCCTCAGCCTCTCCCCTCAGGGTCTTAATAGCACATTAATAATTCACTGGCACCGCAGTCTCTCAATATCCCCTCCCTATTGTCATACACCTTAGCACTCCCCTAGCACCTCAGCAGGGCAATAACACATTATTATTTCCATAGCCATCAACATGGCAACAACATAGTATCAGTTCACTAGCCTATCAACATGGCAACAATATAGTATCTCATTCACTCTCATATCTACGTCCCTGTCCGTGGCCTGACTGCCACGGCGTTATGTGCCTCTACTGTCCTGCCCCGACAGTCTCACTTCTGGCCTATGTGCGGCCTCCGGCCCTATGCTGGCCTATCACTTGTGCTCATCGAGGTGGCTCTTCGGCCCGTCCCCGACACCTACAAGAATAACATTACATTGGTATAATACCCTACCATCTCTATTCACTCCACCTCTCCTTACAATCCATGAAGCGTACACACACTAGTTCACCTTTCACTCACCACACATCTTACGGTAACACACCTCCATCGGAGTACACACTACTCACTCGCGCTACAAATCCATGAACTCACTTTCATCTATCGCTCGTGGCGCACATTGCTATATCCAATATCAAGGACTTCCACATTCCTCACATATACTTATTCACAGCATGGTAATAGACGAATATAATATAATACATCAATCATAATAATCAATCAACGTTCTACATACCAGTCATTACTGGAAAGACTCTTCCACTAGTCTTCTCGACTGCTTCCTTTCCGCCCGATGGCTCTTATTCACAGGTCCGCTCCCTAGGACCTTCTAACTTGCAGTGATAGTTATACAGCGCTTTCGCCTCATTCAGACCCCCCCCACTACTCACAACAGCACGCTTAACTTGCTGTCTACTGTGAGCCCTTCTTACTCTACACCCGCTCTGTAGCAATCCCCTTAATTGCACTCACTCCACTCGTGACAGTCACTTTAAATCCGTGAACATCATACCAAGTTTTGTTTCAGCAAACCTTTACCAGTCGCGCTTTTGGTAAACATGTTGTACGGATATGCGCTATCCACGAAATGGCAGTCATCTCCACACTAGGTGGTGCGTTTAATAGTGAACATGTCGCAGGAAGTGACAACATCATGGGCTCATGTAGAAAAGAAAGGACCAGAAGGTAAAATTACCGTCACAAAACAAACTCAAACAAATATTTTCCCAGCATTTGGAGCTTCCACATGTGAACACGAAGCTTCTGCGGGTCATAAGAGAGGCACCTGTAAAAATTTCATGTACATCCAAGCTGTATGGGCCAGTATTTTTTGCGAACATAAAGACAAACACACATTCACGTTATTTCTATAGAAGATATACAATTTTTCACCTTTCACCTAGGCACTGTCCACCCTCTGCAGGATGTAACCCTCCGACAACGACTTCCATTCCTGCCTGTCTGACATAAAATTATTTTCAACAAAAGTTTGATGGAGTCTATGAAAATCAAACATTGTCTATGTCTGTAATGAAACAGTCAAATAGTCCCTGCAACAAAATGGCGTTATTTAAAACTACAAGATCAAAGTTTTATCATGGACATTCAACATGTAGATGGTCGTGACTTACTAGATGGGAAGGGGGGGGGGGGGAGAGACACCAAGCGTATGAAAAGCGGAGAAGAATAGAAGTGGGATATGAAACATCGCAGAAATGGAGCGTACGTACTTTATGGATTGGCCTAAAACAAACTACAGTAAGACTGGTTAACATGCTGGTTTAGCTGCTGGGGTACTTTAGTCCCCGGCCACCAAGCAATTTCCGGACGGTTCTGAGGATGAGCTATAGGGAGACACGCCATTGTACTGAATGCTTGGCTTTCATGTTGGTGAGCTGTTCATGTCAGGGATTAGTGTCATCTGGTTGTCAGGTGGCAGATGGAGGGGGAGGGGAGGTGTGGGTTAGCTAGGGTGAGAGAAAGAGAGGAGGGAAAGACAGAGAGAGAGAGAGAGAGAGAGAGAGAGAGAGAGAGACAGAGAGAGAGAGAGAGAGAGAGAGCGACAAAGAGAGAGAGAGAGAGAGAGAGAGAGAGCGACAAAGAGAGAGAGAGAGAGAGAGAGAGAGAGAGCGACAAAGAGAGAGAGAGAGAGAGAGAGAGAGAGAGAGAGATTATATCCATCTACCTATCCGTCGTCTCCATCTTTCATCCATGGCGTAGTTGGTTATTCACTCTCTCCGACATCGTCCATGCGCCCCCCCCCCTCCCCTCCCCCCACCACTGCCTCCTGCTACCTACATCATCGACTCTCTAGGAAAGGGTATACAAATTATAGCGAGGATTCTTATCTCTAATCTTTAGGGGAATAAAAATCTCCATCCAAACGAACTGAATTCGAAACAGATTTTCAATAGCAGGGCTTGTGACCCCCCCCCCCCTCCCTCCCGTTTGAGCAGTTTGTGAGTTGGGAATGTAGCTTTTGATGAGAATAAGCACAGAGCGTGCAGCTACCGCTGGGGAAAATCATTCTATTGTGAGTGTTGGGACACTGCCTGGAGAGTTATCAAGATAAACAGATGGATGTTGGTCAGTGGGTTGGAACACGGGCATCAACGATGTTGGCAGGTCTAAGCCTAGGCGCACACCAACCGGCTTTTGATGGGAGACTGGCTGGATCGTGACTTCACGACATTAAGTTTCAAAAATATCCCTGGAGTTGGCTGGTGCAACAGATACCACTGAAACTAAAATGTCCTGGCGTCATCATCCAACCAGTTGTCCAACCAAAATTTGGCGTGTGTGCGCCTGGGCTAATCCAGTAGAATAGGTGGAAGCCAGACCAGGCAGTAAACCGGACAGGTCAGATATCGTAGTTAGACCAGGACTGTGCCACCAGCAGTGTGATGTCCTAACGTGTTAGGCCTACACAGACTTTCCAAAGAATCCCATCATTGTTATCCTGTTCTCACATTGGCCGCGCTGCCACTTCCGATTGGAGCCGTCCGCGTTAATTGAGAGTGAACTTAATATAATGACAGGTCACCTAGTGAAGGATCATCTCTGTCAGGTGAGAACTTACACCTTCACACCCACACAGCGCTAGAGAGGCTTACACCTCCCCCCCCCCCACCCTCTCTCCCCAATGTCACATCCTTAATGATTCTGGAAGAAAAACACAGTGAGAGAAAGACAGACTTATTCAGAGCTTGGGAGAATTTGGTATGTCAGAACACAAAAGGCATTTTTTCTTTGCATAACTCGAGCAGGTAATTAGTCCGTAATGATGCTTCTCTGCGACATTTTTCAGCGCGCCGTTCCACCAGATGCGACTTCAGGGTCGGTGCGATGTGTGTGTGAGCAGGGACAAATTACTATTCTATAACACGAACAAGTGTGAAGTTCCTATTGGTCTTTGCAAGCCGGTGCCCGTCTGTAGCTAACCAGCGACATCAGCATGCACACAATTACTCTTGTTACAAATGGCCACCAACACTAATGAACCCCATTGTACAACCGTCACACATCGGGGTCGTTATTCCGCAAACCTCCTCTTCATAGCAACACTAGACTTAAATATGATATTGGAAATGACGTCATACATTCACTGTAAATTCTGGTCTCAGAAAAATAAAACAACAACAACAACAAAAACTTCAATGTGTCCAGTCTTTCAGCACTCAGTTCTGAGTGTACCATGACGATTTCGAGCGTTTGAACTTAAACGTGTCACTGTTTAACAACTTGAGCAGTGTCATCACAACAGCCAGAGGTCTCGCTGTGAACACACAAATGTCACAGTTTAACGGCTTGAGGTGCGCCATCACGACAGCCGGAGACGTGCTGCAAACACACAAGTATCACAGCTGTGATGCAGCTATCACCTTCTGAAAACCTGGCACGTTCACAAGGTTATCAAAGCAACGAAGATGTCCATGAAATCTGTCACGGTTTGAATGATATCAGCCAACTTGGCAATCCGGCCCTGGGTGCTTAAGACCTACAGGTACATGACATTACACATTTCAAGATCCTCCAATCGGACGAAAGCTCGAGGAAAACGAAACTCATGAATGTTTTTTTCTCTTTCCCATTGTCTCCAGTGCCATTGGTCATTCAGTATAATCAGCATCTACAACGGCCCCTTTTTCTTAACCCTATTTTACAATAGGTTGGAGGATGTTAGGATGATGAAAAGAGTGAATGTCATGGTCTGTCCGACCCCGAGTGTAAAATAGAGTTAAAATATTACTTTATTTCTCACTTCTTCATTGTTCGTCAAATTGTTTTAGAGCTCTGGGTTGGTTTGACATTTGGCTGAGGATGAGCTTGGAACCACTCCAGCTCTAACTTAAAAGTTGGGATAACCTTAAGGAAAGGGAACTCTGACTGGTTTGCTAGAATGAACCCACGCCCTAAACCCCACCCTAAGCGCCGCCAGAACTTCCAGAGGCGTATCTCAGCCTTCAGTGAAAAAAAAGAAAAGGTGATTTCTTTCCAATTTTCTTCACTTTTCAGTCACCACAAACTTGTAGCTGTTTTGGTGCGTCTGTGAGAGTTTTTCCTGAGTTTCCATGACAACACCAGGGAAGAAAGACAAATCAGATCTTTCCATTAAAATTTGTATATTGGCACCATACAGATCAGCTGAATTTGGAAATGGTACGTGGACAAGACAACCGACCGACTGTGCTCGGACAAGGACAGACACAATACAGCAGAATGTCAGGACAGAAACAGACTCTACCACAAGCGCCCACTAACCAGCTGCATTACATAGGACAAAAACTGTAGCAGCAGCGGGGGAAAACAACCACAGCCGCAGCCACAGTCACACAAACTGATTTTGGCCTTACCCTCCCCCGCCCCCTCCCAGCACTGCTATATATATATGTGTGTACAAGTTTGGTTCGTGGACTCATCTCTACTGAATCCAAGTTTGAAGAAAAAACTGAAATGACAAAATTTTATAGAAATTACCTTTTCACTTGCTAAAGAAAAGACGTGGACGTTCAAACTTTACAAACCGATTTTCCCCGTGCCACATGATGGTATCTATGGTGTCTATAGTATCTATGGTTGGGTTACATGGTGTGTGGTTGTGTTTCCATGCAGTTTGAACTGAGTGGATCAGCTACAGCTATTGTAATCTTGTCAGTCTTGGGAAAACGAAGTTGATGGACACACAAACATGATTAACCATCCACTAAAACGTCCAGTACTCACGTCATTATCATCGAAGCCGCCGTCCTCCCACACACCTCCCATGACTAGTTTATCCTGCTGTATGACAGGTCTAAACCCAGAGTTGGACTCACCACCTGGCATGAAGAACGAACCCGACTGGGCGTCGCTGCCTGGAGAGTCGTTGAGCGGGACATCAGAAAATCCTCCTGACGGGGAATATTTGTCTGGGTATGAAAATGAGCTTTCACTGCTGATCGGTTGAGAAAATCCATGGATGGGTTGAGAGCTGAAGGAGCCCTGGGTTGCTGATGGTAGCCTGTAGTCCCCAAATGATGACGATGGTGAACTGTGTCCTTTGTCTGCAGGGTTGGGAAACCATTCTATCTCTGAAAATCCTTCACGGCCTGGCTGTGGGGAAATGTGTGGACCATAAGACTTGAATGTACTGGGTTGTCCTGGACTCGCTGGTGAAAATCTGCTCTCTGGCATTTTAGGACTTTGGATGTTACTTTTGACCAATGTCGGGAAACCATTGCCCTGCGCAGGACGGCCAGCCAGAGGTGAATGTTTGGAGAAAAGTTCCATCTTTCCTCGCCGTGACTTCATGTTCTGATTGCGTCTGATCATCGCTTTCTCCTTGTTTAGCTCTAACATCGCCTTCAGGTCGTCCACCATCTTGTGTGTCAAGGACGATGTTCCCAGAGCCTCAAGCCGAGCCTCCTCTCTCTCCGCCTTCAATATTTTATGTCTCCTCCTCAGGGCGTTTCTGATCTCTTCCATTTTCTTGAGCTTCACCAATAATTTACTCATCGCCACCGTCTCCTCATTCTTCAAGTTGGGTAACTGGGCTAAATACCTCATGGCTTTAGATTTAAGGTGGCTGGGATGTCCCATGAACTTTTCTGATTGAAGAACTTCGTTGTTTTGGGGCCCCATGTGGCCCTTCTGAGGCCAGGAGATCCCCCGGGGTACATCTCTGTAGGTGCCCGGATCTGACACAGGACTGGATGGAGAGAAAGTTCCAGGCTCCTGAAAAGAACGCTTGTTTCTCCACCAGAGAAAGGACGGTTCCCAGTTGGATTTGTAGTAACGCCGTCTATCTTCGCTTTTCGTGTCCAGTTTGCCGAAGTCTAACGGGTGTCCAGTGAAGATACCAAAGGCACGAGATGGTGGCCAGGTGGTCACAGCCAGGAGAACCCAGATGAGCAACCTGACGTGGAGCCAGGCTGCTGGGTTGACCTCTGCCCAGGTCATGGCGTAGGAACGCATTCTTTTGTTCAGTGGCTGGGGACTCTGGGGAAATAATACAGAGAGGTTTTTATTGCCGGCAGTCTCAAATTGTGTTAGCAAGTGACATTTCAATACAACAATGTTTCCTTTCTGAAGATGGAATAACGGAAAGGAGAGCAGGATAACTTGGTTACCCGGCGTCCAGCACTGAGAGATTCTATTATTGTCGTACAAAAGCAATGACGGCCCAATTTTCTGCCGGCTTTCTGCACTACTCACAACCATCACAATCACCATCACCATATCTTTAGGCTTTATCTTTCTCTTTCTCTCACGCCACCCCCCCCCCATCACTTTATTTCTTTCTCTCTATCTCTCTCACCCCACATTTATTAATTTCTCGCTTTCCCCCCTCTAGCTTGCCTTTCCATTCTGTCTCTCCCTTCTTTCTGTTCCACCCTCCTGCTTTCTCTCTTTCTCTCATCCTTCTCTTTCTGTCTCATTCTCTTCCCCCCCCTTCCCCCCTCTCTCTTACTCTCTCTTCCCCCTCTCTCTTTCTCTCTCTCTCTCCCTGTCCCGTGTAGACCATGAGTGCCACTGAGTCAGCTTGAACAATGCCTCTGACAGAAATCTTGTATTCATTCCAGTCAATTCAGTATAGAAATGTTGTTTTACAAAACCTTTGACAAGTCACTTGTCTTTGATTTCGATGAACCAGAAATTCTGATTAAGGAATACGCAAATATAGGTAATCTCGTTTACTAGTGTATATCTATGGGTAATATATATATGAATCAATCAATAAATAAATGTCAGCGCTGTGGAACGAAACAATCAATCATTTCCTGACAATTCAACAGAGTGAAAAGGAGATCGATCATTCATAGCAAATTAATACTTCAGACAGTATGATTTACGAAGATCCTCTCTTACCCCCCCCCTCCCCGGCCTACCCCAAAGTTGGCGGGACCAGGAGATTTGGAGTGGTCGAGTTTAAGTTTGCGGAGATACAAAAGTTTGACATCTGTGTTTAGGGACGCTCGCTGCTCCTGGCATTTACACCTGGCTTGGCATTTACATCCGGCTTGGCATTTACACCTGGCTTTGCATTTACACCTGGCTTGGCATTTACACCTGGCTTGGCATTTACACCTGGCTTGGTATTTACACCCGGCTTGGCATTGACACCTAGCTTGGCATTTACACCTGGCTTGGCATTTACACCCGGCTTGGCATTTACACCTGGCTTTGCATTTACACCTGGCTTGGCATTGACTCCTGGCTTGGCATTGACACCCGGCTTGGCATTGACACCCGGCTTGGCATTTACACCTGGCTTGGCATTTACACCTGGCTTGGCATTTACACCTGGCTTGGCATTGGCACCTGGCTTGGCATTTACACCTGGCTTGGCATTTACACCCGGCTTGGCATTTACACCCGGCTTGGCGTTTACACCCGGCTTGGCATTTACGCCTGGCTGGGCATTTACACCTGGTTGGGCATTGACACCCGGCTTGGCATTGACACCCGGCTTGGCATTTACACCTGGCTTGGCATTTACACCTGGCTTGGCATTTACACCTGGCTTGGCATTTACACCTGGCTTGACATTTACACCTGGCTTGGCATTTACACCTGGCTCGGCATTTACACCCGGCTTGGCATTTACACCCGGCTTTTCATTCACACCCGGCTTGGCATTTACACCTGGCTTGACATTTACACCAGGCCAAAAGCGGCACAAAAGTGCACGTGATGTAATCTTTTATGTTGCTGTGTACATGAGCGAGAGTGCGCGTGAAAACCTGACGCTGAAAGAAATGAAGATAAAATAGGTGGAAAATGGAAAACTTGGAGAAAGTGGCAAGAAGAACTGCATGACGGCAGTAGTCACTGACTGAGGAGAGTATAGACAAACAAACTGACAGACAGATGCTCGGACTGATTGACGCACGAACTGACGGACAGAAAGACAGACAGATAGACAGACAGACAGACAGACAGACAGACAGATAGATAGATAGATAGATAGATAGATAGATAGATAGATAGATAGATAGATAGATAGATAGATAGATAGATAGATAGATAGATAGATAGATACAGCTCCCGTACCTATGCCTGTATGACTATCCATACAACATCAGTTCCACCAATCACTGTGGATTAACCAAACGCAATGAATTTTCCGTCAAAGCCATTTCCAGTGTCAAAGGGGATGAAATCGAAACCATTAAGAAAATCTCCGTCAAAAGAATTTTTAATACCGCAATTAATATCTATTGCCGCGAGGAAAACTTATTTCCATTTCATCTGATATTTAATTAATGAAGTTTTGAATGTGATTTTTTGTCCCTAATAGCCGAACGTGCGCAGGATAAAGTGACATTTTGTTAAAAAGACAGATTTGTCTTTTTTAGCGCCCTTTTTTCCTGCGCCGCCATTGATTGGCTAGATGATAATGACAACTGAGATAACATTATTTGATTCTCCTTTCAGCACCGGATTGACAGAGCAATGTGTGTGTGTGGTGTTGTTTTTTTTTCCAGCAAACCCCCGCCCGCGGTCAGACATTCAGGGTTGAGATAATGACGATTAATTTCTAGGATAGGACGAGAAAATTTGATTTAATTACATGGTCAGAACGAGGCTGTTCCGTGCAAGCCCATCCTTCAAGGTTTGGCCATCAGCTGCCCATCCTCCACATGCACGGAACCATGAACTAAAGCAAGATTTTTTTCTGTCAGTGTCTATTTTTTTTCTTCAGAATCTGTCCGGAGTGGGAAGTTCTCTTTGGATTTATACACACACGCATACACAAACAACAACAACACATAAACACACACACAAGAGGGGAAAGAGAACAGAACAAAACAGAGCTGCCCTGGCCTATCTAGAGATCATTGACGCCCTCGATAACATACAAACTCACACATGTACATCAGCACACACACACACACACACACACGCAACTGAATTCAAGTCGTAATAAACCATCACACATATAAATACTATACACACACACTGACACGTGAAAGGGTGCCCACGTTTGAACACACAAATAAACAGTTAAAAGCGTACAAACGTGACATTAAAGTATGTGCCCAAGATAAGGAAATATTATTGACACATATAGTTTTAGAGAGAGCTAATTCAAATATTTGAGAGAGAGAGAGAGAGAGAGAGATAGAGAGATAGAGAGAGAGAGAGAGAGAGAGAGAGAGAGAGAGAGAGAGAGAGAGAGAGAGAGAGAGAGAGAGAGAGAGAGAGAGTACAACAAAAATAGAGAATCGATACAATTGATATGGATGATACTGAGCATCTTAACTGTCCCCTATTGACTATGGAATTTTGTGGCAAAGACTAAAGAGACAGAATCAGATAATCATCTCTAACTGACTTGAACCACTCTGATGTTGCTATGGCTTTGGGGAGGCATGTCCGAATGGTCGTAAAGCACATCAGGCAGTGACCCACCAATTGTCCCTAGTGAAGCAATGACGGACAAGTTTAGCTTTTTCGGGCAATACTACAATACTACCCTTTCCCTGACCCTATCCCAGGCGGACAACTATGTCCAACAGAATCCCATACAGAAAACTGCCCAACAAAACCAAACGGGGCGACTGTGTCTACCAAAAACCCCGTAGGGATGACCCCTGGGTACCGACACAGTTCCCCATGATGGGTTTCTACTGGCGTGTCAGTCGTAGAGAAAATATTTCTGCCACAATCTGCCCCCTCTTTTTACTCTACTTTTCTTGTTTTATTAATTTATTGTATATATATCAGCTCTGACACCGTTCAGACCCCTACGCGGATCCATCCTGCACCCCCCCCCCCAAGTCTCCAGCTATAAAAGTCTCCAGCTAATTTATGAGCAACTAATCCGGGAATGACACTAAACTTGAGCCGATCATCCCCCTCATCCCTCGGGTGGATCTGGCGCATGTGACTAGACCGTTGCTGGTCTGTGGCTGTTGTGTGACTGACGGTGATCTCAGAAAGTGCTGGAGCCAGCTGAAGATTTGAGTCTCAAGTGTTATCTCTTGCCTGTGTGTTTCGAGGGGGTGGAGGTGGGGTGGGGATGGGGGTCAATTGGTCTGTTCTGATTTCAACCCCTTGTACATAGCTGGTTGTTTGAAAATAACCTGATAGAATAATACTACCTACATACTTGCCTACCTACCTACCTGCCTACCTACCTATCTGTCTGTCTGTCTGATTGACGGAGACTTTCTGTCTGTCTCTTCGTTTGTTTGTTCGGCCATCCGCCGACTGTCTCTGTCTGTCCGTCCGTCTATCTGTCTTTTCATTTTGAGGAATACCTATAGGGTATTTCCCCTCTGCTACTACTGACTAGAAGAACCACTGCAGGAAGGCGGCACTGTAATTCTTTCCGTATCCAGAAAACAGCAATGTCAGGGCGAAGTCAATAGTAATCTAGCGATGTATCTCAGCCATGTTCAGTCACGCCACGAGCCGCCAACGGCCTATTTCCCGCTACCTCCAACGCCATCACGTGACTTATTTCCCTGCCGGGCAATGTGACAATATCTATTTCATTCTGATTGCCTGAGCCACGAAAACTCTGGATCTGCGCAATATGATAATTGGTATTGACTCAACGGCCAAAAATAGAGATCCAACTACCGACCCAGCTTTTTTGTTACAGTATATTGCCGCTTTTTGGTCTAAGTAATTTTCTTTTCTTTAGGCCTTTGCCCATGTAAAGTCTGACAGTGGCCAGGATTTCAACGATTGCCAGGTCGCTGATGAGGCTCCGCACATTAAAAAAAAAAGACCAAACAATCTCTGATTCACGAGTCTGTGATGACTTCCAACCAAAACGCGCAACATTCTTCCAGCAAAGGGACATAAGCAATGGAGTGACTCACAGTTCCAGCTGAGAGCTTGAAGACGTCAAATTGTAAACAAATTTGTCTTAGCTAATCTCGCCACAGCA
Source organism: Onchidella celtica (assembly GCA_963931925.1). Taxonomy (NCBI): domain Eukaryota; kingdom Metazoa; phylum Mollusca; class Gastropoda; order Systellommatophora; family Onchidiidae; genus Onchidella; species Onchidella celtica. Next base: position 1,464,210 of record OZ007572.1, read on the forward strand.
TTCGAAAAAAAGAAAAAGTGTTCAGACCTTTGGAACATACGATTTTTTTCGTTGTTGGCCACATTTTACCTTCTGCACCGAGCCTTGCTGCGATCCCACATATTTTCTGTGCGTATTTTTCAAACCTTTTTTTTTTTTTTTGTCCACAAAATAAATGCGCACGTATTTCCGCTAGGGCTCAAATTTCATGTTTGTCCTGTCTAGCACTCGACACACAGTTCTACACCTAAACAAAAAATGTTATTTCACTAAATGCCCATGGTACCCACACAAAATCCCTGAATACAGGAATTTGGCACAGAATTGGATTGTGCACACAATGGCCGTGATTAAGGTAAAGTATTGATTGTATGGAATTGGTGGGCTTGGGTATCGGTATTTGGTGTTTTGGCTCCCGCCCCCTCCCAGGCACCGACTGTTCTAGACTGGGAATTGTTTGCCTCCGGTCCCGCGTGTGACACGCCAGATTGCATCAGACACTGCTGACACATGCCAGATTTATCCACAACCCCAATGGATACATCTGTACCTGCATCTCTACGTGCGTTGACGCATAATGGTGAACCAAAACTGACTGGATCACATTTTATTAATATTATTTACACAGAGGCGTCTGACAATGATTTAATTCAAACTGTTCACTGATGTGAAACAGAAGGATCCAGCTGATCTGCGCAGAATCGCTGGCACAGCTTTGAATGAGCAAGACAGAATTTAGTTGGATTGTAATGGTTTCCACTGATGTAACAATTGTATAGATCAAGTTTTTAGGTGTCAGTCACACTGACTGTTGCGTGTTAGTCATTCGCACAATTCCTGGATATTCCGGCAGGTGGAAAAACTATGCCATTCTGTACTGTCGAGCTCGGTGCTCAAGTCGCAGTCATACTTGGCGCGTAAAATCGAAACTTTTATTACTGGGTAAATGAATAAGAGAAATATGGTGACGTATAGTAGAAGGTGAATGTCGGACGGGGGGGGGGGGGGAGGAGGAGGAGGGGAGCAAACACATGAGTGTGACCCAACTGTCCAGCTGTCGCGTGGGCGAGAAACTTAACCACTTTCATCGGCCATGGTAGAAAAGATGTCCAACTAACAGAAACGTGGAGAGATTGATAACCTCTTCTGTTTATCTGCCCCTGCTTTGTCCTCCGCTCTGAGTTGTCTTTCTTTATTTATCTTTGTGAAGAGTTGCTCTGCCCTCAGTGCCACTCCCACCCACAGCCAAGCCAGTCCCACACTCCACTTGGTCACCAATTGACCCCATCTCTGCCTGTCAACGTCAGTTTCAGCACTTCCTTAAAAATTTCACTCAAGTCCCCGCGTTTGGACACTTGCAGGTCCTGTTGAACAACCTAACTGAAGTGGCATCGAGCGATCAATAGCTTTTCCGCAGTGTACCACTCCGACTGTCCAGTTGTTTGCGATAATAGTTACATTATTCCTGCGTTTAGCGGAACTGAATTATTTAACTGTCGGTTGGCAACTCGCTCTACTTAACGAACTCGTCTAAACGTCTTGTCGCTGATGTGATTTGTTGCATTCTGAACAGGCAACGCCGCAACTGAACAAATGGCAGTTTCAACAGAAAGGCGTCCAATGCCTGCCAGCTGTAACGTGTGTATGGATATGTGTGCGCGCGCGCGTGTGTGTGTGTTTGAGAGAGAGAGAGAGGGAGAGAGAGAGAGAGGGAGAGAGAGAGAGAAAGAGAGAGAGAGAGAGAGAGAGAGAGAGAGAGAAAGCCAAGCGTTTTCGTGACAACGAACAGAAACGACAAGCCTAGGGTCGGACTTACAAAACTATGCTGCATCGGTCTGTATCACACAGCTCTATACACCATGATAATTTGATGCTGGAGAGGAAATTGCCGCTAAACTACCGACAGCGAACACTGGAAGATGAAACATTTTGACAAAACAGGAAGAAGAAAAGCTGGGAATGTTAGGCTATAAAACACACCATAGAAAACATACGGTTCAACTTCGAAAATTGTCCTTGCTGAGCATAACACATAGATGTACCCGTAATTTCATTGATCAGTCCCATACTACATGTTTAAACATCAATGTAGATGAAACACGGAGATCTACGCATCTTGGGTTTGTAGTTATCGCGGGAGTTGTGGGCGTAAGCTTTGCAACTGGCTCTCATTTCTACAGATGTTTTCACCAGTAACCAGAGCTGACCAACACACAAAGACGGGACATGTAAATTTGTTACCTGGTGTCCACAGACACGGACAGACACGCACACGTCAAACACAGGAAAACACACAAAGACAGCTCAGAATTTTGCCCCATTACAGTTCGAGCTGGATATTTAACTAAGGACGTGCGTGAAATGAATGGTCTAAATTTCCTTACTGGGAATTCCTGGTACTTTCTAGCCACAGACCTTTTCCCGTGACTGTTACAAACTGTGTAGGAGTCACTACTCGGCCAAGTCATCGCAAGGGTTTTTATGGGTCGATTATCAAAATATTTGTCCACGGGTTCTCTTCACGACTTGCTCTCACTTCAAGTGACGACCAGTTATGGCTAAACCACTCTTAACATTTTGCACGCGCATTATTTAGTTCGTGGGCGTCACGCGCTGTCAGAGATCAGGACTTGTTCAGGGTTGAGCCTCCCACCCTGCCCCAGCCAGTTTTGCTGCCTGTGGTAACTCGTAAACTTCTCCAACAGAACATTCATCCCCGGCTGTACTGCAAACTGCAATGTCTTTCTTTTGCTCTCTTTTCGTTTTTCAAAGTTAAAATAATAATTAGAATGTTTCCTACTTGACACTACCTGATCAATGAAGGTTATAGATTGTGTCTGCTAAAGTTGAGCCAGATCAGGCTTATCGTGACGTCACCAAGGCATCTGACACTGGTAGTTAAGGTAAACACAACGTGCTCAGATTTTTGTCACGGTCGATGAAGACAAGCGGGTAGAAATGTGACTAACCTTTCCCGATATGTTTTGTGATTTTGAATCTGACCAAAAAATCTGTGATGAAAAGAAAAGTGTTGAAATAAAAACTATCCAGGCATCGATCTTTCAAACTTGTAAGTAAAGATTCAGGCAAACATTCGTGAGTCAAGTGTGACAAACTTGAGTTCCAAATTTCGCCTGGCATTCTTTAAATTCTCCTGAATGAAATAGGTCAAAGAAATGGCTGGATTCCGATTGTTATGTTTGTCCAACATTTTTGTTTCATATTTAAAAAAAAAAAAGAGAGAGAGAGAGAGAGAATAAGGAAGCGTGACGTCACAGTGACTAACTTTAAACCGTGACCTGTGCAGACATGACCTACAAACAACTATGTCGGGCTTGTTTGTCTGGTGTACTACGTCATTTGCTACCACTGACCCACACGTCATAATGACATAAGAAAGATGGGTCTGAAACCTGTGACTTACTTACCTCTATCTGTATGCGTCTATGGGGAGATCTTCAGTGGAATTGGTTGTGTTGTTTGTCCCAAACGGTCCTCTCGTCGTGTGGGCTTATGCCTGTTGGTTCCAAAGTCTGAGACCCGTGAGAAAATCCCAATAGCGGTGACAATGGAACATCGAAATACTTTCACTTTATTTAAGACCTTTTTTTCTTTCTTTCTAACTCTAGATGTGAGAGTAGATGTAACTTTTCACTTTCCTTTCTCAGCAACTACGACATCAGCAGAGAAATCTTCAAGTGGGTCCCAAGCAACGTTTTCGGTACAAGAGGTAGACAATAATGTCACTTGAGTAATACCAAAGTTCAAATGTTGAAGAATTATCGTTGATTATCAGTTTGCACCGACCACATCCTCATCAATCAACTTGACCAGTGATAGTCCAGTAATTACGTCAACGTCTGGCCACCTATTGTAAATTCTTGAAATATACACCGTCAAAATTCTCACAGATTTATGTAAGTTTAGAATTTGCTGGTCAGGACAACTGCACGGGTGGCAGGTTTAGAATTTGCTGGTCAGGACAACTGCACCGGTGGCAGGTTTAGAATTTGCTGGTCAGGACAACTGCACGGGTGGCAGGTTTAGAATTTGCTGGTCAGGACAACTGCACGGGTGGCAGGTTTAGAATTTGCTGGTCAGGACAACTGCACCGGTGGCAGGTTTTGAACAACGAAGAGGAGAGGTCACGACCTTGGTTTCTTTGACATCAGCACTTGCAGGTCACAGTCCAGATTTTCTGTCCTGATGAATGTAGAACTGTCTGTTGGATCTTCAAACACTTAGAAATATGGAGCCCTTTTCACAGTTGACGTCACTGTTCTTTGCCATGAATATGGCGGTGTTCCTGTGGTATCTCAAAATGCAATATTGTGGTACGTCTCGCAAATGGCAGTGTTGAGCCAGTATCTGCTCCGAGGGCTGGCTGCAGTACTTGATGTTGCATGGACAGTGGTGTGAAGCTAACTAGAAGCGCGTGGCTCAGCCGGCTACAGACCTATCTGGAAACAGACAAAGGCAAAAGGAACCAGTAAATAAATGATTAAATTGTACATTAGCTTTTATTACACTTAATTTGTGCTGCAAAAGGTTAGTTCAGTGACGCTTTCATTTACTGGACAAAATGTTGGCATAGAAATCTCTTAGCGCTGCGAGTTTATTGTTATCAAAAACAAATTGAACCAGATCTAGTGCTCACGTTCACGTTCCAGTGAAACTAATTGAGATTTCCATTAAGAATGATCTCCAGCAGCGAATGACGCCAGGAAGAAATAGATTCCACAGAGAAACCGTGTGCCAAGGAAATCAACATCAACACAAACTCAGGAGCCTGTGAATTTCTTTCGATACGTGAAGAACAGACGAAATTTAGAATGATTTTATTGGTTCTAATATGTCCAAAACTTCCTTGTGGAACCCACGACACGTCATCTTCCCAGGTCGCCATCTACCCCCCCCCACCACCCCACCCCCTCTCACCCCGACCTCACACACCACCACCATCGTTTCCATTAAACAAACAGAATCTGAACAAAATGTAGCCAAAAAGTCACGTTCGTCAGGTACAAATAGAAATAATGACCTACATTTCTGTCACGAACAAGAGAGAGACAACACCAAATTGTCCGCTGACCCCCCGAACTGATGTCAAGTCAAGACGTTTGACCAGTTGATGGACGAGAGAACTTCTCCTCTGTGATCAGTGGTCATTTCTTTTCTCATTCACTCAATTACTTTCCTCCCTCACCACCCCCTCCACCCCCGAGCCAATTTAGTACCAGACAAAATTGGCCCCAGGGATACAGTTTAGTTCCTCTTCACCGACCCTTGCCAGATGGTTATAGACAAATTCGGATGAAAGAGAGGGGGAAGAGGGGGCAGAAAGAATGAAGAGCAGACCTAATGAAAGGTGGGCACACCCATCCATTTTGGGAGTTTAGTCAGAGGATCAGTTAGACATGGCGGCTATTTCATCTGAGCTGGACAATTTGGTATTCAGATTCTAGTTTATCTTGGGCTGTTGGCAGACAGACGGATAGATAGATAGATAGATAGATAGATAGATAGATAGATAGATAGATAGATAGATAGATAGATAGATAGATATATAGATATATAGATAGATAGATAGATAGATAGATAGATAGATAGATAGATAGATAGATAGATAGATAGATAGATAGATAGATAGATAGATAGATAGATAGACTGTATGCAGCTGGTGTTTATTTCTGGGGAGGGGAATGCATCCACATGGCTCTTGCTACGTCATGTCATGTTTGGCAACTACTTGAGCTGCGTATCAAGTTCTCCTACTTAATGTTTCAGTTCAAAAGGTAGAACTCACATTGTACCAGTAATGGCAGTCAATATTCGACAGAACTATGAGCATCTATTTCGTTGAGAGGGTTGGGGGGGGGGGGGACCAATGTCCCCGCGGACATTCCACTAACTGCAGGGGGCCAGGTCATCAGGAAGCCGGGGGGTCGCTAGGTCAGTCTTTTAGTTTTCATTTTAACAATTCTGTAACCCAGGATACTGAGCTTGTAACTCTCCAGATACAGACGGTATGATTGTCATAAAAATCTGTACAAATAATGGCAAGTTGCCAAACTTGCATCGAGAACTGCGAGTACAAGACAACCACAAACCCTTGAAACATGGAGTCTGCACGTAAATTCTTTAAACACGAAACTCGTTTGAAAGGAACGAATGAAGTTATGGGCACACGTATAGAATTACGATAGTCTTATAATGTAGGAAAGCATTCCCCGGTCTGTGGGAGTGAATCAAGGTGACCAGGAGGAAAGCATACCCCGGTCTGTGGGAGTGAATCAAGGTGACCAGGAGGGAAGCATTCCCCGGTCTGTGGAGTGAATCAAGGTGACCAGGATGAAAGCATTCCCCGGTCTGTGGGAGTGAATCAAGGTGACCAGGAGGGAAGCATTCCCCGGTCTGTGGGGTGAATCAAGGTGGCCAGGAGGAAAGCATTCCCCGGTCTGTGGGGTGAATCAAGGTGGCCAGGAGGAAAGCATTCTCCGGTCTGTGGGGTGAATCAAGGTGGCCAGGAGGAAAGCATTCTCCGGTCTGTGGGGTGAATCAAGGTGGCCAGGAGGAAAGCATTCTCCGGTCTGTGGGGTGAATCAAGGTGACCAGGAGGAAAGCATTCTCCGGTCTGTGGGGTGAATCAAGGTGGCCAGGAGGAAAGCATTCCCCGATCGGTGGAGTGAATCAAGGTGGCCAGGAGGAAAGCATTCCCCGGTCTGTGGTGTGAATCAAGGTGACCGGGAGGGAAGCATTCCCCGGTCTGTGGGAGTGAATCAAGGTGGCCAGGAGGGAAGCATTCCCCGGTCTGTGGGGTGAATCAAGGTGACCAGGATGAAAGCATTCCCCGGTCTGTGGGGTGAATCAAGGTGACCAGGATGAAAGCATTCCCCGGTCTGTGGGGTGAATCAAGGTGACCAGGAGGAAAGCATTCCCCGGTGTGTGGAGTGAATCAAGGTGACCAGGAGGAAAGCATACCCTGGTCCGTGGGGTAAGACCAGACCGAAGGTTTGCAAGTCATAAAACTTTGGCCTAACTGTCATTGACTCAACTACTGTAGTGGGCGGTCATCTGGTTCTAAGTTCTAACCTACAGTGACTTTCGCCAGAAATCTATGGGGAGTTGGCTTACTATTGATCTGTCTCAATATCTTACTTATGTAACGTTAGCTCACAGTCGGCGGTTCTGATACTGTTGGTACAAAAAATAATTAGCGATACAACCCACAGAAAGAGAGAGAGAGAGAGAGAGAGAGAGAGAGAGAGAGAGAGAGAGAGAGAGAAGGAGAGAGAGAGAGAGAGAGAGAGAGAGAGAAGGAGAGAGAGAGAGAGAGAGAGAGAGAGAGAGAGAAGGAGAGAGAGAGAGATTCACTGTATTTAAATTTATATTCTTCATTTAAGGATAGGAATGTAATGACGTCCCAATGTTGCAATGTGACTGAGATACTTGAAACTTGAGGTTTCAGAGCACGTTCTTGATGTCAAACTGCATCATTTCCCAAGCCATTTCACAGAGGTCAATGTTTAAACAGCTCTCACGGGCCAGGGAAGGACTTCAATGTTCCCTCACTCATCCTGAGTGATCCAGTCACTGGGAACATCTTCTATGGTTGGCGCAGTCCGTTGGCAGGAATTTATTATGGTTGGCAGTGCATGATTAATAATGATAATATTTTGACACTGATAGGGCTATCTGGATGTAGCTACAGATTACAGTTCGTGTAAAGATGATCATTATTGTAATGCTGGGGTTGTGCCATTGACAGACAAACAGACAGACGGACGAGCGGACAGAGTTAGGGAGGGATAGATGGATAGATAGATAGATAGATAGATAGATAGATAGATAGATAGATAGATAGATAGATAGATAGATAGATAGATATATAGATAGATAGATAGATAGACAGACAGATAGATAGATAGACAGACAGACAGACCGACAGACAGACAGCCAGACAGATAGATAGATAGATAGATAGATAGATAGATAGATAGATAGATAGATAGATAGATAGATAGATAGATAGATAGATAGATAGATAGGATATAGATAGATAGACAGATGGATAGATAGATAGATAGACAGATGGATAGATAGACAGACAGACCGACAGACAGACAGACAGACAGATAGATAGATAGATAGATAGATAGATAGATAGATAGATAGATAGATAGATAGATAGATAGATAGATAGACAGATAGATAGATAGACAGACAGACCGACAGACAGACAGACAGATAGATAGACGGATAGATAGATAGATAGATAGAAAGATAGACATATAGATAGATAGATAGATAGATAGATAGATAGATAGATAGATAGACAGATAGATAGATAGATAGATAGATAGATAGATAGATAGATAGATAGATAGATAGATAGATAGACAGACAGACAGATAGACCGATAGATAGATAGATAGATAGATATATAGATAGATAGATAGATAGATAGATAGATAGATAGATAGATAGATAGATAGATAGATAGGCAGATAGACAGACAGACCGACAGACAGACCGACCGACAGATAGATAGATAGATAGATAGATAGATAGATAGATAGATAGATAGATAGATAGATAGATAGATAGATAGCCAGCCAGCCAGACAGACAGATAGACCGATAGACCGAGAGACCGACAGGCAGACAGATAGATAAATAGATAGATAGATAGATAGATAGATAGATAGATAGATAGATAGATAGATAGATAGATAGATAGATAGATAGATAGATAGACAGACCGACCGACCGACCGACAGATAGATAGATAGATAGATAGATAGATAGATAGATAGATAGATAGATAGATAGATAGATAGCCAGCCAGCCAGACAGACAGATAGACCGATAGACCGAGAGACCGACAGGCAGACAGATAGATAAATAGATAGATAGATAGATAGATAGATGTCTCAAGTCTCTATACGACAGTCTATATTCCCCCAGCGCCGGAAGCGTCCACCAACAATCCATTCTCGCTCCTACCACAACCAAATCTGTTTTTATTCCTCCGTGTATAAACTGGTTGATAAGAAAAAAAAAATGTCTTTGCAAGGGAGCTGTGAAGGATGAAGCTAGGGAGGGGGAAAATCTTCAGCTTTTGGAACACAGAGAGACCAAACTTGCTTTCCTGGCCCTCTGAAGACGGGACGCCTTGACATTTTTCATTCTACATCGGGCATTAATGGGAAACATGAAATTTCCAGTGTGAAACGTCAGAGTTCTGTCCACACCCCTCCCGTCTCTTATTCTCTGTGTTTGCGCGTGTGGTTGCTGGTGCGCTACTGTCTCCAAGTCACTAACATACTTGCACTAACAGCCCAATCATTTGGTCATTAAATTAAGTAATGATGTGCCGAGATTGAGTTGTGTCCTGTAGTTTTCAAATTAATTTCTCCCATCTCATCCATTTTAAATGAGCGTTTATGTGTGTGACTGGCAAGGACAATGGACTACATGATGGTATCATTTATTTTGACGAGATAGACGTGACGTGGTGACGATATGGCGTTTTGACGGTACTCGAGCCTGGCAGTTCCAAACCGGACAACAGTCAAAATTGCAACTTGAGACAACAGAACGCTCATATCCTGGTAACTTTCTGTAGCTGCACTTGAATGATAATAACTATTATTTAACTAATTGGGGCATCCATAATGAAGATACACCCGGTCTGGGCGATTTCCTCTGACCCCTTCTTCTTTATACAACCATCTTCCAGGCCATTTAATATAGCGGTTGCCCATGTCAGGACCTTGATCTTCTAAGACTAATTAAGTGGCGTTCTGCACCCACCTGTGGACAGTTTCAGTACAGTTTGTTTAACTAGAATCCTACAACTTTATTGGCTGAAAAACAAGACCTATATAAAACTGTTTCATGTTTTTTCCACGACTGCAAAGTTTACCCACGTTCCCCAGACCCCACCTCTCCCCCTTCCTGACGTATACACTTGCATGACCCCTGACCCGAGATTCCCCATCCGTGTATTTAATCAACCATCCTTCCTGCAGGGATCCCACTTTCCTTGTCAGTCAGTCTTTCTTTTTATTTTTGTATACATCTAATTTGAAATCCATATGTATAATACATGAGAAAGAATTCAATTAGAGTTTACATTCCGGTACTGCCAGCAAATTCCACCCCCCCCCCCCCAACCGCTATACTTCCCCGGCCCGAGGGTGACATGGCCAACACATAGACCCCCCTCCCCCACCTCAAACCCCCCCCCCCCCCAAGGGTGACAATGACATGGCCAACATACAGTCCCCCTCCCCCCACCCAACCCCACCCCAACCCTCGAGGGTGACATGGCCAGCACACGGTGGAAAAGGTTAGTTTGTCCCTGACATTCTCTGTACAAAAGTGCTGACCTCTCCCACTACCTCCAACTATCACCAACTACAGCAGCAGCAGCTCCGACGGGGAATATACTGACTGAAATCTTTGCCACACCTTCTTCCATATGGACTTTGCATGTTTCATCTCTATCTATCTATCTATCTATCTATCTATCTATCTATCTATCTATCTATCTATCTATCTATCTATCTATCTATCTATCTATCTATCTATCTATCTATCCATCTATCTATCTATCCATCCATCGATCTATCTATCTATCTATCTATCTATCTATCTATCTATCTATCTATCTATCTATCTATCTATCTATCTATCTATCTATCTATCTATCTATCTATCTATCTATCTATCCATCCAATTTATCTATCTATCTGTCTGTTTATCTGTCTGCCTGCCTATCTATCTATCTATCTATCTATCTATCTATCTATCTATCTATCTATCTATCTATCTATCTATCTATCTATCTATCTATCTATCTATCTATCTATCTGTCTGTTAATCTGTCTGCCTATCTATCTATCTATCTATCTATCTATCTATCTATCTATCTATCTATCTATCTATCTATCTATCTATCTATCTATCTATCTATCTATCTATCTATTCAATTTATCTATCTATCTATCTATCTGTCTGTTTATCTATCTATCTATCTATCTATCTATCTATCTATCTATCTATCTATCTATCTATCTATCTATCTATCTATCTATCTATCTATCTATCTATCTATCTACCTGTCTGTTTATCTGTCTGCCTGTCTATCTATCTATCTATCTCTGCTAACCTGCCGCAGTGCCATTCTATCTACCAACCACTGCACATATACTGCACATTGCCACATACAGATGGATCTATGTAACAATCAACAAATCGACTCTTTTAGCTGTAAATCTGATTATCTATCAATCTTTTCCAACTCTTGTCCGTCTGTCCCCATTATCAGATTTCATTTATCCAGGAAAGATCCTACAGCCAAAACATAAACAAGAACATGACAAAAAATGGCGCTCCGTCGATGAACGACTATGACGTCACAAGAATTTTCATTTATCGCTCATGAGCGAACTTTTTCACCGCCCATATGTGAGTGTGCATGAGAAAACCCGGCATAAGTCGGCAACATGACATTTTGAGTTCTGTACATATAATAAAAGACAAGACATTTCTGATAAATTGAAGACAATGACCCCTCTAAAACAAGATTTTGAGAAAATGGCATTTAATCCTATAAGTGGCAATAGCTAATTGACCAAGTAATATTGGAGTGATTGATGTTAGGAGACCGTAGTCTAATAACTAAGCAGTTATAGAGATAGTGAGTAGTGTTCACTGCTCATGTACAGTTTACCCTGTAACATGCCACGGTCCCCCAGCAACAGCCAAGTCGGAAGTTTTTGGATCTTGTTAAGAGACCGTAGACTAATTACAAAGCCGTTATAGAGATCATAGTGAGTAGTGTTCACTGCTCGTCTACAGTTTACCCTGTAACATGCCAGGGTCCCCTAAACAACAGCCAAGTTGGAAGTTTGTATCGGGCTCATATTTTCACTTCAAAGCCGTTTTTCTCAAAATCAGCTCTGCCGACTTATACCGGGTTTTCTCAGGCACACTCACATATTTTCCTGAATGTCTCTGTATATCCTTTTGTCGGGCAGTATCGGTGTGACATTCCGCTAAGATTCCCGCTATCTGGGAGTTCAGTAGGGAAAGAAAAAGGTTGACAGTAAAATTATTTGCTTACTGATGTCTAATGACACCAACGACTGCTTCGCTTTCTCCATGATGGCGCAATGCTGAAGTGTAGAAATGGTCAGTTAATTTGCCGTCGACATGTTGCCACTGTAGACTGATGTGATAGCAATATCTCTGTCACCAACCAGCATTTGGCAGAGCGATCCACTAATGCACGTCAAAGGTCTTGAATTTCACAAGCATTTCAAGGACACGTTTCAGGGTCCCTATCTTAACATAATAATATTCGCTTTTTTAAAAAAAATATATAATTATACACCAAGAACAAGAGCCATCCGACCTGAAAATGTTGCTAATCTCTGTATCACTCGCTTCATTCCAATGTAGATCTAGGTACATGAGGAAAAAAAGTGTAGTTCTGGTCAAGTGAGGTAAATAGCGAACTTCCTCGCCCATTGGAGACAGACTCTTTTGTCTACTGCGCGGTACACAGCTTAGAAGTCGCTCAACGGCGGGGTAGCCGGCAAAGAGCGGTGCGATGGTTTTTTGTTTTTTTTCTTCTTTCTGTCTCTGGATTGTTATCGAAGTGAGATTGGTTTACAGTTCAGTTGTGCGCTTATCTACATTTATTCTGCCGAGGACATAAGAGAGTTGAAATTTTGTTGATGTCCATGGACTATGGATATTTTGAGACAATGAGTTCTAAACACGACACGAGCAATGGATGTGCCTGGGCAAGATTTACATTCACATTCATATAGCCAGTTATCTCACTTCTCACAACTACATGAACTTCCTGCGTCATGAAAGGTTTCATACACTTTCCATTTAATTTTCACTCACTGTAATGATAAGTGAAACTAAAAAGCCTGACGGTGTTTTCACATCTGATTTACTGATGTAACTTGGTGTTCTGGGGCTAGAAATGGACATCTGTGACGTGAGAACTTGCTGTCATATAATTATCTCTAAATCAGACATTCACCAGCAAAGTTTCCAGAAACTGTCATAAACATAACTAATAGTTCAGCTTTGGCTATAACCATAAACCAACTGGTCAAACACAAATCTTCTGTTGCCATGAACAAAGGACCAACATCAGCTGTTGGGTCCAGTGAACAGCAAGCAGCGTTATGGCGTTACGGAATTTGAAGGCAGTAGATCTAACATTCCCTACCATTGCCAGGATTTCCGCCCGTGTAGACTGGGCTGCAATGCTACTGTCAGAAGAGTTTAAAGTGAAGATCTTGTTTCTTTTTTCTCAAGATCTTCAGTCAAAGACGATCCACCTTAGAAGTTTCGAAATTGCAACTTCCATCAATGGGCAAGCTGAGCGCCCAATCAACGATGGAACAATAATATCGGCAGTTTTGAAACTTTGGTGGCCTGACATTTCGGAGACTTGGATGACACGCAGGAGAACAAATCGCATACATGAAGAATTAGACACGTAAGGGCACACAATTATTGCTGTCATTTCTTCTCATATTTTCTCTGGTTAAACCAATGATTAAACTCTTACCTACAGGACATCTAGATCTACAAGAGCTACAACTATAATGTGTTATAACAGTCAATTAATACAAGGTAGAAGTGTCGAACATGTCCTTGAAGAATCTAAATTGACCGTACTAGAAGGTGTGGTTTGTAGGTACAGGTGGCTGCTCCAGCGGCACGAATGCCCTCAGGACAACCAAATCCAATATTTCCAGAGTTGACATCAGTGTAAATAAAACTTGTCAAGTAAAATCAATTTCATAATTACATGATAATTACAGGAGAGGCCCGTGATAAATCTTTGATTGTGGGAAATGGTAAAATCAAGGCGATGTTGATGGGAGATTCAAAGCCAGCACACATTTGGCTGGTGAAATCATGGCCAAGGAATAGATTGTAATCAATTAAGTTCTTGGATTAATATTGATTAGGGGAGGAGCAGTTCAACCTTTGCACTGATTTTTTTCTATGTATATTATATATTTATGTATATCTTTGCCGTCATATCGTTGGTTAGTTGAGAAAATGTTGGCCACGTTTAAAGACGGGAAGAACAAAATGTCGTCCACACATTGGTAAACTGTCATGGTTTAGTGCTGATTTCATGACCAATTTTGATACTTTTTGACCCAAAGTCCGACTGGATGGAAGTGGCAAAGTAAAATATTCTGTGCCAATAACAAAAACTGCATTTTTTACACATAATTCTTCCTCAATCTTCGGGTCCGCAGTTTTCTAAAGGACATTTAGATCTGAGTTCAGTTTTGACTGTGGTCATCGTGTGAGCGTCGGTGCCTTTCTTATCTTGCACACGTCACAGACTGGACCACGACCAGAATTCGATGCTCAAGTTTAAAAAATAGAATTACAGACTTCAGATAACGTACAACGATTTTAGGTCAACTGCCCCCCCCCCCCACGACAACTGCCTTGTCCCACCCCACACCCAAGAATGAAATAAAGGGCACTCACTGCCTATTCCGTCCAACTGTCACGATACCCTCCATCTATTCACCTAACAACTAAAGAACATGAAATTCGCAGCACCGGACTGACCGACGGTCACACAACGGCCATTCCGCTACTGTAATAAACTGTGGGCTGCCCGTCTTCTCTCTCATAATACTCGTGATCATGAATTTCAGCAAAGGATGTGAGATTTTTTTCCCACCCACGGGATGCCGAGACAAGAAATTATAATTATGTGAGCGTGCTTGCCTAACTTCAACGGAAGACGCATTTTTTTTCAGTTTTGAGTTATGAATATCACCATAAAGTATGAAATCTCATCTTTAATTTGGTGTGAAAATTATTGCAGTGCTCCTTTTTATCGCAAAGTTATGGCTTTTTAAAGACACCTACCCCCCCCCCCCCCGGTCAAAAATGGAAGCAATTCCGAGAAAATCACCGTTAAAGATGGAGGAGCGATGTTCGCTCTCGGCGAGATGGGTGGCCTTACTATCTCCCTAACAGCGGGTACTTGTAATTAATCTACGGCTTTGAAATTTTGCATTTCTATGCCAATATAAATGATACATGCCCTGTGAAAATTTTGTGACTATAGGTTTATTAATTTTGAAGTTATTGGGAGTTCAATGAAGCCCATTATTGCTGTGACATTCAATGTCAAAGGCAAAATTAAAGACATTAAAAGCCACATTTATCATATTTAGAGGCTGATTTGATACCTAATATTTTCACAGAATGTAGAAAAATTGTTGAACTTCAAGTATCGACCAAAACACACCAAAAAATCGTCCAAAAAATCGGATTTTTGTGTTTCATCGCGATTTTCTCCGTTTGGACCCGTGTGACTTCCGTTGAGGTTATTTGGGCTCCCTCGCATATCTCAAATTGCAGATTAGGGATGTGACTTGTTGGTAAGCTTTGAAACCTGTTTGTATCTGACTTGTTGCTGTTATTTACCTACTTCAACCCAATGACTTTTGTGTCTGTCATTCTCGAACTGTTTGGTGTCGCCGATGACAGTTAAATAAACAGGAAAAATGTACGATCATATCTTAATGTTAGTTTGTCTCGCCATACGGGACAGTATGTTTTAGACCAGTCACAGAGTCTTGTGTACTTAGGTCTTAGTTTTACTGAACAACAACAACAACAACAACAACAACAACAACAACAACAACAACAACAACAACAAAAAAGAATGAAGAAAAAGTAACAAACTGATTGCTAGGACAGGGGGTGCAGAAATCGTCTGTACATCTTCATCAATTAGAGAAGACTTGTAAAGGTAATTAAAATGATCGGAAATCCTACATTTTGTCCTTCCTTTAATTATTAAAAAATTGTCTGATCTGGGCGCAATACTGAAACATTTATTTTAAGTCATTACGTTATTTTCTTTTCTCTAGATAGGAGTGGGGTGTGGGACGGGGAGTTGTCCCGTAGTGTGTGTGTGTGTGGGGGGGGGGGATTGTGTAAGGGACAGTTGTCCGGATACCCAATGCAACGCCTCATGTAATATAAATTACACAAATATATACTATGTTAAAATATTATCTCAACATTCCGTCATGTTGCCAAAGGTCATTGAAAAACAGAAAAAGCAATATGGAAAAAAAACAACACAAAATGAAACAAATAAACGATTTGAAGTACAGATGCCACAAACTGTTGTTGTAGTTGAATTCTATATAATTCTATATATACATGTATTTCGTTGGTTTTGTATCTTGGATGTTCAACCATGTGAACTACAGAACATAGAGAGCATCTGTGTAAATTGTACATTATTAAGATATTATTTATAATGTTGGTAAAATAAAACAAAACACCAAAAAAAAAACAAAAAAAACACAAACAACTGTTGTTTGAAAGCAGTGGAACTGCTGAAAAAAAAAAAATTACAAATAGAAATACGCAAAAACTCTCCTAGTATACAAATACCTTTTTGTTGAGTTCCCCAGATCTTCTCATGCACTTTTCTTGACTCGGCCACTACAAAACTCCTAACTTCAAGTTCTTTTTAAACTACTTTTAGCACTTCTACTTATCTTCTCGTGGACAGCATCACTTAGTGGACAGAAGGTGCCGCTAGCCTACAGAGGGCAACAGTTTATATGTGAGTTCCTGGTAGCCACCGCTCATTCATTGTCTCTCTAACAACTCTGTCTTTTGCCGGCGCGAGACACGCCGCGCCTTCTTGCCTGTGCTCAAGACTGGTCGCTTCCCGCGCTCTGCTGGTAGCCGTCTCGCTGCTTTCCTCTCTCGCGAGATTCACAGAGAAATCTACTACAATGTGCCCGCTCGTTGATTCTATGTTGAAGAATCTATCTATCTATCTATCTATCTATCTATCTATCTATCTATCTATCTATCTATCTATCTATCTATCTATCTATCTATCTATCTATCTATCTATCTATCTATCTATCTATGTCTGTCTGTCTGTCTGTCTGTCTGTCTGTCTGTCTGTCTGTCTGTCTGTCTGTCTGTCTGTCTGTCTATCTATCTATCTATCTATCTATCTATCTATCTATCTATCTATCTATCTATCTATATATGTCTGCCTGTCTATCTATCTATCTATCTATCTATCTATCTATCTATCTATCTATCTATCTATCTATCTATCTATCTATCTATCTATCTATCTATCTATCTATCTATCTATCTATCTATCTATCTATCTATCTGTGTCTGTCTGTCTGTCTATCTATCTATCTTTCCTTTTTTCTATCTATCTATCTATCTATATCCATCTATCTATCTATCTATCTGTCCATCTATCTATCTATCTATCTATCTATCTAGCTATCTATCTATCTATCTGTCTGTCTGTCTGTCTGTCTGTATATCTATCTGTCTGTCTGTCTGTGTCTGTCTGTCTTTCTATCTATCTATCTTTCTTTTTTTCTATCTATCTATCTATCTGTTGAACCCAATTGTCACCCCCTCCCCCCCCCCCCCCATGCATAAAATAATGTTTTGGATCTGAAACGTGCCACTCTATCTGTCAGATGTTGTACTATTATCAAACACAATAATACGTTAACATTTCACCTGCTTGAAATAAGAGACATTGTGTTGTTTTACTGGCCAAAGAATGGTGCAAACTTCGCACTAGAAACACTCGTTGATTCTCATTAGCAGAAGCACAAACATTGTCTCGTCTTTCAGTCCCTGATACCTTCATTAAACACTACCGTAAGTAATCTTTCCTTGCGGCTATTTCAGCTGTTTAGTTTTCTGATATTATCGAATCCAGCATGAATGTGGGCTGATATCAATGAAAAATCGATTTTGTCCACAATGTACTTGTAAATAATTTCCTTGTACATTGTGGACCAAAGCGTTTTTTTTTTTACACAATTATATACCATCAGCTCTTTTCCAGACACTGTCAAAACATTTATCTATACACATTTTTTTTCTGACATAATTTGCAAATTCTGGGTTTTTCCCAACTTTAATTTGCCCATAAATAAATCTTTTGTCATAAAAAAAAAACAACTCGATCAATTTGTAACCAGACCTACCGCCGCTCATACAGCTCGCAGGTGTTTGAAATTGTACAGGTACCTTCCTTACGGCCCGTAGAAGATTCTTTTTTTTTTTTTTTTTCAGATTTCAAGACTGGAAAAGGTGGGGAAGTATTTTTTGAGTTTGCTTTGTGTCGCTAATTGCGCCCCGCGATCCATTCTTTTCCATGAACACATGACGTCATCACTTCCTGCGATGTGTTCACTATCAAACACACTGACCAGTGCGTGAATTATTGCCATTTCTTGAAGATCTGCTGGGATGTGTCGGGCATCAACGCGCGGACAGGGAGTGTAGAATCGCCTTTCTGAAGATAAACAAATACACAAACAAACAAACTACAACAACAACAACCCCGCGCACCGGGGATCTCAGATAGTCTGAAAAAAACAACAACAGAAAAACCCGGGATTTTTTAACAAGCTCTACCGCCGCTCATGCAGCTCGCCTGAAATATTACAGCTGCCTTTCCTCTGACCATGGTCGGTTCTTTTGCAGATCTGGAGATATGAAATGGTGGGGAAATATTTTTGTGTGTCTGTCATTGATTGATCACCTCTGATCCTTTTTTTTTCCACGAACGCATGAGTCCATGACGTCATCACTTGTAGTCGATGTGTTCGCTGTTGTTTAATTGAACAATCTTGGCTTGGAATGCTGGCGGGGCGAGTAGGGCAGTGTCGTACCAGCCAAGTGCAATCAAATTTATCTACAAACAAACAAATAACAACAAAATAAACAGAGGAATGGGCAGGCTGAGGCGGATCCAATTTAATCTGCCAGAGCTGAAACTAATAAACAGATTTATCCCGGGCAGGGCCGGGTACCTGAGCTAATAAATTAGTATGGCCACTCGAGGACGTAACTTTAGAGGCGAGAAGCCGCAGGCACAGGTCGTGGGGGATGGGGAGGTCCTCTAGAATGACTTTTTAAAAGTTTACTCGCGGATGGCCCATTCAAAGTCCACGAAATAAACCCCTCTATAGATACTCACATGAAATAAACCCCTCAATAGATACTTTGGGTGTACTCTTGTCATATCTCGCTTTTCACATTTTACCAATTACTTGGCTCTTGACAATAGCCAAATCTATATAAAAACACAGCAAGGAAAAAAAATTTCACTGCTGCGAGGAAGAAATGCCCAGACCTGAAAAAATTACATGTGAAAGATAGTTCTTTTCGTTACTATGTTTATTCCTTTGACATAAAAGCGAAGTATCGTAATTTTGTAATAAATGAAAATAGGCCTAAAAATATCAAATAATGCTTTCTCCTCAACAATGATGGCCTCCCTCCTGCCTTTGTTTTGTTTCGACTTTAAACTTCCGCTTGCGTTTCAAAGTTTGAAGTCATGAGTTTCTGTGCCGTCTGCCTTATGCACGGGCCATGCGGGTGTTACTGTGCCAGTTGTAAGCTGTTTTCTATCTAGATCTACATAATCTGTGTGCCGATTGTGCGTGTTGTTTTCTACCTTGATCTACATAATCTGTGTGCCGACTGAGTAACCAGATGCAACCCGTTCTGTGAACGGGCCCTTACACTAGTATGTAGAAAATAATCCAAATGATTCATTAGCAGCAACGTCACACGTATTATCCCCCCCCCCCCCCCAACCCTCCCACCACCCACCTCCCCGGCCTTCCTTCCACGACATAACTGTGATGGAATATCTGATAAATGACATAATAAGTATGTCTTCCCATCCCAATTATCCCCTCACACACACACGCACGCACTCTTTCTTGTGTTTTAAGCCTCCACTGGTTCTGCCCACGATCACACCTATGGGTTTACCCGAGCAAACCCACGCTCTGTGACTGTTTCAGTACCAGACGGCCATGAACTCAGTAGTTAGCAGTTGAGCTAACACACAATAACTGTGAGATGAACCCATTGGTATGAACAACATAGATTGATAATCTAGTAGGGCTTGACGGTATGGCTACAGTCATTATATAACACTATACAGTTCGTTCACCGAGGCGTGATCACGGTTTAGTTGGATTTTCTCAGCTATTACGAATGCATGCAGTGTTACATTTATCATGACCCTACAAATCTTGAATTTTGAAGTCTCTGCACAGCACCGTTCTTTCAAAGCGGCGAATGCCTTTGATCTTTTCTCTGTTTTCAATTTAATAGGCCCCAAACTTATAGATGTTTACAGTATTCGTGTGTTCCAACATGATCTGTCACTTCTTGTTTCCGTCGTAACAATCTGTGGTGTATTTGCAGTGGCGTAGCATCACGTTAGGGATTTGAGGTTT
This sequence comes from Onchidella celtica, assembly GCA_963931925.1. Classification (NCBI taxonomy): domain Eukaryota; kingdom Metazoa; phylum Mollusca; class Gastropoda; order Systellommatophora; family Onchidiidae; genus Onchidella; species Onchidella celtica. Next base: position 1,484,545 of record OZ007572.1, read on the forward strand.
GCTTTACATGTAAATGCATTTATTGTTCCTTTCCTGTAAGATAAAGCTACTACAGATTCATTACTTATCTATTGAAAACAGCCTTCTAGTTATGCCAAACCGTAACATTCTATGAAAGATAAAGTTTGTAAAGTAGCTGGGCTTTCCAATCTGTGATAAGTTGTGAGAAATATACAAAGCGAGATATGACCACCCTTTCCCTTCTGAGTCTCTGACATTGCAAGAGCATGGCCTTGTGGGTACAATGATCAGGTTGCGGGCTTGGGATCGCCTTAGGCCAGAGAACTTATTGTAGGCTCTCTGCTTAGGCCCATTAGAAAGGTTAGCCCTAAAAGGTGGGTTTTTATTTTTGTTTGTTTCAAAACAGACAAGAACTTTTCGATGTTTCAAAATAATGTTTTATCATCTCAGTCCCTTTCAGAGTCGGATGTCTCCACTGGATTGATGACGATATTTGGTTGAATAAAATGAAGGCCCTCGTTTTGCCAGTATTCTTCCTCCTACCGTGATACATGGTCCTCTCACTTGGAGAAAAATTCTGCAGCGACTTTTTCAATGCTGCATGAGTTAGATTTTGGATGTCTGACAGTTTGAAGGTCTTGTCCTCCAATGTTCCACATCGTATTGATTTTGATGTTTAAATCCACGATGAAAGGAATTCTGAAATTGAAAGATCTCTGACAATGCCTCTGACCTGTGTTGGTATACCAGTGAACAATCACGAGAGTTTGTTTTTAAACTCACTTTAATCCCGTGCTGTACCACATTTTAGTGAGGCTCTAGTCGATGTGTCTAACAGATGTGTTAAATTATTACAGTAAACCACCTAAATGTTTAGCCTTGTCGGTGCAGTCTTTATTTATAAGCTTTGTTTATATATATATATATTGTCACGAGTGGAGTGAGTGCAATTAAGGGGATTGCTACAGAGCGGGTGTAGAGTAAGAAGGGCTCACGGTGGACAAGTAAGTTAAGCGTGCTGTTGTGAGTAGTGGGAGGGTCTGAATGAGGCGAAAGCGCTGTATTACTATCACTGCAAGTTAGAAGGTCCTACGGAACGGACCTGTGAATAAGAGCCCATCGGGCGGACATAAGGGGAGCAGTCGAGAAGACTAGTGAGAGAGTCTTTCCAGTGATGACTGGTATGTAGAACGTTGATTGATTATTATGATTGATGTATTATATTATATTCGTCTATTACCATGATGTAAATAAGTATATGTGAGGAATGTGGAAGTCCTTGATATTGGATATAGCAATGTGCGCCACGAGCGATAGATGAAAGTGAGTTCATGGATTTGTAGCGCGAGTGAGTAGTGTGTACTCCGATGGAGGTGTGTTACCGTAAGATGTGTGGTGAGTGAAAGGTGAACTAGTGTGTGTACGCTTCATGGGTTGTAAGGAGAGGTGGAGTGAATAGAAATGGTAGGGTATTATACCAATGTAATGTTATTCTTGTAGGTGTCGAGGACGGGCCGCAGAGCCACCTCGATGAGCACAGGGGATAGGCCAGCATAGGGCCGGAGGCCACACATAGGCCAGAAGTGAGGCTGTCAGTGCAGGACAGTAGAGGCACATAAAGTCGTGGCAGTCAGGCCACGGACAGGGACGTAGATATGAGCGTGAATGTGATAATGTACTATTACCATGCTGAGGGGCTAGTGAACTAATAATGTCTATTGAAATGATAATGTCTATTGAAATGATAATGTGTTATTGCCCTGCTGAGGTGCTAGGGGAGTGCTAAGGTGTATGACAATAGGAAGGTGATATTGAGAGACTGCGGTGCCAGTGAATTATTAATGTGCTATTAAGACCCTGAGGGGAGAGCCTGAGGCCGAAGTGCCTTTAGGAGTAACTACCGGGTTGTGGATCCGAGGGAGAGTGTGTGTGAGAATAAGGCCGTTGTACGGCAGTTAATTGCAATAATATAATGTATGTAATTGCGCTATTATCTGTATAATTATGTTTAATAAATGTGTGAGTCTGATGGGTTGTTCTGTTAAGTGTTAAACTTGTTTGTTCGTGATTGTTGTCCTGTCATAAACTATTACATCTCCCAGTCTGGGATTTGTGACACTGGGGGCTCGTCCTGTTTACCTGTGGTCATTTTGACATTGTGTATTCATTATATCTAGTTGTTTTTCTGTTGTGCTAGGAATTCGTGCTGTTGTCCTTGTTCGTGGGATGAATGGAAATTTCATGATGATATGATTTATGTATATTTATGAATATGTATTGATGCATGTATTTTGATGAATATGTATTAATGTGTACTTAAATTTCTGCAGAGTGTGCGTGCAGCCTGAGGAGACAGGCAGCCAGAGCTCCGATTAAGGGGAGGAGTTAAACTCAAAATTCGAAGTTAAGTGAAACTGAAATTTTGTACCCTGGATTGGGGGCTGTTCTTTTAATCTGTCTTTTTCTCTGTTTTTGCTGTTTTCGTTGTAATTTATTGTACTGGCGGTGGCGCGGGTTTGCTGTGGTGAGCGTAGTTTGTCCTCTCCGGGAGGTGGGCTAATCTAGGAACCACGTTCATCACAGTGAACAGTTCTATAGGGACCTGTATTTTTGTTTAGATTGTAGCGTCGATATCTTCTCTGTTCCGCAGGAAGACGTATTCTCTTGTCCCTCTTTCTACCTATCTATAGATACGTTCTTTTTTTTCAGACTCTGTTCTTGTTCGTACCGTGTTGTGTAATCGGCGTAGTAGGTTGCATTTTTTTTTTCCCTTATAGTTTTTTTTTGTAGAAGCTTTGTCCTAGTCTGGTTCGTTGTCCTTGACGTACTTGTCGTCCCTCTACTGAATTTCTTCATTCTTGTCGTTCTATTTTCTTTTATTATTAATAGTGCTATACATTTTATAAATATAGAATTAGTTAGGAAGTACGTAAATTTCTGAATTGTATTTGAGACAACTGGGTATTGTTATATCTGGTGTGATCTCAGGTCTCTGGTCGTGCTGTTAGTGATCATACCGACAGGGTAGCCGTTTTCATAGTATACATACCATAACCATAAATCTGTGAAATGGCGGAACTCCAACAACTAATGAAGTTGGGTAAGGAACTTGGCCTGGAGGGAGAAGAGCTACGCGGCTGGATTAAAGAACAGCAGGCGGATTTGCGCGATGAGCGTGCTAAGGATAGAGAGCGAGAAAAAGAGGCTAAGGCTCAGGAGCAGGAGAGAGAGGCTAAGGATAAGGAACAGGAAAGGGAGTTTAAGCAACAGGAAAGAGAGGCTAAGGATAAGGCTCAGGAGCAGGAGAGGGAGTTTAAGTTAAAGGAGTTAGAAGCTCAGCAACAGGAGAGACAGGCTAAGGAAAGGGAGCAAGAGATAAGGTTAAAGGAGATAGCGGCGCAAGTAAAGATTGCGGAGTTAGAACTCAAGAAGAATACGCCAGCGGAAACGGCTGAGCGGCAGGTACACAATAAAGGTGGCGTTAGGATTAAGCTCCCTACGTTCGACGACCGGAAGGACGACATAGACGCCTTCCTTTACAGGTTCGAACTGAACGCACAATTGCAATGGGGGGAAAATAAGGAATTATGGGCCACGTACCTGGCGTCGCTGTTGCAGGGGCGAGCGTTAACCTACTTTAAAGAGCTACAGCGCGAAGACGTGCAAGATTACGATAAGCTGAAGGCTTTGCTGCTTCGCCGATTTGCGCGTACCGAGGAATATTTCCGGGAGCAGTTTAGGCGGGCACGTGCAGATACCAGGGAGGACTTTGCTGCCTTCGTCGCGAGACTAACGGAGTATTTCGCGAACTGGGTAGACTTGGCGCATGTGGGCGCGGATTTTGCTAAACTGAAAGACTTAATGATCCGTGACCAGCTGTACGCGTCGTGCCACAAAGATCTGGTGGCTTTCCTGAAAGAGAACGAACCCGCGACGGTGCAGGAGGCGTCTAGGTTGGCGGAAGCATACCGTACGGCACATCCGTCCAAACCAGTCGCCAGGGCGTACGTCCAAGATGTTGGGTACGTCGCCGTTTTCAATGGGTCGCCGGCAAGACTTGGGGACAGGTCGCGTCAGCGTGGTGCCTATAGTGGGCAAGCCCAGGGGCAGCGTAGGGGCTATCACCAATCACCGGCATATGGATCCGGTAAGTTTGACCGAGCAGGAGGGCTAGGTCGCGGTAATGGCCGGGGGCGAGTTGTGACCTTTGCCGATGACCGACGGCATAGGGACTCTAGTTCCGGTCGCGATGGGTCACGGGGACCCAGGCCTATGGCAGCACAGGGAGCGGAGTGTTGGACTTGCGGACGCGTGGGTCACTTTTCACGCGAGTGTAGGGCCGCGAAGTGTTGGAACTGCGGTAGAGCAGATCACATCAGCGTGAATTGCCCTGCAGGTAGGATAGCGGCGAACGTGGACAGTAGCTCCAGTCCATGTTCCCCAAATAAATTTCATCATGCGGCTGCGTGTGTTACATCGGACAACGGAGGCGGACAGTATTCTAAGTGTCCCAGTTGTGAGAAGTTATTATCTTCCGGTGTTTTACCTTGTGGGAGAAAGATCCCCGTTATAAATTCATGTCATACAGGAGGTGGTCTTAGGGTTTATCCGGGGTTTGTTGGGGACGAACCGGTCTCGGTTTTACGAGATACAGGATCTACCGTTGTGGGAGTGCATAGGGACTGCATTCGGGATTCACAGCTTACAGGTGAGACTGTCCCGTGCATCCAATTTTCAGGGGCCATTGAGAAATTACCCATGGCAAGAATAATGATAGATACACCTTTCCTTAGCGGGGAAGTCGAAGCAGTCGTTGGTTGTTTTCCAGGCGCCCAGCTCATCATTGGGAATGTATCACGGGTAGTTTCCCCTTCCGATGAGAACGTGCAAGCATGGTCGCAATCAAAAGGTATTGACTTTTGCGCCGCGGTCGAAACACGTCGACGGGTAGCTGATAAAGATAAGATTAGACCTTTGGCGACGCCAGCGGTCAACCTAGATATCACGCCAGAGCGCTTGGCGAGATTACAAAGGGAGGATCCATCATTAAACCCATGTTTTGGGGAAGCGCGAACCGAGAAAACGAGGAGATATAAGAACGGGTCGTCCTCCTTTATTGTTCAGGCGGGCATTCTGTTCCGTAAGTACGTAACGGTGGCCTCCATCTTAAAGCAGGTCGTTGTGCCAGCGTTGCTGATCGCAACAGTATTGCATTTGGCACATGATGTCCCATTAGCGGGTCATATGGGGATAGCTAGAACCAAAGAAAGGGTTCTTAAAAATTTTTACTGGCCATCGATCCACAGAGATGTGCAAGTCTATTGTAAGACGTGCAGTGCGTGCCAAAAGACGACGCATAAGGGTCGTACACCCCAGGCTCCTCTTCAGAAGATCCCCACGGTCTCGGAACCGTTTAAAAAGGTCTCGATAGACCTTGTTGGCCCCATTCACCCAGCGACCGATAGGGGGAATCGATTTTTCTTAACGGTCATATGTAATGCTACGAGATGGCCAGAGGCGGTTCCTCTGCGGACCATAACGTCTGAGGCAGTCGCGGAAGCGTTGTTTGCAATTTTCGCTAGGGTAGGAATACCAGAGCAAATTCTGTCTGATAGGGGCGCGCAATTTACGTCGGAGATGATGAAGGAATTGTTCCGCTTATTCAGCATACAACCCATCACTACCACCCCTTATCATTAGCAGGCTAATGGCATGTGCGAGAGATTGAACTCGACGTTAAAGTCGATGCTGCGTAAGGTAGCTGCTGACCGCCCTAAAGATTGGGATAGATATATCCCTGCAGTGTTATTCGCGTACAGAGAGGTACGGCAGGAGTCAACGGGATTCTCGCCGTTTGAAATGATGTACGGTCGTAGTCCTAGGGGTCCAACTGATGTTCTTCGGGACATGATGACGTCGCCATCATCGGGAGACGATGAGCAGATTTCGGTGTTTCAGTACCTTGTTGATTTAAGAGAAAGACTATCTTCAGCGCGCACTATAGCAGAAGAAGCTTCTAGTATCGCTTCGAAAAGAGCAAAAGACTATAAAGATAGAGGTTCCAAACTGAGAATTTTTAAGCCAGGAGACAAGGTCCTATTGTTGTTACCTACGGACCATAATAAGTTATTGATGACATGGAAAGGCCCTTATGTTATTGAGCGAGTTGTTTCAAAGGTAGATTACGCTATCCACATTGATGGAACGAGTAAGGTTTTCCATGTTAACATGCTACAGAGATTTTATGAGAGACCACAGTATCTGTGTGCACAGACAAGACCAGAGGAGACTGTCTTCTCTATTGCTTGTACGGGGGTCGTAGACCAGTCGGACTGTGACGTAAGCGACACCGAGGCGCAGCAAGAGTTGCAAATTCAATTGCCGGAGTTAACTCCGACACAAGGTTACAGGGACGTTAAAATTGACCCTGACCTTACGAGTTCAAGGAGTAGGGAACTTGAGACCCTGTTAGCGTCATTCCCGGATGTTGTTACGGATTTGCCGGGTCGCACTACGGTGATTCAGCACCAAATAAAGTTGACTTCGGATAAGCCAGTATTTCTTAGACCGTATCCGCTGCCTTTTTCTTCGAGAGATAGAGTCATAAAGGAAGTTGAGACAATGTTGAAGTTAGATGTGATAGAACCATCAACATCGCCGTATTCATCACCCATCGTCCTCGTGAAAAAACTTGATGGATCGGTGCGGTTCTGTATTGATTTTCGAAGATTGAACACTATTACGGTAGGCGATAGGGAGCCTATTCCGTTTCAGGAGGAATTAATAGCTTCATTGGCCGGGTCCACGTGGTTTTCCAAGATAGATTTGACGAAAGGGTATTGGGAAATCCCGCTTACTGAGGAGTCTAAACAATACACGGCGTTCCAAACGCCCATTGGATTATTCCAATTTAAGGTCATGCCATTTGGGTTGGTAAACGCGCCAGCGACGTTTGCACGATTAATGAGACTAGTGTTGAAGGACATACCTAATGTCGTGTCATTCTTTGACGATATAGCATGTCATACGTCGACATGGTCTGATCATATTCAGACACTAACAGTAATTTTTCAACGATTACGCCAGTTTGGGTTAACTGCTAAACCCGCAAAGATGGATTTGGCATGTCCAGAGATAATATTCTTAGGACATATCGTGGGTAGAGGTGTTCAGAGACCTGAAGTAACAAAAATTGACAAATTAGTAGGGTTGCAAATCCCTAAAACAAAGAAACAAGTCAGAAGCTTAGTGGGAATTTTAAATTATTACAGAAAGTTCATTCCAAATTTTTCCTCCTTGTCATCTTCTCTTACTGACCTTACTAAGAAGGGACAACCCGATAAGGTCCAGTGGACGTCTGAATGTCAGACATCATTTGATAATTTGGTGACAGCATTATCATCGTCACCCATCCTGATATTACCCGATTTTCGATCTAATTTTGTCCTCAGAACGGATGCGTCGGACTCTGGTGTCGGCGCTTGTCTTCTACAGGAGAAGAACGAATGTCTCCATCCTGTATGTTATGTCAGTAGGAAGTTATTGCAGAGAGAAAGAAAGTATTCTGTGATAGAGCGTGAGTGTCTTGCCATTGTCTGGTCCGTCCAGAAATTGGGACGTTATCTCATGGGACGAGAATTTTGTATCCAGACAGACCACAAGCCACTGACATTTTTGTCGAAGAATCGTTCGTCCAGCCCACGCTTGTCTAGATGGGCATTGGCTTTGCAGCCGTATACCTTCGTTATTCAACCAATTCCAGGAACTAGCAATCATATCGCCGACTACCTTAGTCGAGCCTAGGGGAAGATTTCAGGAGCTTATACATCGGAGGACAGGAACATTGACAGGATCTGTGTGAATAAGTCGACTTTAAAATATTGACATTATAAATATGATATGAAGAATGGTTGATAGGTTGAATGGTTTTTGATTCTGTATTAGATATTGTGTTTAGTTAAGCTATTCATGAGGTGACACATATATGCATATTGCAGGCCATATTGATCCCCATATTTTCCTCTGATTTCGGTATTTTATATACTAGGGGAACTGCTAGGTCATTTTTTTAGTGCAGGTATTGCTCACGCTCACTCGTTGACAGTCATCTTGATGCGATTTGAAATTAATTGCATTAATTTTTTTGGGGTGGGGGATGATGTCACGAGTGGAGTGAGTGCAATTAAGGGGATTGCTACAGAGCGGGTGTAGAGTAAGAAGGGCTCACGGTGGACAAGTAAGTTAAGCGTGCTGTTGTGAGTAGTGGGAGGGTCTGAATGAGGCGAAAGCGCTGTATTACTATCACTGCAAGTTAGAAGGTCCTACGGAACGGACCTGTGAATAAGAGCCCATCGGGCGGACATAAGGGGAGCAGTCGAGAAGACTAGTGAGAGAGTCTTTCCAGTGATGACTGGTATGTAGAACGTTGATTGATTATTATGATTGATGTATTATATTATATTCGTCTATTACCATGATGTAAATAAGTATATGTGAGGAATGTGGAAGTCCTTGATATTGGATATAGCAATGTGCGCCACGAGCGATAGATGAAAGTGAGTTCATGGATTTGTAGCGCGAGTGAGTAGTGTGTACTCCGATGGAAGTGTGTTACCGTAAGATGTGTGGTGAGTGAAAGGTGAACTAGTGTGTGTACGCTTCATGGGTTGTAAGGAGAGGTGGAGTGAATAGAAATGGTAGGGTATTATACCAATGTAATGTTATTCTTGTAGGTGTCGAGGACGGGCCGCAGAGCCACCTCGATGAGCACAGGGGATAGGCCAGCATAGGGCCGGAGGCCACACATAGGCGAGAAGTGAGGCTGTCAGTGCAGGACAGTAGAGGCACATAAAGTCGTGGCAGTCAGGCCACGGACAGGGACGTAGATATGAGCGTGAATGTGATAATGTACTATTACCATGCTGAGGGGCTAGTGAACTAATAATGTCTATTGAAATGATAATGTCTATTGAAATGATAATGTGTTATTGCCCTGCTGAGGTGCTAGGGGAGTGCTAAGGTGTATGACAATAGGAAGGTGATATTGAGAGACTGCGGTGCCAGTGAATTATTAATGTGCTATTAAGACCCTGAGGGGAGAGGCTGAGGCCGAAGTGCCTTTAGGAGTAACTACCGGGTTGTGGATCCGAGGGAGAGTGTGTGTGAGAATAAGGCCGTTGTACGGCAGTTAATTGCAATAATATAATGTATGTAATTGCGCTATTATCTGTATAATTATGTTTAATCAATGTGTGAGTCTGGTGGGTTGTTCTGTTAAGTGTTAAACTTGTTTGTTCGTGATTGTTGTCCTGTCATAAACTATTACATCTCCCAGTCTGGGATTTGTGACATATATATATAAACAAACTCGAAAAGTGTTTTAATAATTCGGGAGAAAAAACTCTGGGTTAGGGTCATCGCAAATCTAAGACTTCAGGCCAAAGTACATTCAAATATCATCTACGGTTGCAACGCTACGAGTAGTTTTCTGTGATCATGCCTCGGTGAACGGACTATAGTAAAGACTCCGGCTAACTTGGCGGGGGGAGGGGGGGGGGGAGCATGGAAACTAAACATTTTGTGTATATACACGAGTACAATGGCTCTTATATGGAGGAAAAACATGTAAAGCATGCAAATGCCTGAAAGACAATTACATCATTTCACCTAACTACACACATACACACATACACACACGTACGTAGAAAAACACAAACCACCCAACAAACAGGTCATGATTTAGACCAGTGATTCTCCAAAGGGGCGATATAGAAAAAATAAAAACAGTGACGGGAGTTTAGGCCTCCAACTGTCCACTAATCAAAGTGAGTCGCAGTTGTATCGACCTATTGTGTTTATTCAAATTTCAGGCATTTTCTAAATAAAAATGTTATGACGGTAAAGCACAAAACTCATTTTCTGATTTCCTTTGATAAGCCCAAACTAATTCATTGACGGGAATATTATGATATTCAACCAAAGTCAGCCAAGTAATTAAAATTTAAAAAAAAGATTAAAACTGTCCAACGTTACAGCCAAAGGAATATTTTAAAATATGCCGTCAAATTTCCAAATTTCCCAAATGGGATTAAAGAGTTATACAAATACAAATACAAAAATACAAATACAAAAATTTACTACCATAAACATCCTTTCCCATAAAACAACAACAATCAAAAATGAAAAGAACAGCAACAAAAACAACCAAACAACTGAAGAAACTGCTAGAAATATGGGGAATCGCAATCATATTATTTTAAAAAAATAGTGGCCAGAGTAATTCAGTGCAATTTTGGGCCTGTTTCTGGCCCGGCACTACAGCCTAAATAAAGTTTCAAAAATTATAAAATTTATGATCTTAAGTGTCAACTAATCCAGCCCAATCGTTTTTGTATCGACCAATTGTGTTGATTCAAGTTTCAGGTATTTTTAATATTGAGTTGTAAAAATGTAAAATACAATGATCTTTGTTTTGGCTCCCTCCAGTTAGCCCGCGGCACCGGAAACGATATTAATACGCATTCAATTCCGTGCGTGTAATTTCCCAATCAGAAATGAGTGCGGAATGCTCTGGTGCGCATGGAATCTGCAGTAAGACCATTGATTATGGAAAACTTTCTCGACCAAAGAGAGAGAGAGGGAGAGAAGGGTGGGTTCATGGGTTTATCCCGGATAATTCCGGGCACGTCATCTAGAAAATGAAAAAAATAAATAAATAATGGAAGTAAAAAAAAAAAAGTGCAAAAACTGGATGAATGATGAAACAACAAAAATGAATGGAAATGCATGGTGCTGTTCCGGCAAATACAGATAAATTTTTCAAGACGAGGAACTACCAACAGGCATCAAAAGGAAAGTATTTGACCAATGTATTCTGACGGCATGCCAAACCCTGCCCCTTACAGAACAACTAACTAATTAACGCGGAACAGCACAAAGATGCTGAATATAAAACTACAAGATAAAGTGAGGCGCTGCAAATCAGAAAGAAGACAGAGACCACAGACATATTACAGTATGTACTCAAACTGACATGAAAATGGGCAGGGCACGTGTTTGGATATAAGGACAATAGATGGACAAAAATTGTGACTGATTGGCAACCAAGAACTGGCAAGAGATCCAGAGGAAGGCCAGCGAGAAGATGGCAGGATGACGTCAGAAAGTATGAGGGCACAACATGGCAGAGACAGGCAGGGGATGGAACATTCTAAATTCTAAATTGTCAACCACAATGTCTCTTATGCTCTAAAGGGCAAAGTAACTCTCATATAACGGGATACATTTGAAATGACATGTTGTTTGCAGTTCTAAAATCCTGGATAATACTTAATGTGTACACGGGTAAAGATGTCCTGAATTTGTTTGACAACCTCAGCATCTAGTCTGTTCAACAACTGACATTCGTGCTGACTACATTTCCTTTGGATCCGTAAGGTATACGTCTTGTACAGAGTATGATGTTTCGTTGCTGTCTGAAAGGAGCTTGCCACAAATGTGATAAAGCTGTTCTTGTGTTTGGAATATAGGATCTGTTTCTAAGGACATGTGCCAACTTGTGCGACAGTCCATCCTAAATATATTTTATGCCATCTGGGAGAGAAGTAAATCTGCTGAGCAAACCTTTGTCATCTTTACAGCAACATCGTTTTGATTCATGTGGAAAGATCAGCGTATGGCAATGTGTGCACATGTCAGTTAACAGGTCTGTTATGGACGTGTAGACAAATGTTGATGAGTAACATAATTCAGGGTAATAGGTAAGCCAGGTTGGGTTATCAAATTCTTCTAAAGAGTGCGCCGGTGTACTACTACAAAAGGGGGTCCGATTGCGGGGGGGGGGGGGGATTTTAATTATATACATGTACATTAATTTTATTTGGCTACAAATTCATGACAAAATCTTGTTTACATTTGACTGATTATTGTTACAAAAGTTTGTCCATAAATAAATAGTATACTTAGTGCAAACGTTATGTGTTCGAATTCAAGTTCAACAAATCAGATTGGTTGTGTCTGCCATCTCCAGCATGTAAAGTAACGAAGTGACAAAAACTAAACTGGTAAAGTAATTATACTGTTTCCACAACTCATTTAATTTTTCACCGCAAGGTCACACTCAGAGACCCTTTTCTACAATAACAAACGTTTTGGACCATGTGATGGTTTTGTTTACTTGGGCCTGTGTAGATAATGTACTTGGATCAGTAGTTCAAAGAAAAAAGAAAATCTCACACACACACATAAAATACAGAGAAGATAGCGTGACAGAATTATTCTGAACTGTTCTGTTCCTGAAAATTGTATTCAGTGATATTAAATATTAAAAGTACCTAGAAATTAATATTTCTGTTTCAGTTACTTAGACCTAGATCTAACTTGGAAACAAACAAAAAGTTAAAAATGTGTACGCCACAGTCTGCAGTTATGTAGATTTTAACCTGGGCATTCAAAGCATGTCTGTGACTCCTACAACAATACAGACTATGCCACAGTCTACATTTAGAGATCTGGAAGCCTGATCGGACGTTTCAAAGTAAAATAATAGTATGAAAAAAAAGACCAAAGTAAAACAATGCTGTGACTTCTACCTTACTTTCGTCATGAAATCGAGAAATGCCTTGTTTCTGGTGAACATTTCGTTCATTTTGCCCAAGAACTTTTCGCCATTTTGTGGGCATATGTTGATTTTTAAATCAAATTGTGGACCTATAAGAAACAGTACACAAATGCATTACAAACAGAAAAAAAGAGAATTTGTACATTTTATCGAGCCATAATTTCGTGACAATGGTTTCATTTAAAGTATGACTCCAGTTTGTTGTTACTGTCACGGGTCGACTCTAGTCTCAGGTGAAATCTCAGAGTATCCATACCACGAGGGGACTCGGCGTTGCCCAGCCAGAGTGAGGCATAAGCTGAAGACAAGAAGCGTACAGGACCCTTTTCATTTAGCGTCCTCCATATCACGTGATTTGCAAAAAAAATGGCGGCGTGCCTCACTTGTAGGGCGGAAGCGATGGACAACGGTCGAACCATGCTATCCTCTTGTTGGGCACCCAACTGTACAAACCCGTTACGTGCTGGTTCTGGCATAAAAATGCATCTTTGCTTAGACTGTGCACATATTCAGATGCCATCACTAAGGCAAGTTGAGGTTTTTGCCCTACACGGTACTTTTCGATGCCGTGCGGCTCCCCGCAAACAACCGAAACGCGGAAGTGAAAAGGGTCCATAAACCAAGTAAACAGAACATACTGACGAGAGAGCTATAAGCCCTAGGTCATGTCACGAGACTGATATTAAACAAGCGACATTTGTCATCCCGTCCACCCCCCTTGGTGGGCGGCAATTGTAAGTTTGCTAACCAGAAGCTGATCTGTCATAGTGAACACCCTCAGAGAGAGAGAGAGAGAGAGAGAGAGAGAGAGAGAGAGAGAGAGAGAGAGAGAGACAACGAGCCGTTCCATACAGTGGATGTCCACTGGTGATATTAATATAGAGAGTCATTAATGTATATTAAGCAGTAGTCGTTGCCAGCTCGAACGCTATTAGTAATTTTGTTGTAGGGCAGGTCATAAGGCCGTTCCTCTTACGAGAAGCTAGTTGGTAAAATCAGTATTGTTTTATTGTGTACTTAATTGAGCCTCCCCTAAGGAGGAAGAAAAGTGTAGTTGCCAGAAGGAGAGGATAACTCACAATTATAGTTGGACCGGGTATGAAATACTCAAACAGTAAATTAGGTTTGGCATTTGTATTGTAATCCTTTTTGCATTGATACATCTTATATGTCATAAATTATAGATTATACGGCCCTTCAGGCTTGACTAAACAAATACTTTGGTTTGTTTCTTTTCTTGTGTTTTCTTTGTTGACTGTCCGAGGTGAGAGTGTGTAGCTGTCGAGTGCTGTATCCCCTACGCCCTTCAGCCGCCTCGTGACAGTTACAAAAAGTTTGGTCATAAATTTTAATACAGTTTGCCAACTTTGATCTACTCCAATTCCACTGGGAATCAGAACAATAATAGCCAGCCCAATCAGGCAATGAAGTGGACGGAACTGAATTGGTAAAACATTGTGTATAACAGTTCCACTGCTCTTTTTCAATGCAGCATCACAGATGTGTTATTTTCTATAAAAAACAACAACAACAAACAAATAAAACAAAACAAAGAAATACCCGGGACCATACTAAAGCTTTGTTTGTTTAGACATGGATTTGCATAATTATGTTTGGCTCCAGTTCAAACAAACATAAAAATTGATTAAACTATTTTTGTTCCTGGCAAACTGAATTCTATCATGTTAAGCTTTAAAGATTCAAGGAAATGGATTTTTCTGTTAATGAGATAGAGCAAACTTGGAAATACAACTCTGGGCCACTGTGAGATTGTTTTACTTTCTTCGATATGGAATGAATAATGTATGGCTTGGATCAGCAGCTCAAAGTAAAGAAAACAGGCGATTTGACTGCATGATTCAGTTGTTAGAAACTGTCTTCTGTGCCGCAAAGCTTTCGATGTGCGGGGAATGGTAGTGAGAAACTCTGTAGGTGGCGCGAGGCAGATCACGATCTTCAGAGGAAGAGTGGATTCTTTCATTAGATGTTTCGGCCTTTAACTTCTCGACATCTTCTAGAACCCCGGCCACACCGAGTTCATGACTCAATGTGAATACATCTATATCTTTTGAATCAAGTAGATCTGACTTGAACATTCAGCCCTGGACAACACGAGAGCTTTGACGGCTTAGGTCATGTTATAGATCTAAATCATGTTTTTGATTGGTCCAGAAGTTTAAAAGGTTGAGAGAGAGAGAGAGAGAGAGAGAGAGAAAGAGAGAGAGAGAGAGAGAAAGAGAGAGAGAGAGAAATAGAGAGAGAGAGAGAGAGAGAGAGAGAAAGAGAGAGAGAGAGAGAGAGAAATAGAGAGAGAGAGAAGGAGAAAGAGAGAGATAAAAATAGACAGAGAAAGAGAGAGAGTGAAATAGAGAGAGAGAGAGAGAGAGAGAGAGAGAGAGAGAGAGAGAGAGAGAGAGAGAGAGAGAGAAAGAGAGAGAGAGAGAATTATTCTGTTCCTTGAAACTGTCTTCTGTCATGCAGAGCATTACATGTTCTAGCCGACTAACTGCAAGATAAAGCTTGCAAATTCTTTATACCAACCCTGGCCGTGTATCTAGATTTGGGTCTCATATCAATAATGGCACTTGAATTCCATACAAAGGCTAGTGACCAGCAATGTGTAACAAGGGGTGAAGGGCAAAATTCCGATCATACTTTTTGATTCCATTCGATGAAAAATAGTAGAATAAATAGATAATAATAAAGGCTGAATTGTGTCCAAAATGGACGGGTCCGCGTGGCTTATTGTAAACAACTGAGGCAGGCTACAGAGGTCCGTTATTTTTGGCCACGTAGAGTGTTTTACTTTGACATACGTCATTTCCCGTAAAATAGCGGATCGGAACGGAAAGGATGCTGTGGACAAGACAACTTAGTGCTGGGCTATTTATTCTGTTTAAATTGCTTTGGGGGTGGGGCATTACTCGTGTAATCCACCACACCTGACAGCTAAATGTTATATTATTATGTCTCACTTCTCATTGCCACAGTGTTATACAATAGACTTCACGTAAGCTGGAGCAATGCAAGAGAGAATAGTCTCATATAATTAACCAATTTCATGTACATGCATTTCTGGAAGGAGGTGAAAACAGGCGTGTGGTTTAATTTTGTGACCACGCTGGAAGAAGGCGTCAAATTTCCTGGAAAGTGCAACATTTCCTGCGGTCGCTGTTGGAGAAACCTCCAGCCACATTGCAGGCAGCCAACGACCATAAGTCATTTTCCTACTGGCTGATTTCAATTTGTCCAGCGCCTGCCAAAATTCAATTAAACGGACGGAATTTGAACATTTTCTCGTTCTTTCCTGCTCGTCAAGACAAACTGGAATTTCAATTAAAGTGTGAGGTGGATCAGGTGTGGGGGAAGAGGAGGGGATGGGGGTGTTCTTGATCAGAAAGCCGTTAACAGAATTAGGTCAACTGGCCATCACAATTTCATTAGCTTATAATTGAGCGATTCCAATGAAAGAATGTTACTTGGTCTGCAGGTAGAACGGAGATCATTATGTCATACCAGTCGACTGGAAAACCAAAAAGAACGTTACGGGTACGTACGCACCCCCATGTGTTTTGCGCGAAGGGTACTTATGTTAAAGCCCTTTGTGACTTCAGAGCTGGGGAGCTCCCTCCCCCCCCTCCCCACCCCACCCCCTCCGAAACAGCCTTAGCAACAGCCTTAGCAACAGCCTTAGCAACAGCCTTAGCAACAGCCTTAGCAACAGCCTTAATCAATTATTCTTTCAGATTTTCTTTTTGTTTTCCTCCTTATTTTTTTTTTTGAAAGGGTAAGGGGGGGGGGGGCAGGGTTAGGGATTCTATAAGATTTAGGGTTGAGGATAAGGACCCGGTTAGGGATAAGGTACGTCTACATAATGCTGCCCTGTCGCGAAACGCTTGGAGCACGTGACAAGTACCAATGGCCAACCAAACATGCCAGGGCACTGAGATGCCCTGCTGTCCTGGCCCAGGATTCAGAATGCCCTGTAAGTTAACACAACTTTGGCCAAGCGCATAGTTCATGTTCTGTCTGTTGATCGGCAAGCCCCTCTGCACACACCCCCACTCCTCTCTCGGACGCTCCTAAATGCGTGTCTTTATAGTATCCCTATCATGTGACTCAAATAGAACTCTCCCCAAGGATTTTATACCATCCTAAAGTATTCTTCTTGCAGTGACTTTTTTTCAACAAGAATAAAAAACACCGTACGTCGAGTTCCTGTATTGTTTTACTGTCAGTATTTTTCTCATCTCTTGCCTCCGTGGATCATTGATGATCCAAAATACAATGCAATAATCTAGTGTAAGAATCAAATTAGAGAAAGTTTGACTTAATTCATGATCCGTGAAGGAGAGATTAGATTTGAGCCAGGAGTGTATTCAGACACCGTAACTACAGCGGGTCACACTAGGTGGCCACTAGTTACTCCCCAAGCAGCCATTACCAGCTCACCCGGAACTGTTTTATCGGCCAATCATCAGCGACTATTTCACTTGCGAGGCTTGTCGGTTTGGCAGGTCCTTGCCAGTTTGGCTTGAGGGATAACAATAGAACCAAATCATTGAATCTTTATAGTTCTCACAGCGTTCACCAATGAGGACAGAGAGGGAAAACATGGATGTTTTACACACATTTGCCCGGTTGTTTGCGATCACATGGAAATTTCATGCTGAGTTTTGACATCTGTTAGCGCGGACCGTCTGTGAAAAGCAAATAGTGAAAACTGCTTCATCCGCGACACGAGGGATATTTGGCAGAATTTGCTGGGTGTCCGTCGGTCTGTCTGCCCTAGGGTTTGTCTGCCTGTCTGACCATTACCAAGTTACTTTCATTATGAGAGTTTTCGTAAAAAGGCACGTAATGTGTATGCTGTGTTCTTGACCAATGTGCAGAAATTTAGGAAATGAGCCAAAGGCGGTGGCCAGCTTGTTGAAGGAGTTCCACACGTCCCGACCAGTTTGAACTGGTGCAATTCTGGACAGATGGTGTCAGGGTTAGGACTAGAATTGCCGTGCTGGGTCACGGTTTGTTTATGTCATGGCATCATTGATTTTGGCCAGTGCAAATGTCCTTGAACTATTCCCGTGGACAGTTTGTTTTTGTGGCGCTTTTTCTTAGAGATGGAAAGAAGGTGGGGCAAGATAGAACGAATGGATAAATTAACAGTGACGGTGAAGTTTTCGACCCCGGGGTTTGGGTGTACTTTAGCAAGGAAAGACGGGGCGAATAAGGAGTGAATAAATTCGTACATAAAACGTAGAGGGTGTAGTGACTTTAGGAAAGGTTTTGATATGTTAAATTGAACTTTGTCTGTTACTATTAATAGACTGCGAGCTGAGCTCGAAATGGATGCACCAATCAAATTTGGGCAGTTCGCTGGGAATTGCAGAAGATATAAGCGGAGCCATCTTTAGGTTTCTTCACTCCATGCAGAATTGTCCATCTGCGAGGGCGTCGGCTTAGATTCGGCCTGAGAGAATCATGAGATTGTTAAAGACATGTCTATGTCCTTGATAGACAATGGAATTATCCACAGCTATTTCCTTCTATTCCCTGATTTCATATCAGGGACTAATCGTAAGTGTCTACACAGTGATTCGACGATGAACGTGAATCTGACCCTAATTTTCCAGTAGAAGTGCTACCCAAGGATGCAAGACTACAATGTTTTTTTTACTTGCAACTAGATCTAGAATGAGTGTCTGGTTTATACATTTGTGAATTGTAATTGATGTGTCTGGATGAGGCTGGGGATTGCCAGAACATCCTAGAGCAGATCTAGATCTATCTTAACTACGTTGTCACAAATCCCAGACTGGGAGATGTAATAGTTTATGACAGGACGACAATCACGAACAAACAAGTTTAACACTTAACAAAACAACCCATCAGACTCACACATTTATTAAACATACTTATACATATAATAGCGCAATTACATACATTATATTATTGAAATGACTGCCGTACAACGGCCTTATTCTCACACACACTCTCCCTCGGATCCACAATCCGGTAGTCACTCCTAAAGGCACTTCGGCCTCAGCCTCTCCCCTCAGGGTCTTAATAGCGCATTAATAATTTACTGGCACCGCAGTCTCTCAATATCACCTTCCTATTGTCATACACCTTAGCATTCCCCTCGCACCTCAGCAGGGCAATAACACATTATTATTTCCATAGCCATCAACATGGCAACAACATAGTATCAGTTCACTAGCCTATCAACATGGCAACAACATAGTATCAGTTCACTAGCCTATCAACATGGCAACAATATAGTATCTCATTCACTCTCATATCTACGTCCCTGTCCGTGGCCTGACCGCCACGACTTTATGTGCCTCTACTGTCCTGCACTGACAGCCTCACTTCTGGCCTATGTGTGGCCTCCGGCCCTATGCTGGCCTATCCCCTGTGCTCATCGAGGTGGCTCTGCGGCCCGTCCCCGACACCAGTCATAACTGGAAAGACTCTCACTAGTCTTCTCGACTGCTTCCCCTTTATGTCCGCCCGATGGGCTCTTTTTCACAGGTCCGATCCCTAGGACCTTCTAACGTGCAGTGATAGTAATACCGCGCTTTCGCCTCATTCAGACTTCCACACCACTCATACACGCACGCTTTTCCCACTTGTCTGCATGAGTTATTTTTACTCTTCCCCTTTCACGTCTTTTCCTATCCGTCTGTCATGAGCTCTTCTTATTCTACACCCGCTCTGTAGCAATCCCCTTAATTGCACTCACTCCACTCGTGACATCATCCCCCACCCCAAAAAAATTAATGCAATTAATTTCAAATCGCATCAAGATGATTGTCAACGAGTGAGCGTGAGCAATACCTACACTAGAAAAAACGACCTAGCAGTTCCCCTAGTATATAGAATACCGAAATCAGGGGGAAAATATGGGGATCAATATGGCCTGCAATATGCATATATGTGTCACATCATGAATAGCTAACTAAACACAATATCTAATACAGAATCAAAAACCACTCAACCTATCAACCATTCTTCATATCATATTTATAATGTCACTATTTTAAAGTCGACTCATTCACACAGATCCTGTCAATGTTCCTGTCCTCTGATGTATAAGCTCCTGAAATCTTCCCCTAGGCTCGACTAAGGTAGTCGGCGATATGATTGCTGGTTCCTGGAATTGGTTGAATAACGAAGGTATACGGCTGCAAAGCCAATGCCCATCTAGACAAGCGTGGGCTGGACGAACGATTCTTCGACAAAAATGTCAGTGGCTTGTGGTCCGTCTGGATACAAAATTCTCGTCCCATGAGATAACGTCCTAGTTTCTGGACGGACCAGACAATGGCAAGACACTCACGCTCTATCACAGAATACTTTCTTTCTCTCTGCAATAACTTCCTACTGACATAACATACAGGATGGAGACATTCGTTCTTCTCCTGTAGAAGACAAGCGCCGACACCAGAGTCCGACGCATCCGTTCTGAGGATAAAATTAGATCGAAAATCGGGTAATATCAAAATGGGTGACGATGATAATGCTGTCACCAAATTATCAAATGCTGTCTGACATTCAGACGTCCACTGGACCTTATCGGGTTGTCCCTTCTTAGTAAGGTCAGTAAGAGAAGATGACAAGGAGGAAAAATTTGGAATGAACTTTCTGTAATAATTTAAAATTCCCACTAAGCTTCTGACTTGTTTCTTTGTTTTAGGGATTTGCAACCCTACTAACTTGTCAATTTTTGTTACTTCAGGTCTCTGAACACCTCTACCCACAATATGTCCTAAGAATATTATCTCTGGACATGCCAAATCCATCTTTGCGGGTTTAGCAGTTAACCCAAAATGACGTAATCGTTGAAAAATTACTGTTAGTGTCTGAATATGATCAGACCATGTCGACGTATGGCATGCTATATCGTCAAAGAATGACACGACATTAGGTATGTCCTTCAACACTAGTCTCATTAATCGTGCAAACGTCGCTGGCGCGTTTACCAACCCAAATGGCATGACCTTAAATTGGAATAATCCAATGGGCGTTTGGAACGCCGTGTATTGTTTAGACTCCTCAGTAAGCGGGATTTCCCAATACCCTTTCGTCAAATCTATCTTGGAAAACCACGTGGACCCGGCCAATGAAGCTATTAATTCCTCCTGGAACGGAATAGGCTCCCTATCGCCTACCGTAATAGTGTTCAATCTTCGAAAATCAATACAGAACCGCACCGATCCATCAAGTTTTTTCACGAGGACGATGGGTGATGAATACGGCGATGTTGATGGTTCTATCACATCTAACTTCAGCATTGACTCAACTTCCTTTATGACTCTATCTCTCGAAGAAAAAGGCAACGGATACGGTCTAAGAAATACTGGCTTATCCGAAGTCAACTTTATTTGGTGCTGGATCACCGTAGTGCGACCCGGCAAATCCGTAACAACGTCCGGAAATGACGCTAACAGGGTCTCAAGTTCCCTACTCCTTGAACTCGTAAGGTCAGGGTTAATTTTTACGTCCCTGTAACCTTGTGTCGCAGTTAACTCCGGCAATTGAATTTGTAACTCTTCCTGCGCCTCGGTGTCGCTTACGTCACAGTCCAACTGGTCTACGACCCCCGTACAAGCAATAGAGAAGACAGTCTCCTCTGGTCTTGTCTGTGCATACAGATACTGTGGTCTCTCATAAAATCTCTGTAGCATATTAACATGGAAAACCTTACTCGCTCCATCAATGTGGATAGCGTAATCTACCTTTGAAACAACTCGCTCAATAACATAAGGGCCTTTCCATGTCATCAATAACTTATTATGGTCCGTAGGTAACAACAACAGAACCTTGTCTCCTGGCTTAAAAATTCTCAGTTTGGACCCTCTATCTTTATAGTCTTTTGCTCTTTTCGAAGCGATACCAGACGCTTCTTCCGCTATAGTGCGCGCTGAAGATAGTCTTTCTCTTAAATCAACAAGGTACTGAAACACCGAAATCTGCTCATCGTCTCCCGATGATGGCGACGTCATCATGTCCCGAAGAACATCAGTTGGGCCCCTCGGACTACGACCGTACATCATTTCGAACGGCGAGAATCCCGTTGACTCCTGCCGTACCTCTCTGTACGCGAATAACACTGCAGGGATATATCTATCCCAATCTTTAGGGCGATCGGCAGCTACCTTACGCAGCATCGACTTTAACGTCGAGTTCAATCTCTCGCACATGCCATTAGCCTGCGGATGATAAGGGGTGGTAGTGATGGGTTGTATACTGAATAAGCGGAACAATTCCTTCATCATCTGCGACGTAAATTGCGCGCCCCTATCAGACAGAATTTGCTCTGATATTCCTACCCTAGCGAAAATTGCAAACAACGCTTCCGCGACTGCCTCAGACGTTATGGTCCGCAGAGGAACCGCCTCTGGCCATCTCGTAGCATTACATATGACCGTTAAGAAAAATCGATTCCCCCTATCGGTCGCTGGGTGAATGGGGCCAACAAGGTCTATCGAGACCTTTTTAAACGGTTCCGAGACCGTGGGGATCTTCTGAAGAGGAGCCTGGGGTGTACGACCCTTATGCGTCGTCTTTTGGCACGCACTGCACGTCTTACAATAGACCTGCACATCTCTGTGGATCGATGGCCAGTAAAAATTTTTAAGAACCCTTTCTTTGGTTCTAGCTATCCCCATATGACCCGCTAACGGGACATCATGTGCCAAATGCAATACTGTTGCGATCAGCAACGCTGGCACAACGACCTGCTTTAAAATGGAGGACACCGTTACATACTTACGGAACAGAATGCCCGCCTGAACAATAAAGGAGGACGACCCGTTCTTATATCTCCTCGTTTTCTCGGTTCGCGCTTCCCCAAAACATGGGTTTAATGATGGGTCCTCCCCTTGTAATCTCGCCAAGCGCTCTGGCGTGATATCTAGGTTGACCGCTGGCGTCGCCAAAGGTCTAATCTTATCTTTATCCGCTACCCGTCGACGTGTTTCGACCGCGGCGCAAAAGTCAATACCTTTTGATTGCGACCATGCTTGCACGTTCTCATCGGAAGGGGAAACTACCCGTGATACATTCCCAATGATGAGCTGGGCGCCTGGAAAACAACCAACGACTGCTTCGACTTCCCCGCTAAGGAAAGGTGTATCTATCATTATTCTTGCCATGGGCAATTTCTCAATGGCCCCCGAAAATTGGATGCACGGGACAGTCTCACCTGTAAGCTGTGAATCCCGAATGCAGTCCCTATGCACTCCCACAACGGTAGATCCTGTATCTCGTAAAACCGAGACCGGTTCGTCCCCAACAAACCCCGGATAAACCCTAAGACCACCTCCTGTATGACATGAATTTATGACGGGGATCTTTCTCCCACAAGGTAAAACACCGGAAGATAATAACTTCTCACAACTGGGACACTTAGAATACTGTCCGCCTCCGTTGTCCGATGTAACACACGCAGCCGCATGGTGAAATTTATTTGGGGAACATGGACTGGAGCTACTGTCCACGTTCGCCGCTATCCTACCTGCAGGGCAGTTCACGCTGATGTGATCTGCTCTTCCGCAGTTCCAACACTTCGCGGCCCTACACTCGCGCGAAAAGTGACCCACGCGTCCGCAAGTCCAACACTCCGCTCCCTGTGCTGCTCTAGGCCTGGGTCCCCGTGACCCATCGCGACCGGAACTAGAGTCCCTATGCCGTCGGTCATCGGCAAAGGTCACAAGTCGGCCCCGGCCATTACCGCGACCTAGCCCTCCTGCTCGGTCAAACTTACCGGGTCCATATGCCGGTGATTGGTGATAGCCCCTACGCTGCCCCTGGGCTTGCCCGCTATAGGCACCACGCTGACGCGACCTGTCCCTAAGTCCTGCCGGCGACCCCTCGACAACGGCGACGTACCCAGCATCTTGGACGTACGCCCTGGCGACTGGTTTGGACGGATGTGCCGTACGGTATGCCTCCGCCAACTTAGACGCCTCCTGCACCGTCGCGGGTTCGTTCTCTTTCAGGAAAGCCACCAGATCTTTGTGGCACGACGCGTACAGCTGGTCACGGATCATTAGGTCTTTTAGTTTAGCAAAATCCGTGCCCACATGCGCCAAGTCTACCCAGTTCGCGAAATACTCCGTTAGTCTCGCGACGAAGGCAGCAAAGTCCTCCCTGGTATCTGCACGTGCCCGCCTAAACTGCTCCCGGAAATATTCCTCGGTACGCGCAAATCGGCGAAGCAGCAAAGCCTTCAGCTTATCGTAATCTTGCACGTCTTCGCGCTGTAGCTCTTTAAAGTAGGTTAACGCTCGCCCCTGCAATAGCGATGCCAGGTACGTGGCCCATAATTCCTTATTTCCCCCCCCATTGCAATTGTGCGTTCAGTTCGAACCTGTAAAGGAAGGCGTCTATGTCGTCCTTCCGGTCGTCGAACGTAGGGAGCTTAATCCTAACGCCACCTTTATTGTGTACCTGCCGCTCAACTGTTTCTGTTGGCGCCTTCTTATTGATTTCCAACTCGGCGATTCTTATTCGCGACTCTCTCTCCTGTTGCTTATCCCTAGCCTCTATCTCCCGCTCTTGGGCTTCTATCTCCTTTAACCTTATCTCCTGCTCCCGTTCTTAAGCTTCTATCTCCTTTAACTTAAGCTCCCTCTCCTCTTCTCTCTGTCGCTCCTGAGCCTCTTTTTCTCGCTCTCTATCCTTAGCACGCTCATCGCGCATTTCTGCCTGCTGTTCTTTAATCCAGCCGCGTAGCTCCTCTCCCTCAAGGCCAAGTTCCTTACCCAACTTCATTAGTTGTTGGAGTTCCGCCATTTCACAGATTTATGGTTATGGTATCTATTATAAGACGACCAACCTGTCGGTATGATCACTACGATACGACCAGAGACCTGAGATCACACCAGATATAACAATACCCAGTTGTCTCAAATAAAATTCAGAATTTTACCTTTACAGCACAACTAATTCTATATCTATAAAATGTATAGCACTATTAATTATAAAAGAAAATAGAAACGACAAGAATGAAGAAATATAGTAGAAGGACCACAAGTACGTCAAGGACAACGAACCAGACTAGGACAAAGCTTCTACAAAAGAAAATATAATGGAAAAAAAATGCAACCTACTACGCCGATTACACAACACGGTACGAACAAGAACAGAGTCTGAAAAAAAAGAACGTATCTACAGATAGGGAGGAGAAGGACAAGAGAAACGTCTTCCTAAAACACGAGGAAGATAGAACGCTACAATCTAAACAAAAATACAGGTCCCTATAGAACCGTTCGCTGTGATGAACGCAGTTCCAAATTTAGCCCACCTCCCGAAGAGGACAAACTACGCTCACCACAGCAAACCCGCGCCACCGCCCATATAATCAATTACAACGAAAACAGAAAAGCAGCGGAAAAAGACAGATGAAGAGACAGCCCTTAATCCAGGGCACAAAATTTTAGACTTTTACTTAACTTTCAGCCTTATGAGTTTAAGTCCTCGACCTAATCGGAGCTCTGGCTGCTTGTCTCCTCAGGCTGCACGCACACTCTGCAGAAATTCAAGTACACATTAATACATATTCATCAAAATACATGCATCAATACATATTATTCATAAATATCCATAAATCATATCATCATGAAATTTCCATTCATCCCACGAACAAGGACAACAGCACGAATTCCTAGCACAACAGAAAAACAACTAAATATAACGAATAGACAATGTCAAAATGACCACAGGTAAGCAGGACGAGCCCCCAGTGTCACAACGGACGAGCCCCCAGTGTCACAAATCCCAGACTGGGAGATGTAATAGTTTATGACAGGACGACAATCACGAACAAACAAGTTTAACACTTAACAAAACAACCCATCAGACTCACACATTTATTAAACATACTTATACATATAATAGCGCAATTACATACATTATATTATTGAAATGACTGCCGTACAACGGCCTTATTCTCACACACACTCTCCCTCGGATCCACAATCCGGTAGTCACTCCTAAAGGCACTTCGGCCTCAGCCTCTCCCCTCAGGGTCTTAATAGCGCATTAATAATTTACTGGCACCGCAGTCTCTCAATATCACCTTCCTATTGTCATACACCTTAGCATTCTCCTCGCACCTCAGCAGGGCAATAACACATTATTATTTCCATAGCCATCAACATGGCAACAACATAGTATCAGTTCACTAGCCTATCAACATGGCAACAACATAGTATCAGTTCACTAGCCTATCAACATGGCAACAATATAGTATCTCATTCACTCTCATATCTACGTCCCTGTCCGTGGCCTGACCGCCACGACTTTATGTGCCTCTACTGTCCTGCACTGACAGCCTCACTTCTGGCCTATGTGTGGCCTCCGGCCCTATGCTGGCCTATCCCCTGTGCTCATCGAGGTGGCTCTGCGGCCCGTCCCCGACACCAGTCATAACTGGAAAGACTCTCACTAGTCTTCTCGACTGCTTCCCCTTTATGTCCGCCCGATGGGCTCTTTTTCACAGGTCCGATCCCTAGGACCTTCTAACGTGCAGTGATAGTAATACCGCGCTTTCGCCTCATTCAGACTTCCACACCACTCATACACGCACGCTTTTCCCACTTGTCTGCATGAGTTATTTTTACTCTTCCCCTTTCAGGTCTTTTCCTATCCGTCTGTCGTGAGCTCTTCTTATTCTACACCCGCTCTGTAGCAATCCCCTTAATTGCACTCACTCCACTCGTGACATACGTCAGTGACGGTTTGATCCTTTATAAGCAATTAACTGAGTTAATATTGTCGTCTGAGACATGGGAATATTATTTGTGAGATAGTAGGCAGACTATATTTCTGAGGATAAATAAGTAATAAGTAAACTGTGAATGAGTCAGAATGATATAATCTCTTAAGAATCTAGAGGAGACTTCTAGTTATGTATTATAGTATTTTCATTTGATGCTGCTGATGTTGTCTTTTAATATGTAAAAGATAGACGAAATTGTTAGGTACTTAAAGTAATAAATTTGTGGCCCTACAAGGTCCTTGATATAACTTACTCGAAATTGTTATTAGTGTATGTGGCATGGTATGGCAGAGTAATTGTTAAAAACCTCTCGATAGTTTAAAATGCAGTCGAACACATAATTTTATAATATAACCATCCCCGTAACACGCGAGGGCATACCCCAAATCGTAACAGATGGTCTCACTATTTTCATTCAGTTTCTTGACTGGAAGGGTACCGTGTGGTGGGGGGATACGATTAGGCTTGGGGATACGATTTGGGTTAGGGATACGATTAGGATTAGAGATACGATTAGGGTGAGTAATACGATTAGGGTTAGAGATACGATTATTAGAGATATGATGAGGGTTAGGGATAAAGACAGGCTTAGGACTAAGTTTAGGGTTAGCTTAGCAATCGAGTGGGATGGTCGGGAGATACGGAACTCCTGCCAAACATGATACAGTAAGGCAGAAATCAAGGATTTGCAAGGACATTAAACAGCCCACAATGGGATCCGCTAAAACACCACATAGACGTAACAAAAGAATGTATGAACATTTTCTCCCAAGCCACAGACAATAAATATACCCGTACAGTTCTGTAATACCACGGTCCCCTAACAACAGGCCATTTGGGGAGGTAAAAACTTCACATCAAAAGTTCATGGCGTGAAACAAACAAGAATTGATTTTTCAGTTGTTCAACCGAGAGCGTCATGTGTCCGTCCAATGGAAAAGTCTCAGAAGGAGAGAAAAGAATATCTGCGCAAATGAGCGGGAGGTGCTGACATGACCATTTGGGGACTGAATACAAACAAAAACCTCCTCAATTTTTCTGTGAGGTTTCAGGAAACCTACTTTTGTGTGCTGGGTTCTGAACATCTCTGGAGTTCAGCAGCAGCGCCGGTTTTTAGGACAGGAAAATGACTTGATGAGACCTCGTTATAAAAAGCTATTGAGTTCTCACTTAGGCGAGCTGGGGGTTTTCACCAAAATGGCAGATCTATCAGCTTTTTCTTCTCTTCTTTCTTTTCTCTGTGCCTTTTCGAGCGTTCTTTCTCCAAATTTAGTTCACATTTTCCTGCACTTTTCGGTATTTCATTCAAATGTTTACACTGACGTCTATGTTGGATGTATCGAAACCTGAGATGACCTCGGTCAGGTCAGTGGGATTCCAGGCTGGATCTTTAATCTCTGATCACCGTCAGATATCATCAAGTAATCGGGAAAATAATTACTCGAATGCTGTTATTTTTAAAAATCAGTATTTGTAATTTAGTCTACATGTTTTTCTTTCCCTTTCTCATGTTATTGTGTTCATTAGCATTTATCTCCTGTAGGGATGGCAGGATTTGAATCGTTCACTCATGACTGACCTACAATAACTGTGTGCCCCACCCCCCATCCACCACTCCCTCCCACCCAATCTACCACCCCCACATATTGGTTACTGTGACCAGTGTTACTAGAGATACGACCAGATGGGACAATTCAGGAGTTTTTAGCGTTTCGCACCGACGTCCAGCAGCGCATGCGTGGGAGTTATATAGCAATGGCGTATATTACACAGCCGAATAGAGAAATACAAGTTGTTTTCAGTGTTCAGCCATCACTCAAGACTTGATTGAAGTAGCAGCTAAATCTCGCTTATTACACGTATAACTTCAAGTACCCTGTACGCGTGTCATGTTTGCATACCGAGTGGCCTGCAGGCGTGGCATGTTTACATACCGAGTGGCCTGCAGGCGTGACATGTTTACATGCCCAGTGGCCTGCAGGCGTGACATGTTTACATGCCCAGTGGCCTGCAGGCGTGACATGTTACAAACCCAGTGGCCTGCAGGCGTGACATGTTTACATACCGAGTGGCCTGCAGGCGTGACATGTTTACATGCCCAGTGGCCTGCGGGCGTGACATGTTACAAACCCAGTGGCCTGCAGGCGTGCCATGTTTACATGCCCAGTGGCCTGCAGGCGTGACATGTTTACATACCGAGTGGCCTGCAGGCGTGACATGTTTACATGCCGAGTTGCCTGCAGGCGTGACATGTTTACATACCGAGTGGCCTGCAGGCGTGACATGTTTACATGCCCAGTGGCCTGCAGACGTGACATGTTTACATGCCCAGTGGCCTGCAGGCGTGACGTGTTTACATGCCCAGTGGCCTACAGGCGTGACATGTTTACATGCCGAGTGGCCTGCACGCGTGACAGAGTGTGATAGACATACAAACAAAGCCAGACATGACGTGGATTGTGTTGAGTGGAACAAGAACAAAAATGCATGTTCATCTGGCAGCTCCCGATTGGTTGATGGCTGGCCAATGGTTGACCAAGATTTAACTTCATACGTGATGTGAATGTACGGCAAAAGTTCTGTTGTCGGTAGTTTTTCAACAGTTACGAGGAATGATGGTGGCGAAAAGACAAAGGTGTTGTTGGTGCTGTGGCAGGTGATAGCAGTACCATCAGTGCTGGCGATGGTGACTGACCCGGAGGGAGAAAGAGGAAAATGTATGTGTGTGTGTGTGTGTGTGTGAGAGAGAGAGAGAGAGAAGGGGGGGGGGGAGAGATAATGGTGATATTTTTGTAATTTTAGTTTCGGTTGATTCATCCACAATTTGAATGTAGGAATTTTGCAAGCAAAGTCATGTTTCAGATCGAGGGACTTCCTTGTTACCAACCTGAGTGACGTCAATGTTGACAGGTGAGGACGGAATTGCAGCAGCTGTCTAGAGCTAATCAGTTAGTGGATGAGACAGTACCGTGATGACGCACACAGGAAACTTTGTTGAAGGTCCAACTTGAATAAAAAGCTTCATCAGCTCTGTCTTGATATCGCTGCAAGGGGCAGTGTCGGTTTGCTTTGTTGCATTCATGTACTAGGCTAATCTAGTCTGATTTAAAATGTGACCACAAGAGAAAAAAAAATGTATGACATTAGAAAGAAAAATTAGAGAATCTCTACTATAAATCCCAAAGAAATCTTTTGTTTGTTTGGTTTTTCTCCTTTATTCTAAATTCTATGGATTTATATGGCTTTCTTTAGGGTGCCATATTTGACTAAGATTCCATGGTATGTTAATTCGTGTCATATAAGCCAGTTACTGAGTTACGATATGTTTATGTAATGATGCCTCAGATATGTGTACCACGTGTGTTCTCTTAAACTTCTCCGTGAAAGAGAACTTCCCTCGTGGGTTACAAAAGTGATTCTTATCTTATCTGATCCTCCCTGACCTCCAACCTTTCCCCCTCCTCTGTCTGTTTGTCCCACACGTGAACTTTGACCCCAGCCTGGCTGTGACCGGACATGTTTTGTGTTGTTTTTGTTTGTTTGTTTGTTTTCTTATTAAATCTAAACTGATGGAGATCATAGACTTGTGACGGTATCGTGTAGGTCACAGCGTTGAGTTGTACCCTTACACTAACACTAATGACATCTATAGGTGGTCAGACGTGTACTTGCCGCCAATGTTCGAGTGTTATGATGTGGGACATAACTTTGTATACATAATAGACATGGTGTGTGACTAATTAGGAGTAGCTTCCCTCATGTATATTATGGTCAGCTGACTAGAAAGTGTGCAGAGCTGAGTTCAGCTGAGAGAATGGTGTTCAGTCTAAGCCTAGAACTTGACAGGTGAACACATGTGTCAGGGAGCCCCCAAGACCTTCAACAAGACCTGTAACTAGGTAACCATATTACTTTACAACCGACACACGGGATGAAAGGAGGAATCACAGAATGTTTGTACACCAATACTGCTCACGCCATCATGTTGCTTTGTGTTCAAAGTCGTGCATACAATCAAAATTAAACACCAGTAACACAAAGATAAATTGGTATTAGTTTGATAGTTTAATGACCTAAATTCTGTGAACGTTACGGTCAAATGGTCTCTCATCACTTTTATGTCACAATGGTGAAGAGATAAAAGGACGCAGTTTGTATGGAAGAAACAAAATATCGACATACGATGACATGCAAATGAGGACTGCAAAAATGATGATACATTTAGAAATTAATTTGAAAGCATGTGGGAAACTGACACCAAAAAATGATGCTGATAAGAGGAAGAGATGAGAACAATAAATTGTCCTTCATGAAAAATTCCGTCGTGTGGAAGTAGCAAGATCCTGAATGTCAAAAAAGTAAGATTTGTCGATGACAGTCCCATAGGAGGGGGGTGGGATGGGGGGGGGGGGGAGGGGGAAGCTCGTCAATGAAACCTCATTGGCATGGCTAAAACCACGTGCACATTGGACCTGATATCGATTTGCTGATAAGGAGAGAGAAAAGATTGATGTACATGACAAAGTCACAAAGTGACCGCAGAAATGGAAAAATTCACAGATAAAAAATGTACCGTTTTAAACAACCTGAGAGAAAAGACGTCAGCATGAACGGTTTCCGTGGCGGACTCTCGGCCACGCGGAGGTGGGAGCTAGATGGAGGAAGTCAGGGAGGGAAACAGCAAGAGGACATAAAACAGGGACAATGAGAAGAAAGGACGGAAGTGGCGAAAAAGAAAGAAGAAATCCAGAGAATTTTGTCGGGGCTGAGGAGAGGGAAGAAGGAGGAGTCGAGTTCAGGAGAAAGGAAATCGGCTCGAAGAGAGAGAGATTTGGAATAAAGAGAGAGGGGGAAACGTGAAGTAGAAAAGGGCGAGAGAGAAGCAAAGAATGGAGGTAATGTAATTGTAGAACGGGGAAGGAGGTGGAGGGAGAGGGAGGGGGAGATGTGGGAGGCCTAATGGCCGTGCAGGGACCCCCCCCCCCCCCACGCAACATGCTTCATTTTGAATGGGAGCTCGTTGTCTGCGACGCCGATAAATTCATCTCCTGTCATATTCCAACTAGGACCATGTCAAACGTCAAACCCAGGCTTGGTGGAGGCAAACAAACGCGAGCTACAGTAAGACAGGGCAGCGAAGGAGTTCAGCGTTCAGAAATCTGTGCATGTCATCTGGCAGCAAATAGACACTGACATGAACAATGGCGTCAGTTTCAAAGTGGAATAGAGAAAATCCTGAAGGATTCGGCTTTCACGAGCCCATTGTCTTTGATTAAAGTAGCTCTCTTGTTATGATTATTTCTATTTGCGGCAGGAAAATTGGCCTTTTTTTTTTTTTTAGTGGTGCAAAGTGTTAGTAAGTTCTTGTTTTCACTCCCAACTTACGACTTGTGAAGAAAACATTGGCAATTTCCTCTCTGGTTAACAGAATATGAAATCCACGTACTCCTCAAGGACATTTTTCAGAAGATTCACAGTTTGAAAACGACAAAATGGAGAAGTCCACCAACCTGCCTTTTCTATGTAATATTCAAGAGAATAGTGTGTTATAATATGTTGGAGGGTTAATATACCACACATGATCTGCACCCAAACAATGCGTCATTCATAGACCCTGGCCACGCAGAGCGCGCGCTGTGTGCACGCATTTTTTAGAGGCACAAAGAAACTACTGTCCCGTCTTGTCAGTCTACTGTCTTTGCTATAACATAGTGTGTGCAGCAGATAGCACATTCTGGCAACTGCTGGTGTTGACGTCATTTACTCAATCATTTCCCCAATAAAAATGTTTCAAGTGAGATGGAAACGGAGAACAAGGAAATAAGAATTTGATTGATAACTTTTCAGCTCACTCTGAGATTATGACGACATTTTTTGCTGTTTTTTGGGTCACAGATTACTGACGTCTTAAACATAAGGTTGAAGTAAAAACTCAGAATTCGGTTCCCCCCGCCCCAACCTTCCCCTTCTCCCCCTCCCACAACCCCACGGGCCTGTTCTATTTCTGACGTCACCCCAGGAGGGAGATCTGCGCCGTCACCATGTAAGGACATCTTTTATTGCACGTAAAGCTTCAAGGTTCTTTCAGATTGGATAAACACTATGATCTTGAATGTTTTAGGAGTATATCAAAATGTAAAGTTTCATTTATTTCTTGTTTCTGTTGATATTTGCTCTCTCCTTTCCAAAATGACGTCAAAATGTCCATTGTGACGAGTGCAGTTCCGGTCAGCGGATCAAACGGCCATTGACGATAATCTTACTTCCACCGTCCACCCGGAAGAAACGCGGAATGTCCTCTGGTGACTCGGCATGATGAAGGGGATCTTTCTCAGCAGTGGCAGTCTCAGGTTTGCCGCACAGCTTCGCACAGTGGTCAGTTTTGACGTGGTAAACTGTGTGGTCACTTGTAATTTGATGCTGATGAGGAGTAATTCTGGTTTTTTGTCGAGGGTGGGCATTTTCAAACTGTTGAGAAGGGCGGTCAGTTCTGAGTTGTTGGGAATGGTGGTCAAGTCTTGAATGTTGCAGGCAATGGTCATTTCGGAAATGCTGGGGAGAATGGTCACTTCCCAAATGGCGATGAATGTGGTCATTTCTTAAATGGTGAGGGGAATGATGAGGAGAACGATCTTTTGGGAAATGATTGGAAGAAGAGTCCTGTGTGCAGTGCTGCTGAGGATGGGTCCATGTGGACTGCTGGCTTGTATTTCTATCCCCTGTTTGTCTGACAGATTGCACAGGTTGTCCAGAGGACAGATGGTACGCAGGTGAGGTCGGCAAACTCCTGTGTCCATTTTGGGATTTCTCCCTCCCTTCCCTCTCTTCGATCTGACCTGGAGATGTTTGAAGTCATAGCCAAAACAATTTAGATACAACATTGACGTACGCCAGAGATTTCTGTCAGGTAATATGTCTTTTTTTCTTCTAAATTCAGTCATTATAACTATAGGGCTAAACACAAAGGGCATTACTAGTAGTAGTTCTATGTCTAACAGGATGCTAAACCCTGCCATCTATGCATCAAGATAAAGCATTCTGCTGGGCCTAGCAAGGCTTTTCCTATATATCTATAATATTTATGGTTCACAGACTTTACTAAAAGATGCCAGCTAATCGGCACTCAAACCATCTGTGTTCTTTATATGTTTATCAGTAATAGTGATAGTGAGGAGTTTGAGTGTGAGACTGGAGAGACCACAGACTCGAAAGGGTCATGACATTATTAATCAACTCTTTTATTAATTATCACCAGAATTTTTGCTGCTGAATTTTTGTGAGTTTTTTTGGGTTTTTTTTTACCGCACGTCTTGAAACAACTTAATTCTGGGGAAAAGATTTTGTATTCTGGAAGGGAGGACAAAAAGCATACAGAAGGAGTAGCGATCATCTTGAGCAAGCACGCCCAGAGGTCACTGAGGGGATGGGAACCCTATGGAAGGAGAATTATATTGGCATCATTTACTACAAAGAACAAGAACATCAACATGAACATTGTGCAGATATACGCCCCAACAAATGAAGCAACCGACGAGGACAAGGACGATTTCTACAACCAGCTTCAGGAAATAGTTGACACATTGCCAAGAAAAGATGTGAACATTATAATGGGAAACGCCAATGCCAAGATAGGACAGGACAATACAGGGTATGAGGACATTATGGGGTGCAATGGTTTGGGACAAATGAACGAGAATGGAGAGCGGTTTGCAAGTTTCTGCGCATTTAACAGCTATGTGATTGGAGGTTCAGTATTCCCACACAAGAGGATCCATAAGGCCACTTGGATTTCACCGGATGGAGTAACTGAAAACCAGATTGACCACTTTTGCATCACCCGACGATTCAGACGCTCACTGGAGGATGTCATAGTACAGAGAGGAGCTGATGTTGGATCTGACCATCACATGCTGCTGGCAAGACTCAAACTCCGCCTCAAGAAACAAGGTACCAGGGCAGGAACAAAGAGGAGAAAGTTTCAAGTGAGCCTTCTGGATGGAGACAAGAAGGAAGAGTTCCAGCTGACACTGAGGAATAGATTCAAACCCCTTGTTGACCTCGAAGAGACAGTAGATTTGGAGACTCACTGGGCTAAGGTAAAAGGAGTATTTACATCGACATGTCAGGATGTTCTTGGGGAAAAGAAAGTGGAACACAAGGAATGGATCAGTCAAAAATCACTGGACTTGATAAGGATAAGAAGAGACCTAAAAGAAC
Organism: Onchidella celtica; assembly: GCA_963931925.1. Classification (NCBI taxonomy): domain Eukaryota; kingdom Metazoa; phylum Mollusca; class Gastropoda; order Systellommatophora; family Onchidiidae; genus Onchidella; species Onchidella celtica. Next base: position 1,519,131 of record OZ007572.1, read on the forward strand.
AGGTAAATGCAAGTCGTACAAGAAGCTCAAGAGTTGGTAACCAGGAAGAGTACCGAGCATCAGCTAAAGAGGTCAAAAAATCAATTAAAAAAGACAAAGAGGAGTTCATAGGAATGTTAGCAGAGAAAGCAGAGAAGGCAGCAACAGGAGGACACATGAGGATCCTCTACCAGACTACAAAGACTCTTGCTGGAAAATATGGAAAACCTGAAGTTCCTGTCAAGGATTACAACAGGAAGGCTATTTTTGGAAAGGAAGCTCAGGCAAAAAGATGGATAGAACATTTTAACAGCCTCTTGAACAGACCTCCACCAAGCAACCCACCCGACATTCTACCAGCAAGAAATGATTTACCGATCAGTTGCGACCCTCCGACTAAAGCAGAGATTAATGATGCCATAAAGCAGTTAAATCGAGGCAAGGCAGCTGGACCAGATCAGATCCCACCAGAGGCGCTGAGGGCAGATGCTGCTGGGGCTGTAGAGGGTCTGCACTCACTATTCTCGAGGATTTGGATCGGAGGCAAGTTTCCAAAGGACTGGAAGGAAGGACACCTCGTGAAGCTTCCAAAAAAAGGGGACCTCAGCAATTGTAGTAACTACAGAGGAATCACACTTCTCTCCATCCCAGGAAAGGTTTTCAACCGGATTATTCTCAAGCGAATACAGAATGCAACAGACCCAAAACTTCGTGAGGAGCAAGCTGGTTTCAGGGGTAATCGATCAACCACCGACCAGATCGCCACGCTGAGAATCATAGTAGAGCAGTCGCTAGAGTGGAACTCCCAACTGATAGTGAACTTCCTTGACTACGAGAAGGCCTTTGATAGCATCGATAGAGAAACACTGTGGAGAATATTGAGACATTATGGAATCCCAGAGAAGATGGTGAACCTTATCAAGAGCATGTACGAGGGGACAAGTTGCAGAGTCGTACACGATGGCGAGCTTACTGACAGCTATGATATCAAGACTGGTGTTAGGCAGGGTTGTTTGCTGTCCCCATTTCTGTTTGTCCTGGTGATTGATTGGCTTATGAAAGAAACCACCAGTGGAGGAAGAAATGGCATACAATGGACCCCATGGACACAGCTGGACGATCTAGATTTTGCAGATGACTTGGCACTATTGTCGCACACACACGACCAGATGCAAGCAAAGACTACAGCTCTAAACAAAATTTCAGAATCTATTGGATTGAGGATACATCCTGCGAAGTCGAAGGTCCTAAAAATTGTTGCACCCCCAAGCGCACAAGTCAGAGTAGGAGATCAACCACTGGAAGAAGTAGAGTCCTTCTGCTATCTTGGTAGTATCATTGACAATAAGGGAGGAACAGAGGCAGAAGTCAAAGCACGAATTGGAAAGGCACAGGCAGCTTTCACGTCCTTAAGCAAGATTTGGAGAACCAAGGATATATCTCTAAAAACAAAGCTGAGGATATTCAACTCGAACGTGAAGTCAGTCCTGTTGTATGGATGTGAGACTTGGAATGCGTCCCAGGCCTGCATAAAGAGAATCCAAGTTTTCATCAACAGATGTTTGAGGAAGCTACTTAAGATCAGATGGACAGACAAGGTCAGCAATGAAATTGTATGGAAAAGAACAAGACAGAGCCCAGTCAGAGAGGAAATTGGTAGGAGGCGATGGAGATGGATCGGCCACACTCTCAGGAGGCCAGGAAACAGCATCACGAAGAAGGTATTGGATTGGAATCCCCAGGGCAAGAGATCAAGAGGAAGGCCGCGCGGAACGTGGAGAAGAGCCAGAGAAAATGATGTGCAACGAAGCGGAAAGACTTGGAATAATGTAAAGAGGCTGGCCCATGATAGAGAGGGATGGAAAGTGTTTGTTGGTGGCCTATACCCTGATCCAGGGTGAGAAAGGCAATGATGATGATGATGATGACGTCTTGACTCTTGTTCTGCCACTTTGGCGATCTCTGCACTTTTGATAGGCTTAGATAGATGTAAATTTCCTTTTTGGCCTGATGTATCTGAGAACTTCATTCAAAGTTTGCACTTCACACTAATTCATTCACTTTAATTACGGTATTAAATTAATTCATTTATAGATGTTATTGTTATATTGTACAGTTCTTGGTAGTCTTAGTACAGCCTGTTGACCCCATCTCGTCACCCCGGACCTAAAATGATGAAAATATCAGGGTTTACTGCGAGCCACTTCTAAATCTCTATTACCCTAAACTGTGATGCGGCACTCGATACGCGTCCGGTCAGTTTAGCGGACGACGCGCTCAGCGGAATTCTTCGGCTTTGCCTTTAACGATGGACTGCACCGTTTTGGTCGGGGGGGGGGGGAATACCACCGCAGTTATCGGATACATAACTTAGTGTGTCTATGGTTTATTGATACATCACCAAGGATATTTGCATTCAAAGGTCCCAGTAGCTTGGAATCATGCTTCGATGGGTCCGACCGCCTGTCTGTTGCGCAACTGGCGAGTGGAGGCTGTGAAAGTCTCTGCAGGAGTGCGACCAGATGTATTTCCTTGGACATAATAATTATGCCTTTCCGTTTATAACTTTGCAAAGTTCGGACCGAGTGACCGAGTTTGCAATACGCTTGATAATCCTCGCGGAGAAAAATACTTTTCCGTAAATCTTTCAGACAGAATATTTACAGAGGTGAAGGGCAAGGGGATGATCTTATTATTTTTTTTTTTTAAAGCAAAAAAGATTTTTTGAAATTTTAGACATACGCTGTTATACACTTGCAACGTCGTCAGATCTTTTCATGTACTTTCCTTGCCTATGAAACTCGAGTCAGGGACAGGAAGACTTTCCTTTTTGGTCACTAACATTTTTTGTGTGCTCATTTCTGTCCTGTCCAACGGACTGTCTTTGTCACCAGGTTCACTGTCCTTAATGTCCTTAGGTGTCCTCCCGCGAGGGTCCGGGAGATATCAATAGGCCCACCTGAAACGTTGGTCTAGAGGCAAGCTGCTCGCCTCACATGTCGAAGATACCGGGTTCGGATCCCGGTGGGTGCAGACATTTTGGAATTTTGGGGGCAAATTTCCAGTCCGTGATCCTGGTGGGTAGGATCAAGCACCTAGTCTTCTCGGACAAGGAAGAAAACTCAGATGGCCCGTGTGCACTTTGCGCACATTGAAGATACCTTGGCAATTGGGAGTCGAAGAAGAGCAGTTCAAGGCCGGCAAATTAAAAAAACAACAACTAATTCCTATATCCCCCCTCCCCCCTCCTCCCCATGAGATCAAAGAGGCATACAAACACAAAAATTAATACAAATAAAACAGCAACAAGAAAAATGAATAAATAATAAACCAAAAAAATAAAAAAATAAAGAGAGATGCAAATGTCAAGAGCAGAGATCTTCCGAAATCCGAAATCAAAGACCTGAACAGACATTGCAGGCGCTGTAACCCCCACCAAAGGTGGACTGTCGCCAAAAGGTTTCTCGGCACTCCCTGAGTGACAATCATCCTCGCGCAGATCGGGGGGAAATAAATAGGCCCACTGCCCATACCTGCAGGTGATGAAATCCCATCATAGCTGGGCTGTCACTCAGAGACTGTCACTCCTCGACAGTCCCAGGGTGATACCCATTGTCCTTGTCACGAGTGGAGTGAGTGCAATTAAGGGGATTGCTACAGAGCGGGTGTAGAGTAAGAAGGGCTCACGGCAGACAGGTAGGGAAAGACGTGAAAGGAAGAGAGTAAAATTAACGCACGAAGACAAGTAAGGAAAGCGTGCATGTTATGAGTGGTGGGGGGGGGGGTCTGAATGAGGCGAAAGCGCTGTATTACTATCACTGCAAGTTAGAAGGTCCTACTGGACGCTAGTAAGAGCCCAGCGGGCGGACATAAGGGGAGCAGTCGAGGGACCAGTGAGAGAGTTTTTCCAGTGATAACTGGTAGGTAGAACGTTGATTGATAATTATGATTGATGTATTATATTATATTCGTCTATTACCATGATGTAAATAAGTATATGTGAGGAATGTGGAAGTCCTTGATATTGGATATAGCAATGTGCGCCATGAGCGATAGATGAAAGTGAGTTCATGGATTTGTAGCGCGAGTGAGTAGTGTGTACTCCGATGGAGGTGTGTTACCGTAAGATGTGTGGTGAGTGAAAGGTGAACTAGTGTGTGTACGCTTCATGGGTTGTAAGGAGAGGTGGAGTGAATCGAAATGGTAGGGTATTATACCAATGTAATGTTATTCTTGTAGGTGCCGAGGTCGGGCCAAAGAGCGCCGCCTACGGTGATAGGCCAGCATAGGGCCGGAGGCCACACATAGGCCAGAAGTGAGGCAGTCAGTGCAGGTCAGTAGAGGCACATAAAGTCGTGGCAGTCAGGCCACGGACAGGGACGTAGATATGAGCGTGAATGTGATAATGTCCTATTTCCATGTTGATGGGCTAGGAAATAATAATGTACTATTGCCATGTTGATGGGCTAGGAAATAATAATGTACTATTGCCATGTTGATGGGCTAGGAACTAATAATGTACTATTGCCATGTTGAGGGGCTATTGAAATGATAATGTGTTATTGCCCTGCTGAGGCGCTAGGGGAGTGCTAAGGTGTATGACAATAGGAAGGTGATATTGAGAGACTGCGGTGCCAGTGAATTATTAATGTGCTATTAAGACCCTGAGGGGAGAGGCTGAGGCCGAAGTGCCTTTAGGAGTAACCACCGGGTTGTGGATCCGAGGGAGAGTGTGTGTGAGAATAAGGCCGTTGTACGGCAGTTAATTTCAATAATATAATGTATGTAATTGCGCTATTATCTGTATAATTATGTTTAATAAATGAGTGAGTCTGATGGATTGTTCTGTTAAGTGTTAAACTTGTTTGTTCGTGATTGTTGTCCTGTCATAACTTATTACATCTCCCAGTCTGGGATTTGTGACAGTCCTGTCCTGCTTCTGTCTTCTAGCCAGCTTCTCTTTAACGCCGAGTGGTTCCCAGCCTAGCGGACCACTTCAGCACTCCTCACAGTGTCGGCACCCAGAAGCAAAATTACGAAAAAAACACCAAACAATAACTGTGTAATGCGCAATGTGGTGGTGGTGGTAGAGATCGTACCCATGTGCCGCTAAACCCAGACTCTAATTCAAACCTCAATCCTTACTTGGACCGTCGGTTTCTTTTTGAGATGACCGTTTTGCTTTTCCGGCGTTTTCTCTGTCTCCGCCGCTGCCAGATTTGGACATCCGAGAACTACGACGGCGTGGACCAGTTGGGTTCTCGTCATCTTTGATTTCAACATTCTCCGTCTTCTCTTTGTCTCCGCCACTGCCAGATTTGGACATCAGAGAACTACGTCGGCGTGGATCAGTTGGGTTCTCGTCATCTTTGATTTCACCATTCTCCGTCTTCTCTTTGTCTCCGCCACTGCCAGATTTGGACATCCGAGAACTACGTCGGCGTGGATCAGTTGGGTTCTCGTCATCTTTGGTTTCAACATTCTCCGTCTTCTCTTTGTCTCCGCCACTGCCAGATTTGGACATCCGAGAACTACGTCGGCGTGGATCAGTTGGGTTCTCGTCATCTTTGGTTTCACCATTCTCTGTCTTCTCTTTGTCTCCGCCACTGCCGGATTTGGACATTTGAGAACTTCTTCGGCTTAGACCAGTTTGACTGGCTTCATCTTTGCTCTTTTCGCTGTTCTTGATGCTTTGTCGGCTTGGACCAGTTGGGTTCTCTTCATCTTTAGTCTTTTCGCCCTTCTCGGCCTTCTCTTTGTCCCTGCCACTGTCGGATTTGGACATCTGAGAACTACGTCGGCTTGGGCCAGTTTGGGTCTCTTCATCTTTGGTCTTTTCGCCCTTCTCGGTGTTTTCTTTGACTCGGCCACTGCCGGATTTGGATATTTCTGAAATACGTTGTGTTGGACCAGTTTGAGTCTCTTCATCTTTGGTCTTTTCGCCCTTCTCTCTCTTCTCTTTGTCCCCACCACTGCCGGATTTAGTCATTTGAGAACTACTTCGGCTTGGACCAGTTTGACTGTCTTCATCTTTGGTTTTTTCGCTGTCCTTGATCCTTTGTCTGTCTCCGCCATTGCCAGATTTGGACATTTGAGAACTACGTCGACCTATATCTTTGGTCCGTTCGTCCTTCTCCACGACTTCTCTGGTCAGTCCGTTCGTCTGCAATTCTTTGCTGACTGACCCTGTCCGGTTTTGAGACTGACGTCTTTCTGTGTGGTCCAAACTTGAGCGTTTTATGTCTGGTGGTTTTCCATTACTGTCTTCGTGATCAGACTCGGACATGACAGAAAAGCGCGGACGCCTGCTGATCTGATCTGAAGGGGGCCTTTTTCTGGCTGCTGGTCTATCACCAGTTCTCTCGCCAGTCTCAATCGCTGAAGATTTTCGTCCTTCTGAGAGTTTGGCCTCCTGGTCAGCGGTACTGTCGCCATTAGGTGCGTTCTTCGGGGTGACGGTCGGTGTCTGGGGTTGAAATGACTGTCTTTGGTTCCCGGGACCTTCGCTATCCTCAGCTAGACGTCTCCCAAAAGACTCAGTACTTTCTCGCCGCTTGCTTGAGTTACTAGCCAGGCTGGCCCGACTTCGGAGTTGACCACGTGATGTTTTCCTCTGAGAGCTCGAACTGGTTCTACTCTGTGGATAACTGATGGGCGCGGCGCAACTGTCAGCTGACGGGCTTGTACTGTTACTGGTGTTCGTAGATTCCTGGAAGGTCACCCGCTCATCGCTGTCCTCTCCAGTTTCTCTTGGGGATTTGCCCAGTTTGAAAAATACTTCTCCCACCGGGGGTGGAGGAACCAACCCGGATGCTATCAGGGCACGATGTCTGCAAGGTTTGGTAGGAGGTAAGGAAGAGGGGGGGGGGGGCAGAAACAGCAAGATTGTAAATATGTCAGCTATCTGCCATCTGTCCAGCTTTTCTCAACACTGTCGTCTGTGCCAAAATCCTTCCCGTGGAAAGTCCAATTGAAAATGTCCATGCTGCATCGCTTCCCACAAAATTTTGCACGGGTCCCTAAATCCTAAATTACATCCGAATCCTAAAAGGCCTACCAATTACCAAATGGCATCATAAAACCTAAATGGCCTACCAAATCCAAGATGCCCCCCCCCCCCCCCCAATCCTAAACGGTCCTCTTAAATCCCACAGGTCTCCTAAATTCTAAAGGGGCTCTTAAATCGAAAAAGGCTCACCCAATCCTAAATGGCCTTCTGAACTCTAAATGACCTCTTGACTCTTATATGACCTCCTTAATGATAAATCTGAAATTGTGAATATAGATGCAGTTTGGCCACATTAATATGACGATTTTTCGCACGGTAGGAAATTTGGCTCGGACTGTCATGTATTTCTGGCAATAACACCACACTTTCAACAAAAACTTCCTTAATGCAACGTTACTACATTACTGCACTCTCCACTAATAAAATTAACAGTTACGTCCTCACTTCAGTAATGTCAAACAATAAAATTCAACATTTACTTCCTTTTGTGGCGTCAACCAACAAAATCATTCAGTTACATTCTAATCGCAGCATCTCTCTCACTCCTTCAAACGTCACTGCAGGCCGGACCTAATTCATTTTCTGGTCTGTGGTGCTAGTGGTCACTGAAAGGTCGTTCCTGATCACTGTTTCCATCCAGAGACGAGCAATACCTAGACCTGATGGATTACCTGTAGACATTGAGAAGCGCCTGACTGCCTTCCTCCCCAGTGAAAAGGTGGGTGTTCGGTTCCACATACTTAATGATGTCCTCAGGTTCAATGTACACAAAGCGGATTCTGTTCAATACCTTACCTGGAGCGGACAAGGGATGGGTACATGGGGCAAAGGGTCATCAGTCACTGATGTGCAGTGGACAGTGAGTACACATGGACGTGACAGATGCATGCAAGAGTGTACGCATGGATGAGACAGATGAAAGTACTGTACACACAGAAGTAACAGATGCATACAAGAGTGTACGCATGGATGAGACAGATGAAAGTACTGTACACATAGAAGTGACAGACGCATGCAAGAGTGTACGCATGGATGAGACAGATGAAAGTACTGCACACATAGAAATGATAGACGCATGCAAGGGTGTACGCATGGATGAGACAGATGAAAGTACTGTACACATAGAAGTGATAGACGCATGCAAGATTGTACGCATGGATGAGACAGATGAAAGTACTGTACACATAGAAGTGATAGACGCATGCAAGAGTGTACACATGGATGAGACAGATGAAAGTACTGTACACATAGAAGTGATAGACACAGGTAAGTGCTGTACAGGAGGAAGTGACAGATAGAGGTAAGGGCTGTACACCTGGAAGTGACATGTAAAAGTGTTGTACACATGGAATTGACGGATAGAAGTAGGTGCTGTACGCGTCAGAATGACAGGAAAAGGCGCCTCTTCATTTTGTTTTTGAACACACCCCTTCCTCTCCTTGCTCTGTCTTTTCCTCCTTCTCCATTCTTTATACTCTTTATACTCTGATCTTTTCATACTTCTCCCACCAACGTTGTTCCTTTTCCCCTGCCTTCACCATTCACGCTTTCCCCTCTCTAGTTTATTCCCTCATCTTTTCCATTCCTCCAGCCTTTCTCTTCACCCCCTCCTCCTGGTGTGTTCCCCGACCTCCCACCGCCACTTCCCGACAACAGAAAGTCGACTATGTTTAGTGTTCTCTCACCCGTACCTTCTGCCCCCCCCCTCCCCCCACCCTTCTCCAAACCCTCTGACCTGCATGAGGGAGACGCTCCTGCTTGTTGTAGTCGATCCAGGCCAAGGCCACAAAGAAAATGTCCAGCTCATTCTCCACTTTGATACAGTTGTCTTCTAGAAATATCTGTTTGGCCACCCAGGGAATACGTTACAGGATGTGTGTGTGTGTTTATGTGTGAAGGATGGAGGGTGAATGACGATGGATGATGGAACAGTTGGGTGGAGACCGCCGGCGAGAGACAGAAGGGGGAAGGAAAATGTCCCTGAAGGAAGAAATGGATAAATGACAGGATAGTCAGAAAAGTGGAAACAAAACAAAAACAACGAAAAAAGATACGACAGGACGAGATAACAACAACAACCCAAAAAATCAGTTTGTCTCTTCCAGAAACGTTGTCTAGTATTGTCTCTGCGGCCTCCATTTCCCCTTGACAATTCCTGCTAGGTCAAGGTCCATAGGAATACGAAAACCACAGAAAAATTGTGGGGTCGCAGCGAGGCTTAAAGCAAAGAAAAAAATCAGCAAAAAGAAAACGTTGTATGTAGTAAAACCTCGCGTAAGAAATAATACCCAACGACACAATGAAACGGTGTTGCCAAAATATTTTGGCCATTTTCTCTTTCCTTTTAGTTTGCGTTTCATTGTATCGATTGGATATTATTTCTTATGCGAGGCTTTGCTACATACAACTTTTCTTTTCGTCAAGTTTTGACTTAGGTCAGGGTCCAGAAGGCTTTCATCATTTCTAATGACCTTTAGGTAGAGCAGATCAAATGTTACACGAGATGTAACGCAGGTGGCCAGACTGCCAGCAGAGTAGAGCAGATCAAATGTTACACTAGATGTAACGCAGGTGGCCAGACTGCCAGCAGAGTAGAGCAGATCAAATGTTACACTAGATGTAACGCAGGTGGCCAGACTGCCAGCAGAGTAGAGCAGATCAAATGTTACACTAGATGTAACGCAGGTGGCCAGACTGCCAGCAGAGTAGAGCAGATCAAATGTTACACTAGATGTAATGCAAGTGGTCAGACTGCCAGCAGAATAGAGCAGATCAAATGTTACACTAGATGTAACGCAAGTGGTCAGACTGCCATTAGAGTAGATCAAATGTTACACTAGATGTAACACAAGTGGTCAGACTGCCAGCAGAGCAGAGCAGCATGGACAACATCACTATGGAATTTGTCGTAGGCCTATTTAATCTCTGCCCTGCCTGCTTGACCACGAGACCGTGTCCATGGTCAGTCGAGTTTGCATTTGAGTTTGAGTTTGGGTTTTACGACACGTCAGCAGGATAACGGTCACTTTACGCCTGCCATGGTCTGTTTGGATACACGTTCTTTATTTATGTTCCGTATTCAGAGCTTCTAAATTTAACAGTATAAGAAATACTTTTATGTTATTTTATCACATTAGTAAAGTTCTCAAAAGTTGTTTTGTGTGGATTTGAGAAAAGTTTTGTATGGATTTAAAAAATGTTTTTAAATGAGCATAAAAGACATTTAATCAAATTGTAGATCTTAGATTGTCTCAGAAAGGACAGGAAGCGTTGTGGGTTAGAAAATAATTCTTTCATGGATCCGCGGGTCAAATGACAACAGTTCCATCACTGAAGTGTGCACTAGCGTAGGCCTGCTTGAGGAGTCTGTTCTGATCGCAATGTAAACACCCAAACTTTCTGCCCTGCTCACACTGAACACTCACACTTTCTGCCCTGCCCACACTGAACACCCAAACTTTCTGCCCTGCCCACACTGAACACTCAAACTTTCTGCCCTACCCACACTGAACACCCAAACTTTCTGCCCTACCCACACTGAACACCCAAACTTTCTGCCCTACCCACACTGAACACCCAAACTTTCTGCCCTGCCCACACTGAACACCCAAACTTTCTGCCCTGCCCACACTGAACACCCAAACTTTCTGCCCTGCCCACACTGAACACTCAAACTTTCTGCCCTACCCACACTGAACACCCAAACTTTCTGCCCTACCCACACTGAACTCCCAAACTTTCTGCCCTACCCACACTGAACACCCAAACTTTCTGCCCTGCCCACACTGAACACCCAAACTTTCTGCCCTGCCCACACTGAACACCCAAACTTTCTGCCCTGCCCACACTGAACACTCAAACTTTCTGCCCTACCCACACTGAACACCCAAACTTTCTGCCCTACCCACACTGAACACCCAAACTTTCTGCCCTACCCACACTGAACACCCAAACTTTCTGCCCTACCCACACTGAACACCCAAACTTTCTGCCCTACCCACACTGAACACCCAAACGTTCTGCCCTACCCACACTGAACACCCAAACTTTCTGCCCTACCCACACTGAACACCCAAACTTTCTGCCCTACCCACACTGAAGACCCAAACTTTCTGCCCTACCCACACTGAACACCCAAACTTTCTGCCCTACCCACACTGAACACCCAAACTTTCTGCCCTACCCACACTGAACACCCAAACGTTCTGCCCTACCCACACTGAACACCCAAACTTTCTGCCCTACCCACACTGAAGACCCAAACTTTCTGCCCTACCCACACTGAAGACCCAAATTTTCTGCCCTACCCACACTGAAGACCCAAACTTTCTGCCCTGCCCACACTGAAGACCCAAACGTTCTGCTGGGTTGGGCTGAGATCTGTAAGAGCTTTAGTTGTTGTCTATTCTGGATATATGTACTTCCTACCTCCTCACTAGTTATTTCTTCCTCTTCTTTCCTTAGTATGCTTTTTTTTTTTCTCTCAATCTTTCTTTCCTCAGCTCTGACACCCCCCCCCCCCCACTTTCCTCATGATTACTTTCCCTCTGATTCTCTCTCTATCCGTCCTCTCTTCCTCTCACACACACACTGTCATCCTTGTTTTCTCTCTACTCTGTCAATGGCTAGTAGGAAACAGTTTGACAGTCATTTCCACACGAAAAAAGTTACAAGAAATATGATCTAGATCTAATAGACACATGAATGATGAACGCTGCCCGCAGTCAGCACGGTACATTAAACTGAACTCCTGAAATAGAACTAGAGATACCGGCAAACTGACATTGTGTCCAGGCCATTGATTGCTCAGACAGAACGACATCAGGTTACACCCAAAATCTACCAAGCATTGTTACAGGTGACATCAAACTGATTGTGTCAGTGTCGGGCGGATCAGGGAGAAGGAACGAACGGAGGAAGACAAGAGGGAAGAACAAGGATGAAACGGCATGACAGAAAACAGAGTTGGACTGTGTGGGTTCGTGCGTGTGTGTGTAACAAAAAAATAATGTAGCCTAGAGATGAAACCACTCTACAATTTTGCAGTCAGCCTTGTGATGTATTTAGGCTAGCCAGCCCTTAAACCAACCAACCAACCAGCCAACCAACCAACCAACCAACCAACCACCCATTAAACCATCCAACCAACCAACCATCCAACCAACCAATCAACCATCCACCCAACCAACCAACCAACCAACCAACCAACCAACCAACCAACCAACCAACCGACCAACTAACTAACCAGCCAGAGAGCCAACCTAGGTATTAACCAACGAACCAACTAACCAACCAACGATGCACCAATCAACCAACCAGCCAACCAACCAACCAACCAACCAACCAACCAACCATTAAACAATCCAACCAACCAACCATCCAACCAACCAACCAACCAACCAGCCAACCAACCAACCAACCAACCAACCATCCATTAAACCATCCAACCAACCAACCATCCAACCAACCAGTCAACCAACCAACCAGCCAGCCAACCAACCAACCAACCAACCAACCAACCAACCAACCAACCAACCAACCAACCAACCATTAAACCATCCAACCAACCAACCATCCAACCAACCAACCAACCAACCAACCAACCAACCAACCAACCATCCAACCAACCAACCAACCATCCAACCAACCAACCAACCAGCCAACCAACCAACCAACCAACCAACCAACCACCCATTAAACCATCCAACCAACCAACCATAAAACCAACCAACCAACCAACCAACCAGCCAACCAACCAACGAACCAACCAGCCAACCAACCAACGAACCAACCAACCAACCAACCAACCATCCAACCAACCAACCAACCAACCAACCAACCAACCAACCAACCAACCAACCATCCAACCAACCATCCAACCAACCAACCAACCAACCAACCAACCAACCATCCAACCAACCAACCAACCATCCAACCAACCAACCAACCAACCATCCAACCAACCAACCAACCAACCAACCAACCATCCAACCAACCAACCATCCAACCAACCAACCAACCAACCCACTCACCAGAAGGTACTCCACAGGCAGCGTCAGGAACTGCTCTGATTGGGCAATACACAGGAAGTTACGCCGTATCTTGTCCAGTAGTCTGTCCAGGACGTCATACAGCTGGTACTTGAGTGCAGTCAGGTAGTTCAGTAGGACGTTGTTGACGCCACTGGCCAGCAGTGCTCGCTTGCATTCTGTTATGACGTCAGTGCTTGTGCCACCTGATCCAGCAAGGTGTGAGTGGTAGTGGTCATCACTGTGCGTGTGTGTGTGTCTTAAGTTCATGTATATGTGTTGTGTGTGTGGAGCTGAGGGGGGGGGGTAAAGCCAGAGAAACCACGGGGGGGGGGGAGGAACTGGCAGGAACAGATTATAAACTGGTGGACAGACAAATTGACAGACCGGCAGATATAGATAGATAGATAAATGGATAGACAGACAGACAGACTGACAGACCGGCAGATATAGATAGATAGATAGACAGATAGACAGACAGACAGACAGACCGACAGACAGACAGACAGACAGACAGATTGTAACTTTAGGTCCTAGCAATTGAATAAATTTCCGTTTCTTATTGAATTTTTCTGTCTTTTAAATGGCTGTCGTTATTCTTCTTGTTCTCTTTCTGTTTGTTTATTTGTTTTGTGTGTTTGTTTGATCGGCTCCCACAGGCTTGAAATGTTAGCCAAATTTTTAAATTTTTTTTTTTTTTGCATAGAAATTTTATTGTTGTTATTTCTGAGCCAGCAAGAATTTGCAGTGTGGGGTGTGTCAAGGTGTGAGAGATCAAGTGAGACTTTGCTGTGTGGGGTGTGTCAGGTTGTGAGAGATCAAGTGAGACTTTGCAGTGTGGGGTGTGTCAAGTTGTGAGGGATCAGGCCAGACTTTGCAGTGTGGGGTGTGTCAGGTTGTGAGAGATCAAGTGAGACTTTGCAGTGTGGGGTGTGTCAAGGTGTGAGAGATCAGGCCAGACTTTGCAGTGTGGGGTGTGTCAGGTTGTGAGAGATCAAGTGAGACTTTGCAGTGTGGGGTGTGTCAAGGTGTGAGAGATCAGGCCAGACTTGGCAGTGTGGGGTGTGTCAAGTTGTGAGGGATCAGGCCAGACTTTGCAGTGTGGGGTGTGTCAAGGTGTGAGAGATCAGGCCAGACTTGGCAGTGTGGGGTGTGTCAAGTTGTGAGAGATCAGGCCAAACTTACTGCTAATGGCCATACACAACAGCATGTCGATCTGACCCGCCTGCAGGGGGCAAGGGTCACCCAGGCATCTGAGGACATGAAATAGATTGCACAGCTCAGCAGACAGTGGATGGATGGATGGATGGTAGGAAATAAAAACAAAAACAAAAGACAAACAAAAACGAAGGGAAAAGAAAAAAAAATCCCTCGCTGTCCTTCCTTTGTCATCAACGTTTGAATTCAATTTATAAATGTTTGACGTGATTTATTTTAATGACTTCCTAACTACTAGTGGGGATCTCGCAGGGATGCCAGGGATAACCCCCCCCCCCCCGTCTCTCTGACTCTCTCTCTCTCTCCTGAATAGTCTCTCTCTCTCTCTCTCTCTCTCTCTCTCTCTCCCTACCTCCCTCCCTCCCTCCCTCCCTCCCTCCCTCTCTCTCTCTCTCCCTCCCTCCCTCTCTCTCTCTCTCTCTCCCTCCCTCCCCCTCTCTCTCTCTCTCTCTCTCTCTCCCTCCCTCTCTCTCTCTCTCTCTCTCTCTTTCTCTCTCTCTCTCTGTCTCTCTCTCTCTCTGTCTCTCTCTCTCTCTCTCTCTCTCTCTCTCTATCATTTGCCCATATTTTCCAAAGCCCAGATGATAAACATCGTGAGTTAGTAAAAAATTGTTCAACAGGCTGTTGTGTATACTTGAGTGCGTGGAGCAGTGGTCACTGGGCCTTCACCAATCGTTGACCATGAACAGTGAACACGTTTAAATTGATCCACAGTCAATTAAAAACAGAAGAAAAATGAAAGTGAGCAACACGTCACGGCGAACTGAATCGGTCAAATACTGTATTTATTTTACTTGTTGAAAAATTGACGCCTTCATGTCCGTAACTATGAATAGTCGCATTAGGATGTGGGTATGAGTTGTCACCTGTAAACAAACATTTGAAGCTAAATTAATACATGTACTGTTTGCGGTTTAGTCAGTAACTGGTGGCAAACAGCGGCAAGTCCTGCACTATAAATAGCAGCGATTGATCACATCTTCCACATGATTATGGTACAGCAGTTCCCATCGCACATTTTTGTTACAGACTACGAAGAGCGACACAGGTCATCAGGCTCATCTAACGACGCCAAAAGTGTTCTTATTGTCTGAGTAAAAATAAAAATTTAAAGAAGAAACAACTACTGCACCAACTGGACGATGATTCTTGCATGGAGAACATTGGCAATTTTGTTTACTACTCCAGCCTGCAGTCAGAGTCTTATCCTTCTCCGTCATTTCTGGTCTTTTTTCTTCTTCTTTTTATCAGTGTGTTCTGTCTTTCTGACAACTTGAATATTGGCTCACGTGTATGCTAGTGTGTACACGTACATCACACTTACTCATTCATCAACCCAGGGGGCAGGCCCCAAGGTGACCCCGGGGTGCCGTTGCCATTGTTGTTCATATTTTGTCCCAGTTGTCCCCGCGTGGTCTGGTCTGGACTCCACAGCCCCCCGGGGGTAGTCAGAACGTCATCTCTAGCAACATCTGGGCGCCCACGGGGTTTTTGCCAGTTCTGCGCCAATTTCTTCAGGGCAGCAGCAGCAGCAGCACTTTGTACGTCTTCACCAAACGCAGAGGTTTCTGGTCCTTTCTCTTGTAACATCTTCCGGCTACATTCCTCCTGCTGTCGTTTCGGTTCTCCTTTCTGTGGCTGCTGTTGTAATTTGGGATGACCATGGGTCGACAGTTGCTTGTCGGGCAGTGCCAGACATCGATTCTCTGGGATAACAAAGGTAAGGGGTATCTCCCATGCCTGGGTCAGATTGGGTCCCTCTCGGCCTTCCTGTCAAACAACACTAGTTTTATCACCACGTTTCGAGTTAGACAAGGTCAGAAAACATTCAAGTTTGAAGCGGTCACAACGTAAGAAAATCTGACTAGATAATACAACAAACAGGTTTCAGCTGAACAAGAAGGGTGAGATGGTAAAGGATAAAGAATGATTGCCATCCTTACATTTGACAACAAATTGACCTGTTTAGAAACGAACAGAAAACAATTAGTTTTAGTTCAGTTGTTGCTTTGACCAAATGTTGTCTCCACTCCATACTAGTTAATTATGTAAGGTTTACGGTATTCACGAACCTCTAACAAACTCTTGTAAAACAAATTTGGAACTTTACACACTGACGTCACCCGATGCACCGGAAGTCACGATCTCTTCAAACATTGCCCCCCTCCCTAATCCGATAATTAACATTTTACGCCCTGAAAGTATTTAAAAGTCATTAACATCTTGGACTGGAGATGGAATGTGCGATCTGTCCATTACAATTTGATCCCTGGGACGGGACAGGACAGGACAGGACAGGACAGGACAATTTCCCCGGCTGGACTGCGCGTACAACTTGTGGCAATCTACACGTCAAACATGACCATTATCCACCTAGCGTGTCTGCAGGAAGATGGCAGCAACAGCCAATTGCTCATTACCATACTTAGCTCTGAATCTATCTAGCCGTCCTGATGATTCATGATCAAGTGGATTGGACTGAATGTGATTTGAAAATGGTCAAATTTGTAAAACTGTCTAACATCATTTAGTCTTAGATTGTTTTTTTTTTCATTTTTCACTTCTTTTTTTTTTTTTTTCTTCACATTTTCCACATTTAAAGCGATACTTCAGATCTGTATTCATGTGTGTTAACGTAAAGTTATTTAGCCATAGATAAGACAAAGTAAAGATATATCCATTAATCCTACCGGCGACATCATATCCACTAGGTATCGATTCTTGGCCCGCTGACGCTCCCAAAGTTTCCACCTTGGCCAGTCCTGACGCCCATGACGCCGGCCATGTTGCTCTGACGTAGTGAAGAACTCTGGGTAGGAATCATCAGACTTACACTGGCCTACCGGTAACTCCGCCCGGCTGTCTCGCCTCCTCTTAAAGTGATCGCTCATGTGTACTAAAAGGTCTCTGTTGTAGAAATATGACACATGAATTGAAAGTTCCTGTTCCATGCAACATTAATGTTCCTGTTCCATCCAACATTAATTTTCCTGTTCCATTCTACATTAAATTTCCAGTTCCATTCTACATTAATGTTCCTGTTCCATCCAACATTAATTTTCCAGTTAAATCCTACATTAAATTTCCAGTTCCATTCTACATTAATGTTCCTGTTCCATCCAACATTAATTTTCCTGTTCCATTCTACATTAGATCGAAAAAAGCATATCGATTATAGCCACATCATTTTTCATTGCTTAAAGATTTGACTACACCATTACTTCAAATGTCCTCCCAACAGTTGCAGCGAGACACCCCCACCCCTCCCTCAACAATAAATAAAGGTGGCAATAAATCATTAAAAAAAACAACAACATTCACGTACTTGATACGGTACATTTGGTGCACAATTTACACTTATTTTTGCTTTCTAATTCCTTTTTAATTTATTTGCAGCCTACAACTTTTTTTGTTTTTGGTTTAGCCACATTCTGACAAAGGCAATGACGTCAGCTCTGCTAGACTCTGATTTATTGTTCTGATGCCTTACGTTCTGTGTGAACTTTCCAGTGCGCGACGCCAGGGGTCAGTGCAGACCGGAAGTCAGGTCTGTCTTTCGTAATGTCTTTCAGCTTTCCGACTGCCGAAAACATCACCGACCTAGCCACGTAATATACATTAATTTGATATTTTTGTTAAATAGCAAACGCCTCTCACGCCTCCTCAATTTTTCTTTTGTTCGATGTCTGATCTTCTGTCTGTCTCATCTGTCATTTCTTGGTCCCCGACACTCTTCAGGCACCCAGACAATTGTTTTTGAAGACTGTGATAGACACAGACATTGTCTCTAAGTGAAGGTAAAAGTAAGAGAGCTCGAAACAAGCTCTGGACAAGTAGCTGGGAAAATCCCAGATTTAGCCCAAAACCTAAATATTTCTTTTATGTGCATTTGATACTTATTTGATACTTACTACTATTACTATGTGTATTATTTGATACTCGCTGTACGCATGAACAGTTTAGTCAAACGTGGGAGGGGAAAATAAGATAGAAAGAAAAGAAGAAAATGTTGGCTGCGAAGTTCCGCATTAGAAACAAATAATGATTTTTGTATTGTTTTTTTTTCTGAAGCGGGGTATTTGGACATACTTTTTTTTGTGAAGCGGGGTATTTGGACAGACTTTTTTTTCTGAAGCGGGGTATTTGGACAGACTTTTTTTTCTGAAGCGGGGTATTTGGACATACTTTTTTTTCTGAAGCGGGGTATTTGGACATACTTTTTTTTCTGAAGCGGGGTATTTGGACATACTTTTTTTTCTGAAGCGGGGTATTTGGACATACTTTTTTTTCTGGCGGGGGGGGGGGGGGGGGCATTTTAACCTTGTTCCATGCCGACCTGCTGCCGCTCCAGAAATTAAAAAAAAAAAAAAAAATATATATACTTCCGATATTACAACAACAACAAAAAATTAATCCCTCAGATGATGGAGTCCCAGTGTTTCTATGTCACATTTTGACCTACTTAAAGTGTAAATAAAATTACTGAACTGTTTAAGTTTATCCACATGTTTGTTCACGAAAAACGAGCCAAGGCGCACTCAGCGCTTCTTGTTCTTACCTGTGATCTGATTGGTCAGGACTGAGTGCTGACGTAACAGACACTGTCCTCATCTCCAACCTCACCGTGACACACCAACTCTACTAATTAATAGCCTGGGAGTTAATTACAGATGTCCCGCACAGAAAGACAAACACTTCTTGGATGGATGGAGCTGTAAGACTTTTGTTTGTCACAGAGCACTAACTTTACTGCTGGACTGTGAGCACTAACAGTAAGCAAGGATCTCGGTTTCCTGATTTCGAAATGTGTGCGTGTGTGTGTTTGAATTATACACCGGTTAGGCTCGTTTCATATTAACCTTTTGCTGTCTTTTTTCAATGGATGTGGAGAGGTTTTTTCCATTGCAGGTTACAATTAGAGATAGATCTAGACTTAGCTCGAGGATCAATCGTCCGAAAAATGTGTCTTGGCATAAAGACAATTGGGTTCCATGCCATACTAGTCTAGAACAGATCTATAAGTTTATGTACCAGCTGGAGTAAGGGCAGACACTAAAATTGAAATGCATACATTTCCATGACTTTGTTGCCCACACACGTTTCCTGCGCCAAGAATATGCACACCAGAATTTTACCAGCTATAAGAAGCTACAAGGCAAGACGAGCGTGCGCTAATAGGCCGCCATTGAAATGCGAACATTAGACATTCAAAGACAGTGCTACAGGTGCATTAAAAAACAACACCAGAGCTCTCTAAATAGAAAAAAAACGTGCTGCGCACTGCGTGCCCACTCTAGACTATCTATAGAACTCTGTGAAAACCCAAAAACCATCTGGTTCAGCAACAATTTTGCAAAATACCCAAAACATAAAAAATATGCGGAAAAAAATAGTTGTTTTTCTTTATCCCTGGCCAACGTGATAATGAACCACCTGTGACAGAGTTCTTGTCGTGACTTGTGGAAATATGTGGTAAGTGGTAAATTATGGTACTGGTGAGGGAAAATCCAAAGCAACTACATTTCTATCACTTATTTAAAATATTGTGGGGAAAAAAAACAACAATTTCTATGATGGTCAGTGGAACCACTTACTATTGCCTTTGACTCTGCACCTTTTTCCTCTTCTTTCACCCACATGACCACGTCCCACATCCTATTGGTGTCTGGACCTTCGTTATTTCCCTTTTAAAAAAAAAAAAGTTCGAGTCACAATTTTCCCGCATGTTTCATTATAACAATAAATTGAACTGAGAGATTTTTGGGTGTGTTTTTTCTCTTGTTGTTGCTTGTCTTTCCCTTGGCCCAGTTCTCTTTCTCCTTCACTTTACTAAATATAGTTCATTTTTGAATTCTTTCTTTCCCATGCGCCTTAGCACCACGTAGAGTTGAAATTCCCTTGAGTTTTTATATATTTTTTTATTTAACAGTCCGCCTCACTGCCAGGATGACCTGTTGTTCGGCACGCTTGCATCTTGCCCTGGCAGTGATCTCGAGCGATGTTTTGCCAGAATCGAAATGGCCCCTGAGCCCTCCATGGGCTGCGTCATTGCGTCACTGGGCCCCCGTGTCTTGTGTAATCTAGTGTTAATATTAGAATATCTCTAGCTCTGCCCAAGACGAAAATAATACATGCGTAACTGAATCTTGGGATCACGACAGTTGACGTTTTTCACAGCTACCTTAGATGCGTCAAAGTTTACCAGTACAAAAATTATTCTGTGGTGTCATCGGTCAAAGAAGTACAGACGTAAAACTTCCTCATTCTGTCGCTTTCGGTCTTCGATGCACTGAAAGAAACAATCAAATGAAGCACTGACTGTTATCAGCGGTGGCTACAACAGCGATAAAAAAGGCAATTTTTAACTAGCTCGAACTGTAATTGGTGCCCTCATATCTCCATATGCCATGTACATGCTTGCAGGAATGTCTGTGTTTACATGTGAGTATTTGTGTGTTGTGTGTGTGTGTGTATTCACGTGTGTCAATGGGTGCGTGTGTATACGTATGCGTGTGTGTGTACAAAAAAGTCTAGCGTGTAACCTTTGACCATCTTGCAGTCGATGACGTCAACCCAGCAATGATGCACTGAACCACACAAATACAACCATGCACAGCACCAGCAAACCGTGGAATGTCAGACTTACGTAGTTAGACATTGACAACAAATGTACAGTTTGAAGCTCCGCCTTGCTATGGAAAGAGATAATTGGTGCGAATGTGAGTCAAATACACTTTTGACATCATTTGATAGAATGAAATACCACCAGTATACCCGTCTCTTTCTGTCTGGGCTGTCATGTTGATTTTTTTTTTTTTTATTACTCGATTTGCTAATATTTTTTTTTTATTCATCACTCACACGCACACATACACACACACACACACATAAAACGTAGCGCAACGGAATTGTTGATTAATATTTTTATTATTATTTATTATTATTTTGAATCTCCCCCGTAAAATTGTGTTTTTGATGTTTCATTTTCCCGACCACGACACAGAGTGACGGTTCACAATTATTACAACATTCGCAATGTTTTATAACAAATAATCCTCAATTCAATACAGAAAACTCACGAGACGAAATCAAAGATGGAGTTACAAATCGGCGATCTAGATCATCTTCTTATAATAATGAGAGCATGGGGTAAACTGTCTGTGACGCTTATGCATTTCATGGCCATTCAAGCTAGACACTTGAAAGTTTGCATACTACCGTTTTTAATACTGCCGAGTTGCATGGCTGGCTTAGTTTTTGCGTTTGACCACGTCTTATATTTTTTTGAAAACTGTGAAACGCCTTAGCGTTTAAACCCGGACTAAATTCCTGGTGTAGTTTTTATGATTGTTAGAGTGTTGCGTGTCGGTGTAGCAAATGGATACTCAGTATCGAAGGCTGTCATTTTGCGCAAACTTCTGCATGACGTCTAAGCATTTATTTTCATGGCCTTTAAGCGAGACACTCACAATTTTGGTATATCTAGGCCTAGGCCTACTGGTTTTTTTTTAATCCTGTCGAGCTGTATGGATGCCGTAATGTATGTTTATATAATTGTTATGGATGGCGATTCCGCAATCTCTTTGCTGGGCGCGAGCAAAACCGATACACAGTATCGAATATGCCATTTCCTTTGAGCGTGTCCTGCTTGAAAGTAAACAAGACATGTGCTCAGCTTGATGCTGACAATGTTACACAGACAATGTTGTGTATACCCTGAAGGGGAGGTCCTCCGCCCGTCCACACCAGTCAAGAAAACACACTAACGAGGGGACTTTTGAGCGAGCTTATCAAACGGTTGGGTTCAGTATTTGTATGGGACAAAGAAAGAAGAAAGAAAGAAGGAAAGCGCGGGTTAGGGGAGGTCATCACATGTATTATGTTTGTTTACTTTTGGTAAGTGGCGCGGACGGGGGGAAGACCTTCCCCCTGAAGTTTTGCGACCATGATTGTCCGGTAAGCGAATAGTTTAAAAAACTCAGCATTTGTCTAGCCTGACTTTTCAGTCTCTCAGTCTCTTTTGTTTTGTTTGCCACTCACCGTTCGGAGAACGGGTGCATTTACTAGTTACATTAATACAAGACATTCCTGGGAAAATACACTAGTTGAATTACCAACCAAGGGAATTAATCAAGACATAACATGACATACAACAGTCAAACAAGAGTTATCGTCCATATTTGCCCGTTTCACATTGCGCAGCTGCTGCAGTCATTCATAAGACGATCAGCGCACTGGCTGGGGATAGCTAGACAAAAGTCGAACAGGATGTTTGGTGCAAGGTACTAATTGCTACATGTATGTATTTGAGGGAATGCAGAACCACCAGTAGGACTTACACACACACATTCACGCGCGCGCGCACGCAGGCACTCAAATGCGCACACACGCACACAGACAATATTTCATGTTGCCCTCCAATTTCCCCCCCCCCCCCGCCCCTTCTTAATTCTTCAATCAATTTCCAGCGTGTGATGACCAGAAGAAAGTTCTAGATGTACAAACTTGTGGCTCACAGACAGAAATCGAGAACGATTTATTCTATACAATGCTCAGTAGTGAAGGCTGACCTAGATTGGTAAATACGGCCTTTTGCTGTAGCACGTAAATATGGACAAAGATAGAATTATGGCAGTGGCTACGTTTACGGCAGACTACGCTCATATCCCAATAGATGAAAACAAAGAAAGGAAGCGCTGCTGTACGAACGGGAGTAAAGCCGAACAAAGAAAATTGGCGAGTTGTGTTCACCGGCTGCCGTAACCGTAGCCACTGCCTTTTGATAAACGTTGTCTGAACTGGCACGTCATGTGTTGGTCGTTACCTTTGACTTGGGTGTAACATCTCTATTTTCTTGCTTTGCGTTCAGTTTGTGAGAATCGTTATCAATAAGAAGTTTATCCAACACGTCACTGGTCCGGCAACATTTTTTCCTCGACTTTTTTTTTTTTTATCATTCTCCTGGTAATATCGTAACAGAATACTAAGTGAGATAACATTTACATCCGGATGAATGTATTCAAATTTCATGTGTTAACTCCCTTCCCTAATTTGCCTTGGCTACACAATTTATGTTTTAATCTATCCGTCGTGGGGCCAGATATCAACTGCGCAAGCTTGGAGGGGAGTTTGGGGATGGGGAAGCTTAAGTATGATTTTCAATCGTGATTAAAGTTTCATTTTCTTTATTTTTTTTTCCACAAAATCAGTTCTATCTGTAGGATTCTATAACAATGAAACATGAGCTCTGGACCTAATGACAAAATCTCAAAAAATCTATCCTGAGTGTGTAGACCACCTTCACCATGGACATCACCAATATCGCCAGTCTTGATTGTCCCAACAAGTTTAGACTGACTCATTGGGCGATATCTATTGTCACAAATCCCAGACTGGGAGATGTAATAGTTTATGACAGGACAACAATCACGAACAAACAAGTTTAACACTTAACAGAACAACCCATCAGACTCACACATTTATTAAACATAATTATACAGATAATAGCGCAATTACATACATTATATTATTGGGATTAACTGCCGTACAACGGCCTTATTCTCACACACACTCTCCCTCGGATCCACAACCCGGTAGCTACTCCTAAAGGCACTTCGGCCTCAGCCTCTCCCCTCAGGGTCTTAATAGCACATTAATAATTCACTGGCACCGCAGTCTCTCAATATCACCTTCCTATTGTCATACACCTTAGCACTCCCCTAGCACCTCAGCAGGGCAATAACACATTATCATTTCAATAGCCCCTCAACATGGCAATAGTACATTATTAGTTCCTAGCCCATCAACATGGCAATAGTACATTATTAGTTCCTAGCCCATCAACATGGCAATAGTACATTATCACATTCACGCTCATATCTACGTCCCTGTCCGTGGCCTGACTGCCACGACTTTATGTGCCTCTACTGTCCTGCACTGACAGCCTCACTCTTGGCCTATGTGTGGCCCCCGGCCCTATGCTGGCCTATCCCCTGTGCTCATCGAGGTGGCTCTGCGGCCCGTCCCCGACACCTACAAGAATAACATTACATTGGTATAATGCCATACCATTTCTATTCACTCCACCTCTCCTTACAACCCATGAAGCGTACACACACTAGTTCACCTTTCACTCACCACACATCTTACGGTAACACACCTCCATCGGAGTACACACTACTCACTCGCGCTACAAATCCATGAACTCACTTTCATCTATCGCTCATGGCGCACATTGCTATATCCAATATCAAGGACTTCCACATTCCTCACATATACTTATTTACATCATGGTAATAGACGAATATAATATAATACATCAATCATAATTATCAATCAACGTTCTACCTACCAGTCATCACTGGAAAAAACTCTCTCACTGGTCTCTCGACTGCTCCCCTTATGTCCGCCCGCTGGGCTCTTACTAGCGTCCGTTCAGTAGGACCTTCTAACTTGCAGTGATAGTAATACAGCGCTTTCGCCTCATTCAGACCCCCACCACTCATAACATGCACGCTTTCCTTACTTGACTTCGTGCGTTAATTTTACTCTCTTCTTTTCACGTCTTTCCCCACTTGTCTGCCGTGAGCCCGTCTTACTCTACACCCGCTCTGTAGCAATCCCCTTAATTGCACTCACTCCACTCGTGACATCATCCCCCACCCCAAAAAAATTAATGCAATTAATTTCAAATCGCACCAAGATGACTGTCATCGAGTGAGCGTAAGCAATACCTACACTAAAAAAAAGACCTAGCAGTTCCCCTAGTATATAAATTATCGAAATCAGGGGAAAATATGGGGATCAATATGCATATATGTGTCACATCATGAATAGCTAACTAAACACAATATCTAATACAGAATCAAAAACCAATCAACCTATCAACCATTCTTCATATCATATTTATAATGTCAATATTTTTTAAGTCGACTCATTCCCACAGATCCTGTCAATGTTCCTGTCCTCTGATGTATAAGCTCCTGAACTCTTCCCCTAGGCTCGACTAAGGTAGTCGGCGATATGATTGCTGGTTCCTGGAATTGGTTGAATAACGAAGGTATACGGCTGCAAAGCCAATGCCCATCTAGACAAGCGTGGGCTGGACGAACGATTCTACGACAAAAACGTTAGTGGCTTGTGGTCTGTCTGGATACAAAATTCTCGTCCCATGAGATAACGTCCCAATTTCTGGACGGACCACACAATGGCAAGACACTCACGCTCTATCACAGAATACTTTCTTTCTCTCTGCAATAACTTCCTACTGACATAACATACAGGATGGAGACATTCGTTCTTCTCCTGTAGAAGACAAGCGCCGACACCAGAGTCCGACGCATCCGTTCTGAGGATAAAATTAGATCGAAAATCGGGTAATATCAGAATGGGTGACGATGATAATGCTGTCACCAAATTATCAAATGCTGTCTGACATTCAGACGTGCACTGGACCTTATCGGGTTGTCCCTTCTTAGTAAGGTCAGTAAGAGAAGATGACAAGGAGGAAAAATTTGGAATGAACTTTCTGTAATAATTTAAAATTCCCACTAAGCTTCTGACTTGTTTCTTTGTTTTTTGGATTTGCAACCCTACTAATTTGTCAATTTTTGTTACTTCAGGTCTCTGAACACCTCTACCCACAATATGTCCTAAGAATATTATCTCTGGACATGCCAAATCCATCTTTGCGGGTTTAGCAGTTAACCCAAAATGACGTAATGTTGAAAAATTACTGTTAGTGTCTGAATATGATCAGACCATGTCGACGTATGACATGCTATATCGTCAAAGAATGACACGACATTAGGTATGGCCTTCAACACTAGTCTCATTAATCGTGCAAACGTCGCTGGCGCGTTTACCAACCCAAATGGCATGACCTTAAATTGGAATAATCCAATGGGCGTTTGGAACGCCGTGTATTGTTTAGACTCCTCAGTAAGAGGGATTTCCCAATAACCTTTCGTTAAATCTATCTTGGAAAACCACGTGGACCCGGCCAATGAAGCTATTAATTCCTCTTGAAACGGAATAGGCTCCCTATCGCCTACCGTAATAGTGTTCAATCTTCGAAAATCAATACAGAACCGCACCGATCCATCAAGTTTTTTCACGAGGACGATGGGTGATGAATACGGCGATGTTGATGGTTCTATCACATCTAACTTCAACATTGACTCAACTTCCTTTATAACTCTATCTCTCGAAGCAAAAGGCAGTGGATAAGGTCTAAGAAATACTGGCTTATCCGAAGTCAACTTTATTTGGTGCTGGATCACCGTAGTGCGACCCGGCAAATCCGTAATAACATCCGGGAATGACGCTAACAGGGTCTTAAGTTCCCTACTCCTTGAACTCGTAAGGTCAGGGTTAATTTTTACGTCCCTGTAACCTTGTGTCGGAGTTAACTCCGGCAATTGAATTTGTAACTCTTCCTGCGCCTCGGTGTCGCTTCCGTCACAGTCCAACTGGTCTACGACCCCCGTACAAGCAATAGAGAAGACAGTCTCCTCTGGTCTTGTCTATGCACACAGATACTGTGGTCTCTCATAAAATCTCTGTAGCATATTAACATGGAAAACCTTACTCGTTCCATCAATGTGGATAGCGTAATCTACCTTTGAAACAACTCGCTCAATAACATAAGGGCCTTTCCATGTCATCAATAACTTATTATGGTCCGTAGGTAACAACAATAGGACCTTGTCTCCTGGCTTAAAAATTCTCAGTTTGGAACCTCTATCTTTATAGTCTTTTGCTCTTTTCGAAGCGATACTAGAAGCTTCTTCTGCCATAGTGCGCGCTGAAGATAATCTTTCTCTTAAATCAACAAGGTACTGAAACACCGAAATCTGCTCATCGTCTCCCGATGATGGCGACGTCATCATGTCCCGAAGAACATCAGTTGGACCCCTAGGACTACGACCGTACATCATTTCAAACGGCGAGAATCCCGTTGACTCCTGCCGTACCTCTCTGTACGCGAATAACACTGCAGGGATATATCTATCCCAATCTTTAGGGCGATCAGCAGCTACCTTACGCAGCATCGACTTTAACGTCGAGTTCAATCTCTCGCACATGCCATTAGCCTGAGGATGATAAGGGGTGGTAGTGATGGGTTGTATGCTGAATAAGCGGAACAATTCCTTCATCATCTGCGAAGTAAATTGCGCGCCCCTATCAGACAGAATTTGCTCTGGTATTCCTAACCTGGCGAAAATTGCAAACAACGCTTCCGCGACTGCCTCAGACGTTATGGTCCGCAGAGGAACCGCCTCCGGCCATCTCGTAGCATTACATATGACCGCTAAGAAAAATCGATTCCCCCTATCGGTCGCTGGGTGAATGGGGCCAACAAGGTCTATCGAGACCTTTTTAAACGGTTCCGAGACCGTGGGGATCTTCTGAAGAGGAGCCTGGGGTGTACGACCCTTATGCGTCGTCTTTTGGCACGCACTGCACGTCTTACAATAGACCTGCACATCTCTGTGGATCGATGGCCAGTAAAAATTTTTAAGAACCCTTTCTTTGGTTCTAGCTATCCCCATATGACCCGCTAATGGGACATCATGTGCCAAATGCAATACTGTTGCGATCAGCAACGCTGGCACAACGACCTGCTTTAAAATGGAGGTCACCGTTACGTACTTACGTAACAGAATGCCCGCCTGAACAACAAAGGAAGACGAGCCGTTCTTATATTTCCTCGTTTTCTCGGTTCGCGCTTCCCCAAAACATGGGTTTAATGATGGGTCCTCCCTTTGTAATCTCGCCAAGCGCTCTGGCGTGATATCTAGGTTGACCGCTGGCGTCGCCAAAGGTCTAATCTTATCTTTATCAGCTACCCGTCGACGTGTTTCGACCGCGGCGCAAAAGACAATACCTTTTGATTGCGACCATGCTTGCACGTTCTCATCGGAAGGGGAAATTACCCGTGATACATTCCCAATGATGAGCTGGGCGCCTGGAAAACAACCAACGACTGCTTCGACTTCCCCGCTAAGGAAAGGTGTATCTATCACTATTCTTGCCATGGGTAATTTCTCAATGGCCCCCGAAAATTGGATGCACGGGACAGTCTCACCTGTAAGCTGTGAATCCCGAATGCAGTCTCTATGCACTCCCACAACGGTAGATCCTGTATCTCGTAAAACCGAGACCGGTTCGTCCCCAACAAACCCCGGATAAACCCTAAGACCACCTCCTGTATGACATGAATTTATAACGGGGATCTTTCTCCCACAAGGTAAAACACCGGAAGATAATAACTTCTCACAACTGGGACACTTAGAATACTGTCCGCCTCCGTTGTCCGATGTAACACACGCAGCCGCATGATGAAATTTGTTAGGGGAGCATGGACTGGGGCCACTGTCCACGTTCGCCGCTATCCTACCTGCAGGGCAGTTCACGCTGATGTGATCTGCTCTTCCGCAGTTCCAACACTTCGCGGCCCTACACTCGCGTGAAAAGTGACCCACGCGTCCGCAAGTCCAACACTCCGCTCTCTGTGCTGCACTAGGCCTGGGTCCCCGTGACCCATCGCGACCGGAACTAAAGTCCCTATGCCGTCGGTCATCGGTAAAGGTCACAAATCGCCCCCGGCCATTACCGCGACCTAGCCCTCCTGCTCGGTCAAACTTACCGGATCCATATGCAGGTGATTGGTGATAGCCCCTACGCTGCCCCTGGGCTTGCCCACTATAGGCACCACGCTGACGCGACCTGTCCTTAAGTCCTGCCGGCGACCCCTCAACCACGGCGACGTACCCAGCATCTTGGACGTACGCCCTGGCGACTGGTTTGGACGGATGTGCCGTACGGTATGCTTCTGCCAACTTAGACGCCTCCTGCACCGTCGCGGGTTCGTTTTCTTTCAGGAAGGCCACCAGATCTTTATGGCACGACGCGTACAGCTGGTCACGGATCATTAGGTCTTTCAGTTTAGCAAAATCCGGCCCACATGCGCCAAGTCTACCCAGTTCGCGAAATATTCCGTTAGTCTCGCGACGAAGGCAGCAAAGTCCTCCCTGGTATCCGCACGTGCTCGCCTAAACTGCTCCCGGAAATATTCCTCGGTACGCGCAAATCGGCGAAGCAGCAAAGCCTTCAGCTTATCGTAATCTTGCACGTCTTCGCGCTGTAGCTCTTTAAAGTAGGTTAACGCTCGCCCCTGCAATAGAGACGCCAGGTACGTGGACCATAATTCCTTATTTTCCCCCCATTGCAATTGTGCGTTCAGTTCGAACCTGTAAAGGAAGGCGTCTATGTCGTCCTTCCGGTCGTCGAACGTAGGGAGCTTAATCCTACCCTGTGCTTTATTGTGTACCTGCCGCTCAACTGTTTCTGTTGGCGCATTCTTTTTGATTTCCAACTCGGCGATCTTTACTTGCGCCTCTATCTCCTTTAACTTTATCTCCCGTTCTTGAGCTTCTATCTCCCTTAACTTTAACTCCCTCTCCTGCTCCTGAGCCTTAGCCTCTCTTTCTTGTTGCTGAGCCTTAGCCTCTCTTTCCTCTTCTCTCTGTCGC
The DNA here is from genome assembly GCA_963931925.1 of Onchidella celtica. NCBI lineage: Eukaryota > Metazoa > Mollusca > Gastropoda > Systellommatophora > Onchidiidae > Onchidella > Onchidella celtica. Next base: position 1,548,902 of record OZ007572.1, read on the forward strand.
TCTTGAGCCTCTTTTTCTCGCTCTCTATCCTTAGCACGCTCATCGCGCAAATCCGCCTGCTGTTCTTTAATCCAGCCGCGTAGCTCCTCTCCCTCCAGGCCAAGTTCCTTACCCAACTTCATTAGTTGTTGGAGTTCCGCCATTTCACAGATTTATGGTTATGGTATGTATTATGCGGTCGAAACAAAAAGAAATTCAGCTTACTCAGGCTAGGAGCCTGGAATATACGCACACTACAGGACAACTCAAACAACCCGGAAAGACGCACTGCACTTATTGCCATTGAGCTCAGCAGGTACAACCTGGACATAGTGGCACTCAGTGAGACCAGACTCCCTGATAGTGGCCAACTCAAAGAGCTCAGTGGTGGATACACCTTCTTCTGGAAAGGCAAGGGTGCAGTCGAACCGAGACAGCATGGTGTTGGGTTTGCAATTAAAAATGACCTTGTCAGAAACTTGCAGTCCATGCCAATTGAAATAAATGACAGGCTAATGACACTCAGGATCCCAGTTGGGAAAAGCCAGTCAGCCACCCTCATTAGCGCATATGCGCCCACCATGACAAACCCAGATGAAGCCAAAGACAAGTTCTATTCTGATCTAGAATCTGTCATATGCTCTGTCCCGGCAGCTGATCAGCTGATTCTCTTGGGGGACTTCAATGCTAGGGTTGGCTCCGAAATCTCAGCGTGGCCAAATGTTTTGGGCCCTCATGGAGTTGGTTCATGCAATAACAATGGGTTGCGCTTACTTACTTTGTGCGCTGAATTTGGCCTGTTCATTACCAACACAAATTTTAGTCTCCCCGTGAGAAACAGAACGTCATGGATGCATCCCCGCTCAAAGCATTGGCATCTCATAGACTATGTCATTGTGAGGAAGACTGACAGAAAGGATGTCCTTGTAACAAAGGCGATGTGTGGTGCCGAGTGTGGAACTGACCACAGACTCATTGTTTGCAAGCTCAGACTAACATTGAGGCGCCATAGACGCCCTCAAGGGAAAGCGCCACCTAAACGCCTAAATGTTTCAAAACTCTGCTCAGCTGAGAAACAGAGCGAGCTCTCATCAGAACTCTCCTCAAAATTGGATTGCGTGACTTTTGACCCTGAGAACATTGAACAGAGCTGGACTGACCTAAATACGACTGTACACTCTTGCGCCAGCAGCACAGTTGGTTTTCCTGTCCGCAAGCACCAGGACTGGTTCAATGATAATGATAATGAAATCAAAGTGCTCATCAAAGAAAAAAATAGTCTCATCCAAGCTCACTGCAGTGACCCCTCTTCCACAGCAAAAGCTGATGCACTGCGTGCATGTAAGGGTGTACTCCAGAAGAAGCTGAGGAAAATGAAAAATGACTGGCTTGAAGAGCGAGTAAGAGAAACTCAGAAATATGCCGACACAAACAACACTAGAAAGTTCTTTGAGAGCCTCCGAGCTGTGTTTGGACCATCCCGCTCTGGCACTACGCCACTTCTTGCGTCAGATGGTTCAACACGCATTGTTGAATTGAATGCCATAATTCAGCGTTGGGCAGAACATTTCGGAGGTGTGCTAAATCGGCCATCAAATATAAATACTGAGTCCATTGACCGCCTCCCTCAGACTCCTATTAATGCAGCTCTTGCCAAGCCATTCACAGCAAATGAGACCCGAACTGCCACAAATCAGATGTCCTTTAACAAATCACCAGGCGTGGATTCAATTCCTGCTGAGGTGTATGCCTTCGGTGGAGAAAAGCTTATTGAAAGGTTGACCGAGTTGTTCAATCATATGTTGAAAGCAGGGAAGCTGCCACAGGACTTCAAAGACGCTTCAATCATCCATCTGTACAAAAACAAAGGGGACAGCCAAGTCTGTGACAACCATCGGGGAATCTCTCTACTTTCAATTGCTGGCAAAATATTGGCAAGAATGCTTCTGAATCGCCTTCTTGATCACCTCTCGTCAAATGACTTGCTTCCCGAGAGCCAATGCGGCTTTCGTAAAGAGAGGGGAACGGCGGATATGATTTTTGCTGCCAGACAGATTCAGGAAAAATGCATGGAACAAAATAAAGCGCTGTATATCACATTTGTTGACCTCACAAAAGCATTTGACACAGTGTGTCGTGAAGGCCTCTGGAAAATCTTGGCGAAGTTTGGGTGTCCACCCGAATTCATCACAATAGTGCGCCAGTTTCATGATGGCATGCAAGCTGCAGTCAAAAGCAACGGCAGTGTTTCAGAGCCCTTTGCTGTCACAAATGGGGTAAAACAGGGTTGTGTCTTAGCCCCAACTCTGTTCAGCATCATGTTCTCTGCAATGCTACAAGAAGCCTTTAGCTCTCCTCCTCAAGGGGTAAGCATCAAGTACCGAACTGATGGCAGTCTATTCAACCTCAGGAGACTTCAGGCAAAAACCAAAACCAAAAGTACTCAAGTCTGTGACCTACTATTTGCTGATGATTGTGCACTTCTGGCACACGATGAGGGTAGCATGCAAAACTGTGTTGATAAGTTCTCTAGTGCCTGTGACAACTTTGGCCTCACAATAAGCACAAAGAAGACGGAAGTGCTCCATCAGCCTACTCCAGACGACAAGTATCCTGTGACCCCAAATATCAAAGTCCATGACAGTCTTCTGAAGGTGTCGGAGAACTTCACCTATCTTGGCAGTACACTGTCTTCCGCGGCTCGTGTTGATACTGAAATTCTCGCAAGAATCAGCAAAGCCAGCTCTGCATTTGGCAGGCTTCGAAAGAGAGTATGGGATGTCGCCGGCATTCGCACAGACACTAAGCTGAAAGTGTACAATGCTGTGGTCCTTCCCACCCTACTCTATGGGGCTGAAACCTGGACAGTGTACCAATCGCATGCCAGAAAGCTAAATCACTTTCATCTGGCCTGCCTTAGAAAGATCCTAAGGATCAAATGGCAGGATAAAATTCCAGACACTGAGGTCCTCAATCGTGCCAAAGAATTGAGCATCTTCTGCCACCTGAAAAAAATTCAGCTACGTTGGGCAGGACATGTTGTCAGAATGCCCGACTCCAGACTCCCTAAGCAAATCTTCTTCTCTGAGCTCTCCAATGGAACGAGGAATGTTGGGGCCCCAAAGAGACGTTACAAAGACACTCTCAAGCAATCACTGAAGGCCTTTGCCATTGATGTGAGTGAGTGGGAAAAGCTCTCGCTTGATCGTGCAAATTGGAGGGCGGCCCTTACCAGAGGCAGCAAAGCATGGGAAGCTGACAGAGTCCAGCAGGCTATCAAAAAAAGAGAACGGCGCAAGAAAAGGCCCAGTGGTACTGAACCAATGGAGCACTCTTGTCATTTATGCGGAAGGGTCTGCAGGGCAAAAATAGGACTTATCAGTCACATGAGAAGCCATAAGTCATGAAAGAACAGTCTTTCCATTCTGTCCTCTGTGTCCTTTAGTTCTCTTTATTGTCCATGTGTTGAAATTCTCAACAATTTCTGTTCTTTATTCCTCTGGTGTTGTTAAGGTCATCATCATACCTGATGGACGAACTATTATTATTATTATTATTATGTATTATGAAAACGGCTAACCTGTCGGTATGATCACTAACGACACGACCAGAGACCTGAGATCACACCAGATATAACAATACCCAGTTGTCTCAAATACAATTCAGAAATTTACGTACTTCCTAACTAATTCTATATTCATTAAATGTATAGCACTATTAATAATAAAAAAGAGTAGAAAAGACAAGAATAAGGAAATTCAGTAGAAAGACCACAAGTACGTCAAGGACAACGAACCAGACTAGGACAAAGACCTAAAAAAGAAAATATAATGGAAAAAAATGCAACCTAACTACGCCGATTACACTACACGGTACAATCAAGAACAGAGTCTGAAAAAAAGAACGTATCTACAGATAGGTAGAAAGAGGGGACAAGAGAATACGTCTTCCTGCAGAACAGAGAAGATATCGACGCTACAACTAAACACTAACAAAGCCCTACAGAATGTTCACCGTGATGAACGAAGTTCCAAGTTTATCACACCTTTTTTTTAAAGGATAAACTAGGTTCAACACAGCAAACGAAAACAGCAAAAACAGAGAAAAAGACAGATTAAAGGAACAGCCCCCAATCCAGGGTACAAAATTTCAGTTTCACTTAACTTCGAATTTTGAGTTTAACTCCTCCCCTTAATCGGAGCTCTGGCTGCTTGTCTCCTCAGGCTGCACGCACACACACTGTCTCTCTGAAAGTTTAAGTACACATTATTACATATTTATAGCAATACATGCATCAATACATATTCATCAATATACATAAATCATATCATCATGAAATTTCCATTCATCCCACGAACAAAGACAACACAAATTCCTACCACAAGATAAGTATTACGTGGACAAAACTAAAGTAACAAATGCCCACTGAAAAATACCTACTAACTAACTACAACTAAATATTACGAAAATGGACGAGTCACAACGGACGAGCCCCCAATGTCACAAATCCCAGACTGGGAGATGTAATAGTTTATGACAGGACAACAATCACGAACAAACAAGTTTAACACTTAACAGAACAACCCATCAGACTCACACATTTATTAAACATAATTATACAGATAATAGCGCAATTACATACATTATATCATTGGGATTAACTGCCGTACAACGGCCTTATTCTCACACACACTCTCCCTCGGATCCACAACCCGGTAGTTACTCCTAAAGGCACTTCGGCCTCAGCCTCTCCCCTCAGGGTCTTAATAGCACATTAATAATTCACTGGCACCGCAGTCTCTCGATATCACCTTCCTATTGTCATACACCTTAGCACTCCCCTAGCACCTCAGCAGGGCAATAACACATTATCATTTCAATAGCCCCTCAACATGGCAATAGTACATTATTAGTTCCTAGCCCATCAACATGGCAATAGTACATTATTAGTTCCTAGCCCATCAACATGGCAATAGTACATTATTAGTTCCTAGCCCATCAACATGGCAATAGTACATTATCACATTCACGCTCATATCTACGTCCCTGTCCGTGGCCTGACTGCCACGACTTTATGTGCCTCTACTGTCCTGCACTGACAGCCTCACTCTTGGCCTATGTGTGGCCCCCGGCCCTATGCTGGCCTATCCCCTGTGCTCATCGAGGTGGCTCTGCGGCCCGTCCCCGACACCTACAAGAATAACATTACATTGGTATAATGCCATACCATTTCTATTCACTCCACCTCTCCTTACAACCCATGAAGCGTACACACACTAGTTCACCTTTCACTCACCACACATCTTACGGTAACACACCTCCATCGGAGTACACACTACTCACTCGCGCTACAAATCCATGAACTCACTTTCATCTATCGCTCATGGCGCACATTGCTATATCCAATATCAAGGACTTCCACATTCCTCACATATACTTATTTACATCATGGTAATAGACGAATATAATATAATACATCAATCATAATTATCAATCAACGTTCTACCTACCAGTCATCACTGGAAAAAACTCTCTCACTGGTCTCTCGACTGCTCCCCTTATGTCCGCCCGCTGGGCTCTTACAAGCGTCCGTTCAGTAGGACCTTCTAACTTGCAGTGATAGTAATACAGCGCTTTCGCCTCATTCAGACCCCCACCACTCATAACATGCACGCTTTCCTTACTTGTCTTCGGGCGTTAATTTTACTCTCTTCCTTTCACGTCTTTCCCCACTTGTCTGCCGTGAGCCCTTCTTACTCTACACCCGCTCTGTAGCAATCCCCTTAATTGCACTCACTCCACTCGTGACGATATCGCCAGTCTTGATTGTCTTCAGACTGACTCATTGGGTGATATCTATGTCCTGCAGTTTGACGGAGTCTGCCTTTGGATAAAGCGTGTCCACACGGTCACGCTCACATTGTGCTAGAAAGAGACAAGGCGATGGACAGAATAGAACATAGAATATTTATTTAGCTGCTTTATTTTATTCTATTCCATTTTTCCTCAGTATAAATTTATCTATTTATTCATTCACTTATTTATTATTTATTCATTTATTGTTTCATTCATTCTTTTTCATTTATTTGTTTATTTATTTATTTTAATCATAAGGCGAATCAGAGGATGTTTTACCTCACATGTTTAGGGGCCGGGGGCACCCACGGGGCACCCCTCCCACCCACAGGGCACCCCTCCCCTGTCTTGGCAGTTTTCAGCTAGGGCCCCGGATATTGTAATGATCACGGAGAGCCTGCCACTCCCCTACCCCCTTCCTCTGACCTACATAACTGTCAGCTCCGGGGATGTCAGCGACTGCTTGACCTGATTACTCACTCCCGTTTCCCCCGCCCCCTCCAGCCCCCTCCAGCCCCCCCCCCCCATATCAACGAACTGGCCCTATTGGCTGATCGATCTAGGTCTTCAATAACAACAAGTGTGTCCGCGCATGCGTATGTATAATAATATAGGCGATCTGTAGTTGATTTGCTCTGTTTGCTTAAGTTTTGTATATATTTATTCATGCCACTTTGATTTCACCCAAGAAGTTGTACAGAAAAACTAGCTGATTCAGGAAATCAGGGTGGATACCGCCTCCGTTCATGCCATCAGCAAACCAGCTACCCTTTCTGGTTTTTGTTGTTCTCTGAATTGATTTATCTCAAAAACATTTAATAATTTTGTTGATAATCACAGTCCAGCCTAACTTTGCCTGCCGTGAGAAGTCCTGGACAGCTCAACTAGCAAATGGTTTTACCAGGTGAGTATTTCAACTATGCGCCACTAACAATTTGAAAGGAAGCTACACCGGCACTTGTGCATCGTGCGGCGCGGACGTGTGCAAACAGGTGCGCATGTCTACAACACATACACATTCGGAGAAACTTGAATACAACAACTAAAGATGCACTCTGTTACGATCTGAGAAATAATCATATAATTAAACACATATCAGGCCAGCTTCCATACAAGTATTGCGTACTTTAGCATAGAAATTGTAACAATGTGGATGATCATTATCAAAATCAATTAAAAGTCAGACGTATATCTAAAGTCCCGCAAAGCTTCAGCAAAGAGTGGATGACGCATTCATCTCAATCTCTTTACTGCTTTTACAATTTGAACGTCTGGTCTTAAAAAAAAAGAAATTAAAAATGTGAAGACAGAATCATGGAGAGAAGGAAATCGTGAACTCAAGTGGATGTCGCCGTCTGCAGGAAGAATTGTGGTTATGTTTTCCGGTCAGTTCACGCAATTATCACACAGGCATAGGTGGCACCACACAATCAAGGGCGTCACCGATTTTGTTGGTGTCCGCGAAAAGCTGAAGCAATAAGGGGAGACGAAAAATGAAAATCTATCTGTAGAAATAAAAATTATGAACATTCTGCAAGTCAAATAGACCAGATAAAAGTCTTTTTCCATCACCGGACACCCCCCCTCTCCCCCCCCCCCAAAAATTCCCCACATCAGAAGTAAAAGAAAAAAAAGAACTGCCGTACAAGGTAGGCCCCTGAATTCTGCTGTCATTCCAGGTTCTCGCCCCTGTATAAAAAAGACAATCAGAGATCCACTGGGTTATCTTTCCTTTTCATGTTGAGCTGGCGATGCTGAGTCAATTAGAGTTGATGACGAACAAAACGCGCGTGAGTACCTGAAGAAGAAAAAAACCTCAGGACAACTCCGCATGGCCGCCAACTTGCTGAATCTCACAGGATAATTGGTAGCCAGACTAATCTCAGATGAGATCTGAGGATGGGAGGTAAAGCGAGGGTAAGAAACGATCAAGTGAGGGCCTCAGGCGCTGATGGTTGCCGGAATTTGGGGCTGTCAGACTCAGATCGAGAGATGTCGGAAACTAAACGAAAAAGCTCTCTCTCTCCATTTGCCCACCAAAAAACTTTTTTCTGATTTTTTTTGTTTTGTTTTTTAGGATTGGGAAAAACATCGAGTAGTGAAGTTTTGTTATTGTCTACCATTGGCCATTCAGCGCTGACTTGTACTGTGTTCACAAAGATTTGACTTTCCTAGAAAACTGGTCATGTTTCTTTAGGCTTCATTGGCAGAATACGCTATGAGTATAAATATGGTGGGTGAACAGCGTCAGAAAGCTCAAGGTGAGAATATCAACCCGGAGACAGAGTTATTTTATTATATTTTAATTTTTATGGTAATCGTCCAGGAAAAGAGGAGGGTGGGGGGGGGGGGTCGGGGTTCATTTAGGTGCCAACATTTATACGTAAAATTCTGAAATGATTTCTTTCGTGTACACAAATTCACCGAAATATTGATAGTTTGGCCGAGTTCGCGGATCCAACAGTAAAAAATTGATTCCTAAACTCTAACTGAGACTTGTCCCACAAATTACACCTAAAGTTGACAAAATGGCCTTCATAAAGTAGTGTACAAGTGCTGAATGTATGCAAAGTAAAATTCTGTTTCAGTACAATTTCATGAGATTTGTGTAAATGGATCCAACAAATTAAATGATATCCACACACTTATTCTAAAATTCCTCTGCTTGAGATGGCAAGAGACAAACTCTCCAGGGAATGTTTCTTTATCTGGGTATTATTTTATCACAGGTAGGTTTGGAGTTCTAGAATATTCGTACAAAACCGGTTGGTATCTGAAAAACATCGATGCTTTGTAAAATTCCCTCGTTGGTAAATTTTGTATAACATAAAAGCCTTGTATGTCCACTGTGAAATCTGAAATTGGCCAATGGACGAACAATTTTGGGAACATCGATCAATTGTCTCAGTCAGGCAAGAGTTCAGATTGCTTCTTTTCAGACTAAACAGAGCAGTTGACCCAGAGAATGTGACACCTTGTATCTAAAGATGTCTCAGTACGCCGGCCCAGTTATCATCGCCGATCAGGAAGACTGTCGTATGTCAAAGTCACCACACTTCAGTGCTAGCAAAACCGTGTTCTATTCCTGTTGTGTCTGTGCTGTAGAACTATTTATCCCAAACTGATTCCTAAAAACAGGACGTAGAGCTATTGCCTTGCAACTCAGCTAGTTAGGGTTAGAGCACAGAGGTTAAATTACTATAACATGTAAATCAGACTTTCATTTTTTTTTGTTGAAAATTTGACACACACGTTATCCTGGATAATGTCCATGTAGGTTTTGAAAGAGTGCAGTAGGAGCACGTGATACTGTTTGAATGTCAAGGTATTTGTGTCAGTGGAGGTTAACTCCCCCTCCATCCTCATCCTGACACTTTGTCCACATACGCCAACACACACACACACAACTACTCACACCTGTCACCACAGGAGGCTGAGTGGAGGATCTCAACTCCCAGATACTTATGATGAAACGTTGTGAACACAAACATCATTCAGAAACCCAACAAAACTTTTGTCTCCTAACATTCTTGGCATTTTCTACATCAAACTCACGGCCCGATCTCTCACGTTTCTGACTCACTCTGTGAATGACAAGGTATGTTTTTGCTCACACGAAACAGACTCAACCACCACCTAACTTTTCCATCACTTAACGCTAGAACATACTCGTATGACAACTTCAAAACTGGGACATCATGAGGAACACATTAATAGTGGACTTAATGACTGTAATGATGACATTGATATGGGCTGGGAGGTTTTATCACAAGCCAAATCTGCCTGGTTTGAACACTCTTGACACAGACTGAAGATTTGGCTTGCTCCACGTACCTGGCACCTGGCATCTCTTTCCTGGCTTATCTTGTCTGTGGTTTTAACTCATTCGTGACTTCTTTAGGTCAAATCTGAGTCTCAGACCTTCTCTTTGTCTTGTGAATGTTGAGATCTAGAGATTTGGCACGACAATTTTGAAAACTTTCATCAGTTTGTGGTCTTTGCTTTCATTGTATCATTGACTTATTCATTGTATCATTGACTTATTCATTGTATCATTGACGGGGACAAGGTGGTCTAGAGGCAAGGTGCTCGCCTCTCATGCCAAGGGTCCCGGGTTCTAAACCCGGGCAGTGCAGGCATGTTGGAAAGTGGATTTTTCTCATATTTTCAAGTCCCTGGTCCTATTGGGGGGTAGGATCGAGTAGTTCTTGGAAATTGGATTTTTCCCATATTTTCAAGTCCCTGGTCCTATTGGGGGGTAGGATCGAGTACCTAGTCTTCTCGGATAAGGACGAAAAAATTCGGAGGGCCCGTGTGCACGTTGCGCACGTTAAAGATACCTTGGCAGTTGGAAATCGTAAAGAGCAGGCCGAAAGGCCGCTGCCCGGGCAAAATTGAAATTAATAGATTAAAATTTATCCATATCATCCCCCCCCCTCCCCCCCCCTCCCGCCAGAACAAGAAATAATAAAACAAGTAAACTGAGGTGTAAATGCCAAGGGCAGCGAACCTCCTAAAATAAAGACCTCAAATCATTGTATCATTGACTTATTCATTGTATCATTGACTTATTCACTGTATCATTGACTTATTCACTGTATCATTGACTTATTCACTGTATCATTGACTTATTCATTGTATCATTGACTTATACATTGTATCACTGACTTATTCATTGTATCATTGACTTATTCATTGTATCATTGACTTATTCATTGTATCATTGACTTATTCATTGTATCATTGACTTATTCACTGTATCATTGACTTATTCACTGTATCATTGACTTATTCATTGTATCATTGACTTATTCATTGTATCATTGACTTATTCACTGTATCATTGACTTACTCATTGTATCATTAACTTATTCATTGTATCATTGACTTATTCACTGTATCATTGACTTATTCACTGTATCATTGACTTATTCATTGTATCATTGACTTATTCACTGTATCATTGACTTACTCATTGTATCATTAACTTATTCATTGTATCATTGACTTATTCACTGTATCATTGACTTATTCACTGTATCATTGACTTATTCATTGTATCATTGACTTATTCATTGTATCATTGACTTATTCAGTGCATCATTGACTTATTCACTGTATCATTGACTTATTCACTGTATCATTGACTTATTCACTGTATCATTGACTTATTCATTGTATCATTGACTTATTCATTGTATCATTGACTTATTCACTGTGTCATTGACTTATTCACTGTATCATTGACTTACTCATTGTATCATTAACTTATTCATTGTATCATTGACTTATTCACTGTATCATTGACTTATTCACTGTATCATTGACTTATTCATTGTATCATTGACTTATTCACTGTATCATTGACTTACTCATTGTATCATTAACTTATTCATTGTATCATTGACTTATTCACTGTATCATTGACTTATTCACTGTATCATTGACTTATTCATTGTATCATTGACTTATTCATTGTATCATTGACTTATTCAGTGCATCATTGACTTATTCACTGTATCATTGATTTATTCACTGTATCATTGACTTATTCACTGTATCATTGACTTATTCATTGTATCATTGACTTATTCATTGTATCATTGACTTATTCACTGTGTCATTGACTTATTCATTGTATCATTGACTTATTCAGTGCCTCATTGACTTATTCACTGTATCATTGACTTATTCATTGTATCATTGACTTATTCACTGTATCATTGACTTATTCATTGTATCATTGACTTATTCATTGTATCATTGACTTATTCACTGTATCATTGACTTATTCATTGTATCATTGACTTATTCATTGTATCATTGACTTATTCATTGTATCATTGACTTATTCATTGTATCATTTATTTGCGTAAAGGCTTCAAGTTTTTGTTGTTTTTTTAGGGGGCAATTAGGTTTTTGGGGGAGGATCTATAGCGTGTGTAAGCTTGATTTTGGCTATTTTTACCCTCTCCCCTCATGTAAATTTTTAACACCCTTGGTATCATCCTGCCCCCCCCCCCCTCCGTCTTATTGTAGGAGCGCAATGACAGTAGAATAATGAACGTCCATGACACATTTGAACATTTTACCTGACCTATTGCATAAACTGTTTGACTGTTTCATTACAGACATGACTTTTGTTTTAATCCAACGACTTCGTTAATTTGCTGGGAAAAATGTTTTTTTTTAATCCATTACCATAATTGAAAAGCGTACCTGGTCCTGCCCTCCCCAGATTCCCCTGCCCTAAGCAGTTCTTTTGCACCCGTAGGGCACACACCCTCCGCCCCCACCCCCAATCCCCCACCCCCACAAAGCCCCACACCTCTCCGAGCATTCCAATTCTAGGGGCGGCGCCTTGCTGTATCTGTAACTACCGAAAACAAACAGACAAATTTCCAGGCTTGTCTTTCATACAGATCTTAAAATTCTATAACGCAGACACCACTGCCCGGACCCTAATCCTAACTCTAATCCATTGGGATCACAGAACAACAAATTAAAGCCTTATTTCCCCCTTGATGACTGTGTTGAGCACGTCACAAATTGAGACCCGCTTATTGAGAACGTCAGTCCAAAGTTTGGGGGCACGAAGAATTGTATTTGCCTGTGAGACAAGAACCTAATTTTTTGTACGTTCAGGCTACGCCAGTGTTGGCAAACTGGGTTGAAGTGGCAGTTTATTCTTGAAATATTCAATCCCCCCTGCCCCCTACCCACTCGACAGACCTTTGCCTCACCGTAGTCAGTGATTCTCTGCATCTCTACCTTAACAAGTGACCCCCCCCCCCCCCCACTTTCTTATTTTACACATTTGTCAGTAGTAAATGTAAGGTCTGTACCATCTTTCAAATATTTTCCATTCTCACTGTGCTGCATCTCTCTCTTTCGCTCTCCTTTGTTCTCTCTCTCTCTCTCTGTCTCCAGTTCTTTCTGAGTACCTCTCTCTCTCTCTTTCTCTCTCTCTCTTTGTTCTCTCCCTCTAGTTCTCTCTGAATACCGCCCTGTCTGTCTGTCGGTCTGTCTGTCTGTCTGTCTGTCTGTCTCTCTCTCTCTTTCTCTCTCTCTCTCTCTCTCTCTCTCTTTCTCTCTCTCCCTCTCTCACACCTATTTTTTTCTATTTGTCTATCTGGGAGAGAAACTGAAAGCTCCAGAATACACAAAAAGTCATTTTAGGTTAATTGCCCGAGCAGCTTTATCCTTGATCGTGACTGTAAGAAAAGAGTTGAGAGAGGCGAAAAGGTGCTAATGATAGATAAAACTGGGTAAATATGTTTGCGTCAGGGATGTGCGACCGGTAATCTTTCCTAAGCTATTTCCCCGTCATTCAGAAATAAAAGACGTTAAAATGTCTTTGGAAATGTGAGAAGGGGAGCTTGGGAGTGAAACTACAGTAAACCTACATCATACTCAACAAAGCTGAGAGATAGCGCAGAAAACACACACGATGTTTTCTTCATGTTCCATTTCGAGAAAGATCTCCCATGGGGGGAGGGGGGGTTGTTAATGCAGTTATAAAATGATATTCTCTTGTAGTGATTCACCCAGTCAGGATTCCCCCAAGCTTAGGCCCTCCTACCAGCAAAGATTATGTCCCTCTGGTTCGCCTTAATTTGTATTCCTAACCACAGAGAGACAAGACTGGAGGCGTCCATGCCAATACAAAATTGTTCAGGACACGCGACCACAATTCGCGTCACGTCCTCTTTAGTCTTGGTCCAATTTCCATTTTATGTGAACAAAATGGACCGTAGGCCGTACAAAATTATCATCCAGATAGACAGATCATACATGAGTAGATTAAAATTTCGTCTTATTATAAAAAAAAATAAAATAAAATAGTGGCGGGAGTAATTCATTTGGCCCTTTTTTTTGCTGGACGCTACAGCCTAAATGACAGTTTCAAAAATTATAAAATTCATTTTCTTAAGTGTCAACTAATCCAGTCCAATCGTTTTTTGTGTCGACCGATTGTGTTAATTCAAGTTTCGGGTATGTTTAAATAAAAAGTTGTAAAAATGTAAAATACAATGACCTTTGTTTTGGCTCCCTGTAGTAAGTCCACCACACCGGGAACGATATTAATACGCGTTCTCTTCCGTGCGCACAATTTCCCTACCAGAAATGAGTGCGGAGTGCTCTGGTGCGCATGAAATCTGAAGTAAGACTATAGAATATGGGAAGCTTTCAAAAACAGAGAGAGACAGAAGGGTGGATTCTCGGGTTTAGCCCGGATCATGCCGGGTACCTCATCCAGTTCGAAAACAATTTTAAACAGCGAATGTGACCAAGGTTGGCGTGTACGGTCTTACTCCGTCGTATGATAGAAATACGGCGTTAAGTCAGGCAGTGTCCTGGTCACTTTGTTGTTACTTTACCAATTATTACTCGTATGCCCTGAATAGATTTGGCTGGTTGTCACGGAATCTCGTTGGATCTTTCAGTGCACTGCCAGGCATGCAGATCAATCATTTGGTTGACATGAAAAGTTGACTTGTGTAATTGACAAGCTTGTGTCCGACTGATTTGTTGGTTGCTGGGTTAGTCATCAGTTGTTGGGCTGGTTGGTTAACCCAACAAATCTCTTAACCCTTTCAACAGCGGCCATGTTGAATGACAAATAGCTGAGTGGTTTGATGACGTAAACAACAATTTTCTGCGGATTGTTTCACATTATAAACATATTCTTATTATTATACTTTCAGGTTTATGCAGGACTAGATGGCACTTGTGAGATCTACACCTAATAAACATATGAAAGAAAGAAAAATTTACAAGACTGGCCATGAAAAAGTTAATATCCAGATTTTGTTAGCGGCATGGCTGACGTCGGTGAAGTTTGAGTCTCGTGGCTGTCCAGTCTGTGGCTTATCTCTGGTCATGTCACAGTTCAAAGGTCACTCCACACAATACCCTGTTTTCTCTGTAGTAGAAAATAACGGCTGACGGGAAAAGATCTGAAGTCTTACAGTAGGCCAGTCCCCGGGGGAGAAAACAGTGAATCGAGGCCTACCAGCAGTGAATCCATCTCTCTAATGAGGACTGGTGAGTGAGGACAGTGTTGGCCGAGCGTGCCCCAGCCATACACCAGTTGTGTTGACTCCCCCGCCTAGCCAAATAGTTGGTATGCTCTCAACAACAATGTTCAACAGGCCGTGCGCCGGTGGAATTCCGTACCGCCGAGTCGTGTGGGAACTTGGAGCTCTCCGTGCTCTGTTCAATGACTTCTGAAGATGTTTTCACTCCTTTCTCTGGCTGCGACTTTGAAGTTCTTGTCTAAAAATGTACCTAAACTTATACTGAAGCGACTTTGAAAAACGAAATTCAGTCCTCAATCTATCGGTTAATAGTTTGCACTAGTTTGGTTTTGGTTGATTGGTTAGTTGGGTGATTAGTTGCTGGCTTGGATAGAGGTTGACGGAAAAGACGTATGGACAGAGCTGTCGTTGTTTTGGTCAAATGGTTTATTGGTAGATTGGTTGCTTGCTTGCTCACTTAGCCACTTAGTGTAAAGATCTTTTGTCTTGTTGTGAGTTGGTTTGTCTAGGAATTAGGTCAGTACTGTGTTTTCTGACTTGTTTTATGAATACGTTGACCTTGTAGATGATTTGGTCGACTGTCAGAGACCCATTAGCTTTGTTTCCAATGAAAAACACCGACTCTTGAATATCATTATGATTTACTTCACAAAGTGCTTATTCGCAGATGTTTGAGAATAAGACCCCGATCCCTATCGTGGTCTGCCGTGGCGCAATGACTAGCGTCTGCGGTTATCAGTTGGAGTCTATGGGTTCAATCTGTCTTAGGTTCAATCCCATGCCGGAGCTTTTTTTTCTTTTTAAAAACCTAGTACTGTTCATTGTTCGGAATCATTTTTTTTTTTCTGAGAATTTTGCAAAATTGATGTCGTGGGGAATCTGATCATTACTAGTGTGCTCCAGATTTTATTTATTCTTTTATTTATCCCTGTTCATTTCATTTATTCCTTTTCATTGAACGGGACAGTTGCTAATTAGAAAAAAAAAAATGTAAATATCAAATTTTAAACATGTAAAAGATTTCTTTTAGTCAAGTGTGAACTGAAAATTTTGTCTCTCTGTTTCGTGACTTGGATCTATCCTGTAATTACCGAAAATATATCTTTGGGGGGTCTTCTGCTTCAGCTATTTGTCATGTTTTGTATAGTTACTTTTTTGTTTGCATGGAAGTTTAGTTCATTTTTATCTGTTCTGTCTGACTTTCCCTGTGACTTCACACCCGACAAAATTGGTTCATAATTCATCTAAGCAAAAAACAAAACAAAACCTAGTCACAGTTTTATACCCTGGAGCAGCAGCAACCATGATCAGTGGGGGTGGGGGGGGGGGGAAGCAGAAAAAAGAAAAAGCAACAGCAGCCAACCAAAAAAAAAAAAAAAAAGCCAGCTCTTGCAGAGATTCGAACCCCCCTTTACCAACTCGGCAGGCGAGTTTACTTAGCATGCCACCAGGGAACCTGGGTAAAAGCGTTACTAGGCAGGATCTCTAATGCTACCCAGGACACGATAACAGATAAGTATCCCTAAAAACAAAGACAACCTGGTGCGTCACTACCGTAAAGAAACACCATACGTTAGTCCGATTCCAGCCATCTTACCGAGTGAAGAGCCTAACTATTCAACAAAACAAGAGAGAATTGTGATCTAAAGGAGCTCTTCCTAAATAAAAATCACAAAACCAAAAATCCATCTGCGAATAAGATCTACATCTTATCAACAGACGTTTGCGAATAAGCGTTGCCTATACTTTATGTACTTTTCCCATTTAATGAATGAGAAAACCATTTATTTTTATGAAACTGCCATAACAACAACGACCAAGCGCTATAGCTTTGTAACTTAAGAACTCATGAGTGTAGACAGATACTTTTCATGCATATCATCACACGGCCACCCACACACTCACGCACACACACACACATGCACACGCACACACGCACACACTCATGCACACACAAACGTGCAAACGTCTACGCGTCAAAGTAGTTCGGTCGCTCTGTCGTGTTCCGAGATGTTCAACCCTCAAGGTGCTGCCGGCGAGCTGAATGAATGTTTGTAAGTTCTGGACATGTGAATGAAATATCAGATGCCACAGTTGTCCACTCCACTGTCCAGCCCATTGTCCAGCCAGAGAGAGAAGGACCTCTGACCCCCAGTCGGTGTACACAGTCAAGACTTTTTGTCTTTCTGTCCACACAACCTGAAGATTTACCCACTGACGACTGAAATGGACGGGAGAACGTTGTCCTTTCTGTCCAAGTGTTGGCCACCCAGTGCTGGCCGCTTCAGCAGGAGAATGTCTCCATTATGTTGACCAATTGGGGACATTTCCTGACCACAATGGACACAGATCAGAGTTCAAGCATCTCAAGTGGGGTGGCCGAGGATCCACCTGGGCGGCTGGGGGGTCAGGAATTTGCTACATCCCGATTGACCTGTACTGACATATTGTAGATAAAGCATTCACCGCCACTGAACCCCTGGCTGTTTAAACTCACAGCGGTTCATGGCCAGGAGGGTGGGAAGAGGGGAGGGGGTGAAGGTCAGGAAATAGAATCAGACAAAACCAGAACAGGATTGGCAAGGAAAGTGTCAATACGACGTGAATTAATTGGGCAGAAAATTAACACCAAGCACAAAAATGTTAGCATTTAATTCTTATCTACTATTACAATTTGGTAACTTGGAGGGGGGGGGGGGCTGTGCGCTCACCTTAAAAAAAAGGGGGGGGGGAGGCGGGGCAAACACAGGGTTGTGGAACTTTGGGAGACACAAAGAAATGGAATAAATTTAGATATCTTTTTTTTACAGAGCCAGTGAATTGATCTGAAAAGTAATTAGACACAAAACAAAATACTGTGAAGTTGTGGATTTCCTTCCTAACTTTTGAGAATCCGAGTTTTTACTAAGCACCACTGATTTATAAATAGCTCAGTGACGTCATCTGACGTGGGACAGAGATATTGACAACTATTTGGTTGTCTTTCAGAAGCGGGTGCACTTTCCCTACCAGAAGTTATATCACGTTAGCAATTTAACATTTTGTTCCAAAGCTAGACAAAGCCGCGGCCCTGGGCATGTTAGTTGTTACATCAGAATCCAGATTACGAATTATACATTACTCAATACTTAAGCACAATACAGCTGGCGAAGATGTCGGTGCTGTAGATGTCAAGTACAGGCTAGCGATAGATACATGCAATGTTGGAGCCCCAACACTGAGAGTCCCCGAATGCTGCGACGTCCCTGCTCGATCAAAGGATAAAGTCACAATACCCAGTGGACTGGCCGAGCCACGCCTTTCTTGAAAAGATCATGAAAACAATCAAGTGATGCAGGGTTCGCCCCTGTCAAAAGTTACAGAGGACGCCCCTGTCAAAACTTACAGAGGAGGCCCCTAGCAAAACTTCCAGACGACGTCCCTGGCAAAGCTTAACTGTCATCAAGTATGAAAGTTCCATCGAACATTCTCTGTGACAAAGCTCAATAAAATTTCACCCACCATTGGCCGAGCACTTGGCGTGGGCGCCATGTTGACGTGTGGGCGTGTCCTTCTACGTACAACAACGGTTGTACATGTTTACAAAGCCCGACTAAATCATTCAACTCAAGATTTTTGCTATTGTTCACTCAGTCTTTTCGCTCTTTTTTTTTTTATTTAAAGGCAACAAAGAATTCAAACTTGTTTCAGGAATGTGAAATGCCCTAAGCTATGATTTATACCTAGTCTGATTTACAACTAAAAAAAAACAGAGGGTCGAGGATAGCAAAACAAGTAGTTCTGTCCAAATGGTAATGGCGCCTCTGTGTGATCTCAATGCAATTAACTTGGGGACACTTTTACACTGAAAGGTCCTTCCATCAAGATTAACAATGGCTCCAGTCAAATTCCAGGCGGGACCAGCAGTTGGAAAATTGTCTAGATCTATAAACTGTGAATTTCCCAGTGCCAGGATCAACAAGAAATAATTGCCATTTCAGTTCTAAATTTAGAATTTAGCAGTTGCTCACTGGCCGACTATTTCTTTGGTCTCGAAGTGTATTGGCTCGAAATATTTAGGTCATGCAGCTCCCCTCAAAATAGGAGCGCTCTGTGCAGGAAATGGCCACTCCTGGGTAGTCCAAAAACGACGGTTTTTAGTGTCAATTTGCAAAAAAATTAGTTCCATTTTTAAACCATTTCTTTTCAATGCTGCATTTCGTTCATTCCATGTTTTTCACCAACATTTCTGTGACTACTGGAACTTTATCGGCCTCAGCCATCACCAAATTTCGAACATTTTTATCCACGGCAAAACTGTCACTGTTCCTGCCATAGTCAAACTTCAAAACTGTCTTTGACGTGACCAAATTAAAAACAAAAACAAAAAAGCTGCTGTTTCTTGAAGTTAGTGAAATCTGACGTAACAAACCCTGTTTGAAAAAAATCTCAAAACCAACTGCATCTTCTTCTCTAATTGCTTTTCTTTTTCACTCCGCCATTTCTGCATTTCTTTGAGTGCCCCAGCACGATGAGTCTGGTCTATTGTCACTCGGTGTTGTGGGCAAAGGAATCAAACGTGACCTCGCGCTCTGGTAAAGCTGAACTGATCTGTCACGCTAGTTCATTCAAGGAAAGTTCGCGTTTGAGTCAAAACCCACACAAAACAGATTTGGCTGAGTGAGATCGAGATAGATCTATGCTCCCAAAGTTCACCTCTCCCTGGAGTTCTTTAAGAATTTGAAATAGAAATTTCTTCCGTCACTTTCTCCATGTCTACAAGGTAACTAACCTCAGATTCCTCATAGCTCATTCAGAGCTCACTCAGATCTTTTCCATAAACTTTCTAACTACACACACACACAAATACACACACACACACGGAGTATGTAGCCATACACTGAGGCGCTAAGACAGAAACACAGACCTGTAGAAGGTGATGCGTCAATGTACATTGAACGAGGTGTTGATGAGTGCTGTTAATGTGTAAGATAAATCGTAACAGAAATGTTTGCATGCCAACCTGGATGGAGGAAAGTTTCATTGGTTGACTGTGAAACTAAGTTATCCAATAAAATACACACTTGAATCATTCTCTTCACACAAGGGTAAAGCACGGCTCCATACGTCAATGGTATTGCAGTTCTCACTTAATTTGTGGGAGTCGAAATGTTGTTATTTTTTCTGGACTGGAACTGCAGCCTGCCAGGGACAGTTTGAGTTTCCAAGTCAAGTTGAGTGGAGAAAATACCGAGTTGTATTCAAGATTCAGCTATAGTTTCTCTATTCGGCTTCACCTCGACACAGTCCCTGCCGAAACACTTCCTTGTTGATTAGACGTGACGTGTGTTTGAAGACATAAGAGCAATATCAGACTCGGAGATAGATCAAGGGTCAGTGTTGTCTGGATGCATGGTGTTGTTGTAGGATTATTAGTGGACATGAAGTCAAACGTTCTGTGAGCCAGCTGTCCTAGCATTGATTGGCTGGACAATTAAACTCTCGAGAAATTTCCAGAACAATTTCTGGCATCGCTGTCTATCCGTGTGGAAACATGACACTGCAATAACGAGACAACCATGTATGATTTACTGTCATTATCAGAAGATGGTATGTTTTCGCCCTGAGCAGCATTCATCAAAATCTGACAGGCAAGAAGTGAATACACCTGCTGTAAGTGCGAGCAATTCTCTCTGCTTGCCGTTTCAACCACGCACCCCCCCCCCTCCTCCCCATCAACACATCTTACTCAGAAAAAGAACATTCTTTTAAAAATCTCAAATTTAAACATGGACAGTGCCGGTTAAACGGTGGTTATTTAAATGGAAAATCTGGTTTAAATGAAAGTTGTTTTCTTTCTTTCATGAAATATTAATTAATTTTGTTTAAACCCAAAACGTTATTACATGTATTTTGTTATCGCTATACAAAACTGAGATAGGAATGAATAGGAAACTTGCTACCCCTCCAATCTTCAAATCTAATCGTTACGTCCAAGAGATGAGAAAATCAACACACCGCATCTCCATCTAACCACCCACCCCATTCTAGTGGGGATACCATGCTCGGGAATTAATTGAAATTAAAAAGATGGGAAATTGAGATGATTTTGCACATTTTAAAATATTTTGGAAGGAATTTACAACAACTTGTCAGTGCAATTTTCCTGTAAAATATTCCAGTTCTGAAACTTTAGGGCTTTGAACTTTTCTGAACCCATGAGAATATTACAGGAAACCTCAAAACGATAAAACTTTAATTAGATGTCCCAGTTTTCTAGAACTGCCGTAATTTTGGGAGAGATGAGGTAAATAAAGAGTTTGGAAGCCGGAGCTGCGGAAATGGTGGAGCGATACAATAAATCGTTTAAAAGGGACAAAACATTTCCATCGGGCATGTCAGACACCCTTGTTCTTCTAAACGGGTCGGACTTTCCCCACAAAACTGCAAAAATGCCATAAATTGTGTGTGTAAAAAGCAGGAATTCTCAATTCTGTTCAATTTACATTATTGATTGTGTTTTGACGGCCAATTCTGTTTGATTGCAGGAAGGATGACGTGTATACTTTAGAGTAACAGAGGCTTGGAAGAGATTCACTTCTTGATTGGTGGGTTGTTGTTTTTTTAAGGTATGTGAGAGGTCAGAAGTTGGTCAGAGAGTTGTGTGTGTATGGGGGTGGGGGGGGGGGAGGATGAATCCAGGGCAGTGCTTTTTCACACCACAGTCTTAAGTTTAGGCTCTTTCACTCATTCATTCACTTACTCCTTCACTCATGCACTCACTCATTCACTGACTTATTCACTCACACACCAATTTACTCGCTTATTCACTCATACACTCACAAACTCACTTATTCACTCACACACTAATCCATTCATGCACTCACTCACCAGCTGACTGACGGACTGACTGACTGACTGATTGATTCACTCTCCCACTCAGATCACCCATTCACTGATTAACGCACTCACTAGGAGACACATTCACTATGTATCTCATGCAGGTGACGCAAAGCACAGTTTGGTTTGTTTAACTGTGTGTGTGCAATTGTGTGTGTGTGTGTGTTCAAGTTCGAATCAGACCGGGGGTAACCACCAAACCTCACAGCTTGTAAACATCAGCATGTATTTATCACTACAAAGGAGTTTAATTCCACAAAAGAACAGCAACCCTCCAGAACGGCGGTTGGGGGAGAGGGGGGGGGGGGAGGGGGCTAAAACAGTACTGGAAAGATCCTAAAATTATTCCATGCATTTTCAAATTACGGGAATTTCTCCTGGAGGTCAATCCCAGGTCAGCACCGTCACGGCCTCATCTTAGTTTAAGACACGATTTACCTACATTTTTTTGTTACTCACACAATATTCATCAAAGATTAAACATTAAAATTGTATTTTATGTTTAATCGAATCCTCGGCACATTCTTCACTCAAAAAGATTGCTTTCTCTTTCTTCTGTTCCTGTTTCCTCGCGGTGACCCAGAAAAAAAACAACCAACTAATAAAAAGCATATTGGTCATTGTAAGGTGTGTCAACATAACCTCATAGATTCGTCTTAACACTGATTTGAATGAGAGTTGAGACGATTCTCTCAACTAAAGCGGCTTAACCAACGGCAGAGCAGAGCTCGACGTCAGTGGAGAGCTAGGCAAGGTAGATAACTCCGGCAGGCGGCGGGACCACCAGGATTACCTCCCACCGAACCAGCGCGTGGCGCGAGCGAGCAGGAGTGGGGCAGCGGCGGACGCTACCAGGTGGTGAGGTACACGGAGGAGAAGCCGAGCGCGAGCGGAGGGTGGGTGGTACGTCACAAACCGGGTGGGAGGTGGAAGGTAAGAGAGGGGGAAATCCTACTACAGGGAGCCTCAGCTTTGTGGGGCTGGACCCCTTGGTCAAACCAGTTTAGATTACTAGTAGAACGAAAAGTTCTCTGTATTTTAAAAAAATACACATTTCTAAAAATCTCTTGCAATGTGAAGATTATGGTCTATGTTGAAAGAGAATTGGATGGGTTTATCTATGAAAAATCTGAGAATCGCTGTTCTCTCTAAGCAGTTATCCTCCCCCTTTGAAATCACTTCTCTCTCTCTCTCCCTACCTGCCAGCATTGTGCTGGGGTGTCTCTGTGAGATCCAAGCGGTGTTTCACTAGTGGACAGGGACAAGCTACTTACATCTCTCCTGTCTTGTGCTGGATGGTGCCACTGTCTGAACGGTCCCTGAGACCAGACAACAACCACAACTGCAACATTTGGATAGTTTTACTCACGGATTAATTTCTCAACTGGACAAACTTGGAATTTTGAATTGTTGCACAGCTGGGGAAATCACAAGGAAAAGAAAGAAAAACGGTAGAGCTGCAGTTTCGTTTCTTTTTTTCACTCTCGTCAATTTTGACTGATAGCAATCAGCTTGTCTATACAACATTGGTTTATATGCGATGTAATTCTTGACAGGAAAACATGATTTTCTTTAGATAAAGCAGATATGGGGAATTCTGTTTAATATTTAATAGCGGGGACATGTGAAGTGTGTTGTGTCGTGAATGTTTCATGGCATATTTTTGTTTGTCTCAGTTTCTGCCTATCAAATCATAAAAACCTCAGATTTGGGAGCAAATGAAATTGGTGAGAATTGGCACAAAGTGCCAGCGGCGATAACTGTTTTGTTTTTTATTTTTTATGAAGAAACTGAAAAATTTGTGTCGGAGAAAATGAAATGTTAAAAGCAAAGAGAATAGGATTGTGGCGAACTTTTTATTTATTTATTTATTTATTTATTTATTTATTTATTTATTTATTTATTTATTTATTTATTTATTTATTTATTTATTTATTTATGGCTAGGTTTAGTTTGATTGGTTTTTCTGTATTTGTCTGACGCCGCTCACTTCATGGCACATTTTGTACAGAATGATTTTCCTTGGCTGTTTCGGAACATCGGTAAAAAAAAAAAAAAGTGTTATGGGAAATGAAACTGTAAGATCGTGAGGAAATTCGGCTACAAAGTTCATTTATTGAATAATGAATTGGGTAGTAATAGACACCTGCGCTAAACATTTCAAATAAAATTCATATCTATCACTGTATTGATAAAATAATAATAATAATGATAATAGAACGTTTCGAATCGTTATGACGAGAGGAGTATTTTACTGACATGTAATTAGTCTAATTGTTTGCGTAACTGGAACTTTCAGACACCACCCGTCACGTGATTCAGAACTGTAATCAATAAGTGAAAAGACCTGGCCGGTGTACGCCGCGGACACCCCAGGACCAGTTTTGTTGTTTGTTTGTTTGTTTGTTTCTTCTTTGTGTCACCGAAAATTGCGTAATAATTCCGTGAGATTATGACGAGCCCATCAAAACTTAGCAAAGTAGTCTATGTTTACAGATTGTGAAGATAAAAAACAAAAAAAATACAGACAAATTGTTCAACAACCTGCTGAGAATGTGAATTAAAGACATAAAATAATAAATAAATAAATACATAAATAAAAACCATTGAAAAAAAAGAATAAAGATAAAAGAGAAAGAAAAAGTCATGTTGCTTAAAATAGAGGGACCATTTGTTGTATAATTCCATGCTAGATGACGACGGTGTATTCTCCCCTTGTCTATCTCCAGAACTTGTTGGTTGCTGTGATAGTTCTCTCATTACTGACAACGATTCCACAAAACTGCAATGTCAACAAACACCGACTGTCTTGAAGAAAGTTCTGAATGTTTCTGGTTTAACCATTATCATTGATATCCACTAGAAAATTGTCTGTCATCCTAGTGGATCTAGATCTATGGGTTACATGTGATCTAACAATATCCGTAAATATCAGTAACAACAGTTTCCTTCCGTCTGTCTGTCTTTTTATCTATCTTTCTGTTTATCTGTCTATATGTCTGATTGTCTGTCTGCCTATTTATCTGTTTGACAGTCTGTCTGTCTGTAAATTCATCTGCTCTCTGTCCGTCTGTCTGTTATTTGTTTATCTATCTATTTTCTGTAAGTCAGTCTGTCTATCTGTATGTTTGTCCATCTATCTATCTATCTATCTATCTATCTATCTATCTATCTATCTATCTATCTATCTATCTATCTATCTATCTATCTATCTATCTATCTATCTATCTATCTATCTATCTTTCCTATTGTTTCTCTATCTGTATCTATTCTGATATCCCCTGTTCCTGTCTTTGGTTGGGCTTTCAGAACAGTCAGCTCTTCCCTTTCTCCCAAACCTAGGAAAAATTTTAATAGTAAACAAAAAAAAATCGAGAAGTTCCGGCATTAGAATAAAGTAACTATCCACTAAAGGTTTGTCTAACTCCTGACTGCTGTACATTCAGCCGAGGTTTCACAACTAACAAACTGCATAAAGAGTATGAAATCTGCAGAACTTGCCACTTCTCGCCCGAGTTTCCCCCGATAAGACCAAATGAAATCAAAACAACATAATGCAAATTGACCCCGTGATTATGTGTACCGTATCAGTAATTGTATAGCATTATATATATTCTTTTCTCTCCCTTTCTACCGCTTATTTGTTGTGATTACCCTTGAAACAATACTTTACAAAAGCTAAAGGGAGCTCAGCAGTACACACAGTGCATGTTTGTCAATGTATCGCTCAAGACAGCTGCTGTTCACCCGAAATCGTTCTGAACTGTGAGAGATTTTCTATTAAGGCCCAAATTACGTCATAAAGTCTATATTTTTATATGAAAGACATTCTAAGTTTACGGTACAAAAGATGGAAGTTGGTGAGGTTTGACTGTCTTCTTAGAGCGCTATTTCCTCATGTCCTTTGTTTGTTAAAATATTTTTTACATTAGATCTATTTGCTGTCCAGTTTCTTTGTTATTTCTTTTCATACATAACACTCACACTCACTAAACTAAAGCCAAACAAACAACAACAAAAATTGGGTATATGCACAACATTTCCACTTTGAATTAGTTAGAACTGTGTGCAGACTTTATCTATTTTATATTATTTTATATTATTATTTTGTTTTCTATTTGTTATTCACTCTGAAAAAGTTTGGTCCAAATTGATTTTCTAAGTTGCCACAACAGATAAAGCTATGGCAATCGGAATCACTGATTGATTATTGATTTTTAAGTTTATTTATTTATTTATTCTTTTATTTATTTATATTATTAATTTATTATTCATTAATTATTTCACTCTGAAAAAGTTTTGTCAGAACTGATTTTCTAAGCCACCAGAACTGATAGTGCTACTGCAGTCAGAACCATTTATTTATTTATTTATTTATTTATTTATTTATTTATTTATTTATTTATTTATTATTTATTAATTCAGCATTTATTTATATCAATAATGTTATTATTATTTAATTAATTCACTCTGAAAAAGTGTGGTCAAAATTGATTTTCTAAGTTACCAGAATAGACAGTGCTATTGCAATCAGAACCATTTATTTTTATTTATTTATTTATTTCTAAAAATTCTGACCGGAGAGCTACGGGTATGAAGCTCATAATATTGCTAACTTTTATTTAAAAAATTTTTATATTTCATAATCAGAATGAATGAGATCAAACAAACAAAAAATGCCTCTGAAACAAACAACACGCAATATTACCAAATACTTATTTTCCGTTGCGCTTCATCAACATGTGTTTTTGCGCCGAGCACAACTTTTACTGTGAACCACAGATTACGTCATAGCATCAGTTTCACATTAGTTATTTTTATTATTATTTTAGTTGGAGAGCGCGTGATTTGATCTCTGCATTTGATCCTGATAACTTGCCGCCTTCTTCCATTTCATGTCATAATTACAGGTGTCTGATGTCGCTTTTTTCACAAATGGCTAGGCTTAATTATTTCATAAAAGAGGTGCAAAATCATTCCGAATTTTTGGCGCATTCCTTGCATGAAATGTTTGTAAACATGAAAGACAAAACCAGCCACATTTACGTGCGACATCTGATAACAAAGTATACACATCACGATTAGGCCTGTGTCATTTCTGTCTCTGGTTAAAGAATCACAAAACACACGTGTTAGATAACAATTACATAATGAATAAAAATATTTACCAGTTTAAACATGCTCCCAGATAAGTTTGCTCTCTGCGCCGATTAAGAAAAAAATATATTCCCGAGGTGTGCGGAGCCAATGAAATTTTTTATTTATTTATCTGAGAAAACATTTCAGTTCAAAACTATCAAACTTTGGCACTTGTTGCTGATGACGTTAGAAAACAAACATGAAAACACTGACGGAACACCAAACAAAGTAATACACATTATCTAAACTAGCATAACACGCGGAAATCAATTTCATTGCTGCCCTAATGTAGTTTTTTAAGAACCCTCCTAATGTAAATTATAATTTGACAAAAATCTTGCAAAGAGAAATAAACGTGTAATTATCAAAACATCAAACAAAGTACTTCAGAAAATGAATTGCATTTTGACACGAACTGTTGAAGCATCGGCCAAGTCTCGCTAGAAACTGATCACACGCCATAACTACAAATGTGATCCTTATTGGATTTTCACGTCGCCGATTTGATTAAGTTTGTCGACGCCGACACCTCTGTCATTTCCTCTTCCATCAACTGATACTGTGACCTTTATCATTTCTTCATTATGAGGAGATTTTTTTAAAGCATGAAAGTCGTCTTCTTTCTTATCACAATCATGATGATGATCAGTGTATGGAGGGAGTCGGCATACTTGTGATGATTTCCCTCTATCTAGATCTACTTTTTCTTTCTTTGATTTGATGATTGTCCTTTTTACTTCGTTAAGAAATCCGCCAACATAAGTATTTAGCCTGTGTGAAACATGGTGTCAAAGGTCAACAACAGGTTCAAGGAGCAGTACAAATAAAAAACTGGAAGTTTATCTGAAGTGCCGGTGGATCTTCCAATCTTCCAGTGTACAAAAAAAAGAAAAAAAAGAAAACAGTTTAAAGCCTTATTTTGAGGCCCAGTGGAATTTCCTTTTTTTTTAAAAATCATTTTTGTCTGGCAACCAGATCTTTAGCTCTCCAGATCTTTAGCTCTCCTCAATTATTCACTCTTCTCTCTCTCCACTAAAGTGTTTTTTTTTGTTTCATTTTTCTATCTCTCCAACTTCAATCAAGAACTTCAGGTTCACCAAAGTTGTTTCAAGTTTTTTCCTCCTTGCCCCGATAAACCACTTGGATGTTGAAATTATGTGGAGCCCGCAATTTGTAGTGATCGAAAGATTGTCTGTGATTTTAATGTCGTCATTAATTACTTGCGAATGTCTGAACTCTCTATGGCCTCAACACACTCCCCGTGGCTTAGACACACTCCCGACTCCGTCAGATATTAAATTTACAGTAAGTGCTTTGAGCACTTAACAAGTTTTTCTGCAGCTCTTGATCCACATACGTTTCTCAACATTATCGAAATGCACAAGGCGTGTATGAAATGCATTATCAATCTGATTTTTACCTCCACAAAATGCGTGAATCTCTCAGACAGCGCTCATTCGGCAAAAATTCTGATATCTACCCTGTTCGCTCTCAATTGCGCATTTATCATGCCCTAGACCGGCCCACTCACCGGCAAAATCTCCTTGTCACTAGTTCTAGTTTCCGGGTTGATTCGGTGCCAGATCAGACTGAGTAGATTTTTTACTAGACTTGTAAAAGTTGAAACATTTATTATTCAAAGTTTGTACTAGGTCGTGCAGGTGGAAATGACAGGTGTGGGACTCTTTGATCAACGTTTTTGTCCCGTGTAACTGAAAATCTCTCTACATGTCGTCAAACAGTGAAATGAAGATATTTTAAAGTGGGCTGTGCATGGAAATTTCTAATTGCTCCATAGAACGAATCACTCACGTCTGGATTTACTGATAAAGTGAATCTTTGTGAGAGCGCTACTGGTAAAATCTGAGGTTAGTCAGTGAGCAGGTTCTGCTCTTGTAGAAGAATTGTAGAGCCGTTTGTTGTCTGATTCACTTCATAAAAAAATTTTTTTTTTTAAAGAAAAAAAGTGGAATTCCAGCGATTTCAGAGTTGAGACTTTATTTGATGAAAACTAGGCTACATATTTTTGCAGTCTGAATGTTGATCATCTTCAGGTAAGATCTAATAATACCCAGGATAAAACCAGGCTGTATTGGCATGACAGGGCTAGATCTAGTTCTTAAAATTGTTCAGATGACGATATTTTAGTTTGTAAATCATGTCAATAATTTCGGGGGCATCTTATATCACTGGCGCTCAGTAAATGTGTTGATAATTTGTATTTATCTATTTTTTAATTAATGTTTCTGCCGGCGACATTGACTTCTTCGCTAGTTCCATGATATTTCTGTGAAAGTGATCTACTATGTGTATAAAACACATAGACAAATCATTGAGTGACGGTAATAATGATAATATCGATTCAATAAAACAGTTACATAAAAACGTAAAACGTCAGACAAAATCCAGGGCCAACCTGCAGCAACTACCACAACATTGTCTCCTATAGCCTAAATTCGTCATCATTACCGTTGTAAATTATTATCTACATCATCATCCCGGGGTGGTTAAGTTTAAAATGAAAAAATGTAAGAATAGCGTGCAATAGCAACAACAACATCAACTATTCAGAAACCACATCGGCTACAGCAACACAAACATTAATAGAGAGAGAAGTAAAAAAAAACACACACACACAATTTAAGACACCATTAGATTAATGGAGAAATTTTACAGATCTGAAATTGGTTTAATTTGAGACAAGAATCCTTGACTTAGAGATCCCTGTTATCTGCGGACACGACGCGCTGATTGGTTATTAATAGAGGGACATTGATCTTCCAGCAGGGGCGTCTCCATTATCAGAGTTGGGGTGGTGTAATGGATACTTGATTTAACCAAAATCTTGTATATTATTTTGGTATCTCCTCCTTTGGCCAGTAAAATGATATCACCTAAGAAAATGAGATTTTATTTTTTTTTAAAGATTTGTGAGTTCACTTGTACGTGTGTTTTGATTTTTCATCGTCATTCCTAGTTTTGTTTCGCATAGTCTGGTTAACTCTAAAATGGTTTACTGTAACTGCGAAACTGTCATTTTCTTGTAGAAACTTTTATTTCCACTAAGACACAGGGGTATCGCATAAACTGTATTAGACATTCTTCAGGTGAATCATTTTCAATGTCTTTAGTATTCATTATGAAACATTTAAAAACTGGATGATTCTATAGCGCTATAAAACCTCCGACACTTTTCTCGTGTAACTATTGTAAGTCATAATCTCTCTCTTTCTCTCTCGCTCTTTCTCTTTCTCTCTCTCTCTCTCTTTCTCTCTCTCTCTCTCTCTGTCTGTCTCTCTCTTTCTTTCTCTCTCTTTTTCCCTCTCTCTGCTTCTCTGCCTGTCTATCTTCTCGACTTGCGATTATTCTGATCTCCTCTGGGCTAGTCCATTGTTGGTCTCTCAGAACACTCAGATCCAGAAAAGACTGCCTCCCCCCCCCCAAAAAAAAAACCCCATAGACGTAACCATAGACGCTTCCATGACATCTTTCACACCCACCCCCCCCCCTCCCCCACAGGCCCTGGACAGTGCCGCCACCACCCCTACATCACAGTTGTCACTGGCATTCTGGCCAACACGGCAATAACAACGGCATCTTGTTTTAAACAACTATTTCAGTGTTTTTCCTTTCTACCGTACCACTACAGACGTCAGCCACCAGCATTGCAACAACCTCAGTAACGCCTCTTCCTACCAAAGCTCTAATGTGAATAGGTCCGTAACTATTGCTCTTACAGTTGTCCTACACAAACTTGAATGAGATCGAAACAAAGACACTGAACTCACCCAAAATATGCCAACTATTATCATACAGAACGCAACTCCTGCGTGCCTGCCTACCTCAAGAGACACGGGACTACGCCCCTGAGTTCAGTCCTCGTGACGTAGCCATGGCAGAGAAAGTAGAAAAAAAAAATACAAGAGGATTTTCAAGTGTGGTTTTTACTGCCCCTTCAGATTACAGTGCACTTTGTGAACGGTCTCTGTGAAGTTATTCTTGGCCATATGGAGAGGTTAGGCTGAACTCCTCGTGTCGTGAGAGATGAATACCACTGTAAAATTAGAACAATTTGTGGTTTTGATCTGTGAAACCACAGTATTATTAGAGCGCTTTCTGGTGTGATTCTGTCAAACCACAGTATTATTAGAGCGCTTTTTGGTGTGATTCTGTCAAACCACAGTATCACTAGAGCGCTTTTTGGTGTGATTCTGTCAAACCACAGTATCATTAGAGCGCTTTTTGGTGTGATTCTGTCAAACCACAGTATCATTAGAGAGCTTTTTGGTGTGATTCTGTGAAACCACTGTATCATTAGAGAGCTTTTTGGTTTGATTCTGTGAAACCACTGTATCATTAGAGAGCTTTTTGGTTTGATTCTGTGAAACCACTGTATCATTAGAGAGCTTTTTGGTTTGATTCTGTGAAACCACTGTATCATTAGAGCGCTTGTCGGTTTGATTCTGTCAAACCACTGTATCATTAGAGAGCTTTTTGGTTTGATTCTGTCAAACCACTGTATCACTAGAGAGCTATCTGGTTTGATTCTGTCAAACCACTGTATCGTTAGAGCGCTCTCTGGTTTGGTTCTGTCAAACCACTGTATCACTAGAGCGCTCTCTGGTTTGATTCTGTCAAACCCCTGTATCACTAGAGCACTCTCTGGTTTGATTCTGTCAAACCACTGTATCACTAGAGAGCTCTCTGGTTTGATTCTGTCAAACCACTGTATCACTAGAGAGCTCTCTGGTTTGATTCTGTCAAACCACTGTATCACTAGAGCGCTTGTCGGTTTGATTCTGTCAAACCACTGTATCCTTAGAGCGCTTGTCGGTTTGATTCTTTCAAACCACTGTATCCTTAGAGCGCTTTTTGGTTTGATTCTGTCAAACCACTGTATCACTAGAGCGCTCTCTGCTTTGATTCTGTCAAACCACTCTATCGTTAGAGCGCTCTCTGGTTTGATTCTGTCAAACCCCTGTATCGTTAAAGCGCTTTTTGGTTTGAGTCTATTTTGTCCCTTGCACAGTTTCCATGACACACGTGAGCCCAGCGGACTTGAGACTCTGGTCACAGCATGTTTGTTCTGTACGGCGAGAGGTAAGACTGGAGGAAAGCAAATCATGAAATCATTAGAAATCTGCGCATTTCGCCCCTTTGTCTTCCAACTTGTTGCAAATTTAATTCCTACACGCATGAATTTCCCGAGCCACCGGACAGTAGAGAAACCAGGTTCATCCAGCCATTCTCTCATACTACTTTGTCTTTCTACTTCTTTTTCTTCTTTTTCTTCATTTAGTATGACCATCATCAACAACATCATTATTATTATTATATCTATTATTATTATTATTATATCTATTATTATTATTATTATATCTATTATTATTATTATTATATCTATTATTATTATTATTATATCTATTATTATTATTATTATTATTATTATTATTATTATTATTATTATTATTATTATTATTATTATTATGATATATAATTGTTATTATCGTTATTATTATTATTACGATTTCTGTCCTCGTGAAGAAAGCGTGAATATAATTATAAAGCTTTACAATAAAACGGAAGTTACGACACAATTAGAAGTTAACTGATTTTATCATTTATAATTTAACTTACTGATAAAATTAGTGTGGAACTCAAAACACATCATCTAATACAATAGATTGCCATAGTTTTCTCTATCGCTTTGAGCATCTCCTCAACGTGAACACACTAAACATTCGCACTCTAGCTACACTATGATGTCAGTCTCAGGCTGTAGATCTTCCCTGCCTCTTACACGAGGGATGAAAAATACATTAAATAACAAGAACAACAGAATTATTTGGCTACTTATACGAGTACACTAGTCAGGGACATTTTTGTGAGCTCCAAAGCTGTAACATGTAAGCTGCTTGCGCGCCGGGCACAGTCATGTCTGTTGCTTCACTGGGTCAGAGCGGATCAAACACTGGACAGAACAAAAATGTAAAATCAAATTGGAAGAAAAATGCGCAGTTGTTTATTTATTTATTTTTTCTTTTTTCATTAAATAATTAATTAGTTAATTATTAGCCATTCATCCCTTCATTCATCTATTATAAATTGGAAAATGAATTTATTCAGATATTAATTCAGTGAGTTGTTTATTTATTTATTTATTTATTTATTTATTTATTTATTTATTTATTTATTTATTTATTATTTATTTATATATTTGTTTATTTATTAATTAATTAATTTACTATTTATTTTACTCTAATTATGTATATTTTTTGTGTTTAGTTTTGTGTCGTTTCTTTACCTGCTTTACTACTAGAACAGAATGAAGTTGGGCCGTGGGGGACTGACCCAATGTGTGACTCAGTATTGGCAGTTTAGCACCAGGAGTTTAGCACCGGGAGTTTAGCACCGGGAGTTTAGCACCCGGAGTTTAGCACAGGGAGTTTAGCACCGGGAGTTTAGCACCGGGAATCAGCATATAGGACCAAAAAAAATATATTCCTAGTTCTTGGCAGCTCAAACTCGCTGGACAGCGGTCTTTTATTCTTGTTGAGCGATTGAGATTTTTAGGTCAAATAAAGATGACACAATCTTTACCACTGGCATTGTGAAATTAATCCTATTAAACTATTTAGGCCAATCCTTCTTTATTTAGTTTTTCTTCCTCAGCGACATAAATGGCTTTATTTGTGTGTGTGTGTGAAAGATGCCAGATTGGCCAGGGTTTTAGCTCGAGGAACAAAGTTTAGGGTACATAAGTTATGGCGACATGCACACGTGGATCTCACGGTTTCCAAATGACAATTTTATTTTTATTGCAGCTTTTCTGTCTGTAAGTAGCAAAGAAACTAAAAAAGTTATACTTCGAAACGCCACCAGTTTGGAGCTGATATTTCGGGTACCATAATGGCTGATACAACCTCGCACGTGAAAGATAAATGTTAGTGGATCAGTTGTGTCTGTAAGTTCGCACCCGGAAATTAATCATTGTGTTGTTTTTACTCAGAATGTCCGAACAGATAACTGATCCAAGATGTAATCTGACAAAATGTTCACACTGAGTTACGTTTGTAGAACATCTTATTTAAACGTTGTCAGAAAAAAAATAACGAAACAAGAAATGTGAAAAGTTAATCGGTACCACGGCCAGTTTTAATTTATATTAATAATGATTACACCCGTTAAAATTATGGTTTAAAAATCATATGTATAGATTGGCAGCACATTATATTATTGCACGTGTTTTGTCAGGTTACTAACCATTCAGGGCAAGGGAATACAAAATCCACAGTTCATTCTAAAGTTTTAAAAATAATGAATAAAACATGCAACATTTCTTCTCTCCTAGTCGTTGTTGAACATCAAGTGTCTCACGGAAGGCGATGGAAAATTATGACCTCTATTATTTTAGGTAGGGTTTTTATTATTATTATTATCATTACAATTTGCTCTGAGATAGAGAAGAGGTAGAGAGAGAGGGAGAGAGAGAGGGAGAGAGAAAGAAAGCGAGAGAGAGAGAGATGCAAATCGAGAGAACAAGACTTTCTGTAAAACGCCTAGAGCGAACTTGTTTAGATTAGGCGCTAATGATCTCCATTATTATTATTATTATTAGTAATAGTAGTATTTAAAGTGTTGTAATCCTATTTTTGCTTCCATGTTCAAATGACATCATATTTAATGCGCTTTACACAGACTGATGATTTACGTCATCAAAGCAGGAAGAGACAAAAATCATTTCCGTTGAAATCTGTTTTAATTGGTTGTTTCTAAGAGAACAAAACAAAAAGTCCTGAAAAATAAGCAATGTTTTAATTAATTAGACCTCAGAGACTGGTTAATTACGTTTCAACCTCATTAGTGTTGGTCAAACAATTAATAATCAAATTCGTTTTAACTCAGTTGGAAAATGTTTACGTAATGACTCAAACTTCCATGTAACGGAGGACAGGACGGGAGAAGATTTTAGAATGGTTTTGAAAGTAAAGTGAGTGAAACTGTCGAATTGCATGCAGTGGGTAGAGAAGATTTAGAAGAAACAGAAAAAGAGGAGGAACTAATTTGCCCAATTAACTCTCAGACCCGATTTGTCACGGGCCGAGGAAATATTTCAATTTTAAGAAATTCAACCCGAAATCTCACCCATCCTTCATGTGAGTCAAAAGTTCGCACATTCACCCAGTAAACGGGACAACTGTCAGGTTTATCGGGAGTCTTGAAGAGATTTTCCCAATAACTGCAAAATTTACTCACTAAAATAGGAATTTATGCACGGTTAATCTAGGCAGACAAACACTCGTAGTCTCGGGGAAATGTTCACACAATGATGTATCAGAAAGGTGCAGATTTGCCGCTGGAGAGTTTTGGTACAGAAAGAAATCATGATATAAAAATATGTTTAAAACTAAACAATGTATAACTTTTAAATTTGGTCGAAATTTCGCCAGCTGATTCAGCGGATCGCGTGCGATTACTAGAAGAGGCAAGGGAAGAACACGAGTCTTTCCAATAAACCGAATCAAGTACAGACAAACGTGATTTAGATCAGATACACTCCAGGCAAGAAGGGCGTAACATGCAGCTATCGATCTTCACTAGCACATGTCGTATGTGGCATTTTATTTGTACAAAATTTATGCAGGGAAAAAGGGACAGTTTTATCCAGATGTTTCCAGCACTTTCCCCAGTTGAGCAAGGTGGATACATCTGGTCTTTGGTGGATGCCGTGTAGGGTTGACCTCGGGACTGGAGGGTTGTGGGTGCGGTATGTGTGTGTGTGTGTTAGGGGGCAAAGGGGGGCGCGGGGGGTGGGGGGGGGGTTGTACAACATTATTGAGGCTCCAGTTTAACCAGGGGCCGGTACAGATACATTCACACACACACACACACCATAGACAAACACACACCATAGACAAACACGACCCAAACACACACACAGCATGTGCGCGAGCATTATAAAAGATGATAGGAAGAAAGAGAGAGAATGTGGGAAGGGGAAGGAGGGGGAAATGTCGAAATCTCGTCGTGCTGTTGTAGTTTCAGGAGAGAGAGAAAGAGAGAGAGAGAGAGAGAGAGAGAGAGAGAGATTAAAGAGAAATGAAAATACAAATAACAAGTAAATGAGATGTTTCATTTTCTCTCTTGTTGGGGGGGGGGGGGGGGAGTGATTAATATAAAACTATCGTGGTAAAATTTTACTGTAAACCTTTCACCATTTTTTTTTTTGCTGTTCTGATTGTTCTTGTAGGTGTTCACGGTCAACTCCGCCGTATGCAACACGTTTTGGTTAGAATTATCCTTTTTGATTGACTGGCGCAATGCTGCAAACAAACAGACCCCTCACTCTATAATACTCTACCTCATTCGGTAATTTTTTTGTTTGTTTGCATAGACAGACATTCCTGTTCTGTTTGTAAGATTTTCTTGTGTCTGTCGTCCACACCCGCGGGGCTCAGCAAATATATATATTTTTTTTTCGTTGCCAGCTTGCCTCTGGCACAAGATTTCCACAGCTGGTCCAGGTCTGTCCCCGGTAATGTTGCCAAATTCATGTTCCGTCCGTTAAAATCTGAGCACGAGATTAAATAGATAAACCATTTTCATCCCAGACACCATACAAGGCGAGAATTGCACATTATTATGACACTAATAATTTATCACTGAGATGCTGGGAATTATGAGAGCAAACTGGTTATCATAACTTGTGTACACTGACGTGCTGGGGAGAAACACCGTAACACACAGAAAACTAAAGTTTACGGGGGAAGTAAAAAAAAAAAAATAACAACATAATTTTTGCACGCCGTTCAGTATCCGTTTTGTGATAGCCCGAAGAAACTGATAGATCTAGCTGTTAAAAATATTCTGTGGACAGAAACTTGGACAGATCGCAGAACACATTTCATGCTATAAAATGGTGTTTAAAAGTGAAATTGTTATAGACCCGTGTATGGAGCTGTTTTTCCGTAGCATGTCAGTCCAGCAGTCATGTTTGAGTGAAAAAGGTTGAATTTCGTAAGATTTGCTGTCCTGGGTTAACAATGCAAGCCAAACATTTCGGTAAATCAATCCAAATTCCAGAGTTGTTGCTATAATGGCAACTCTGGACTGTAACACACTCTGACACCTGACTTCAGTGAATGCCAGTTGTAGTGACTGATTGGCAAACTGAGATAATGTATTCGCTTAAACTAACGAGATTTTTGCTTTTTCTGCATGGCAGGAGCCACAAAATCCTACATTTACAGTTGTCTGAAGAATAAGGACATCTTAACGAAATATTGAGCTAATCGATAACATGCACTTGAACGCAAACAAAATTGTTAAAATAGACATATTTATTTATTTATAACCTAACTATAATTCTCTTGCGACCTAAGCCATATTTTAAAAAGCAAAAAACCATTAGGCTGACCGAATAAAAAATATTTATAATCACAATTATAATCATATTGTGAATAAATAAATAAATAAATAAACAAATAAACAAATAAATAAATAAATATTTCTAAAAAAAAATCAACATCTGCCTAGTAGAATCCATTTTATCATTATTTGTTTGTTAAATTAAATTATTGATTCGTTTTTTTTAAGTTTCCTCCTAACGACCGAAGTTTTCTATTATTTTTTTTCCACTGTTAGAATTTATTGCCCCAGGTTAGTTGTGTACTGGCCAAGGGCTTGGAAATACAGGTGTTTTTTTTTGTTGATTTTGTTGGTTTTTGTTGCTTGTTGGTTGTTTTTATTTTATTAGAACAATATCAACTTTTTAGAAAAAAGAAAAAAAAAGATCAGGTCTGAGGACACATCAGTCGGCGACATTTATTTAGTGTTACCCATGAATCACATGTACCATTTGCATATATTCATTTAGAAAGACGCATTTTTAAAATAATTAGTGTATTACAATTTATAACAGAAACAATTGAATATTGTTTTTGAAAGTGTTCAGTAATGAATGTCAGCCCTATGTCTGTGAAACCTGTCACTGGAATATTTATTGATGGCTCGTCAGCTGTGACTATCAATATGGGTCAGGAATAATAATAATAATAATAATAATAATAATAAATAGAATTTCTATAGCGCATTTCTAATAAAATTATTACTCGATGCCCTGTACATTGCATCAATAATTCATGCACACACTTTCCAAATCTCATACTTAAACACGCACTCTCATCCATACAAACTTTCAGTTTCACACATATAGACGCTCTTAGTCATATAGGACTAGCTTATATAATCAATTATAACATCAAAGTACAGAATAGAATTTTGAAAATTTAACAGTTTTGGGGGAAAAGGTGATGTTTTACGCATTTCTTAAAGCTTTCAAGATTCGATGATTCACGAATGCCAACATAATTATTAGAAGGAAGATTTTTGCCGAATTACTGTAGAGTGACTTAGCGAGCTTAACCCTGTCAGTGAGGTTTCTTTTTCTTTTTTTTGGGTATATTTGTTGTTGTTGTTGTTGTTGTTGTTTCACTGATAAAACACAGCATGAAACAGAATCCACTTATCCTTCACTTCATCCTCAGGAAAACATTAAATTTACCTGAACAATAATAGTTCGTTTCTGAAAGGTTTTGTCGGATACTTTTTAAACGACTCTCGGTGTTACATAGAGCGGCTCGACATCATCTTCGAGGAAGTCATTTTTCCCGAACTCCCCGCATGCCGGTTCGTAGAATGCATAGTTCAGGAGTTGATCTGTGTACCTTATAGTCAACTTTGATAGTTGAAATGTTCAGTTCTCAACACGCCATTCCGTATTAGTTTCCCTCTGTGTATGAGTCCACACTGATATCCAAATCCCTTTCATGGGCTTATTTCTGGCTGTTTCTCATTTGACAAAACTGTCTGACCACAGCAACTTTCTGGCCTGATCTATTCATTGGTGGTACATGTGATGTCCCAGACTTTCTCACTTGTTTATAATTCTGTACACAAAGTCTAACATTTTCGTTATCGTCTTGCCAAATAATATTGAATTTTAGCTCAAAACTGTATCATTTTGTCTCCCAGCCTCATGCACATACGGACACTGAGGGCAGCGCTATGTATGAGAAACATTTGCATGCACTCCAAACTCCAGACGATCATTCATGTACTCTCTCTCTCTTTCTCTCTCTCTCTCTCTCTCTTTCTCTCTCTCTCTCTCTCACTCTCTTTCTCTCTCTCTCCCTCTCTTTCCTATCTCTCACTCTCTCTCATTCCCTGTCTCCCCCTCTCTCTTGCTCTCTTTTCTCTCTCTCTCCACCTCACTCTCTCTCTCTCTCTCACACACACATAGTGAAAAACAGGTAACACATGCTCACGCACTCACATACATATAATGTAAACATTTCATCATACACGACAGATACGCGGTTTCGCCGGAGGAAGCCAACGTGGAAAAAAAAACAACAGCAAAAAACTCGCGTATTTCGGACGTGCGTTATGGGCGAAAATGTGAGTGTTGAGCACGAATTTCTTGCATGATGAGTCCACAAAGCTGGTCTGGGGGATGGGGGGGGGGGGGGGGGAGGAGGGGGGATGGGGGTGGGGGGGACACACACGCGAATGGCAAGTCTGGGAAACATGCAAAAAGATGATAAAAGTGAAGGTAGAGATTTGAGAATGTGTGATAACACCTTCAGTCATGGCGTGTGTGGAACTGGCCTAAGTGTTTTAACGGCTCTACCCCCAGCTGCTCCGCCCGGGGGAGGGGGGGGGGAGAGGGTTAACAAGGATGCTGTCATCATGCATTTCTTTTAATGAGGAAGGTCAACATTTGTGGTCGCTGGAGGGAGCGGGGGGGGGGGGGTCTGATATATGGGGATGTGGAGGTAGGGGGCTGGGTGGTCATTAGTTATAAGAGTGGGAGGGGGGGGGGGTTGGATGGTGCTGGGGGAGGGATAAGAGGATGAGCGAATGAACGAATGAGTGAGTGAGTGAGTGAGTGAGTGAGTGCGTGAGTGAGTGAGTGCGTGCGTGCGTGAGTGAGTGAATGAGTGAGTGAGTGAGTGAGTGAGTGAGTGAGTGACTCAAGACATACACACACACTCAAACTAGAGCTTAGTGAATAATTAATGAAGAACACAAATAAGTATTAAGTGAATAAGAGAGTTTATGTTAATCTGTTTAATAAAAGGCGCATCGAATCCCCGAGAACGGCCATGAGTACGTGTAGACTGAATGGTAATGGCTATAAAACAGTAACTTCAGTCAGATTTCACTACTTTGGGAAACTGAACAAACCTGCACTGCCTCAAGCAATTTGGAGTTTCAGTAAACTGTACCATTGACAAGATTCATAATACAGATATTAGGGACGTTTCAATTCTATTATTCTTATCTTTTTGTCAGTGTAGTAGGCAAGATTGGAAATCATCATAGATTAATTTTATCATTAGTAATTAGATCTATTCAATTAGTCTTAGAATTAAAAAAAAAAAAATTCAGTGTAAATAATATAATTTATTATTTATTAAAAACCAACTTACAATTATTGAATAACCATCAAATAACGAAACAAAACAAAACAAAAAA
The DNA here is from genome assembly GCA_963931925.1 of Onchidella celtica. Lineage (NCBI taxonomy): Eukaryota > Metazoa > Mollusca > Gastropoda > Systellommatophora > Onchidiidae > Onchidella > Onchidella celtica. The sequence goes on from OZ007572.1 coordinate 1,589,335, forward strand.
TATGATGGACCGTCAAAGAGAAGAAAAACGGGCACAAATACATCTCAAAAAATATTATAAATTACGTTCTATAATACACGTATGTTATTTTTGTATGAGGAAAATATACGATGATAAACGGGGACGGAATTTGAAGATTGCCAGTTTGGAAAAAGTAAAATTTTGGGGACAGCCTTTCCGATTCAACCTGGCGTAAATCGCTTAATTCACACTGACTGAGACGATTGATTTTTGTAAGGGTGTTTGTGGTAGCTTCTTGTAACCATGTTAACGACATGGATATTTGGGAAAAGAGTTTTGATTTTTTCAAGATTTTTACAGTGAGAACTAATTTAAATTGAAGATTTGAACAGCGCGTGGACAAACTTTAGTTGTACTCACGTCGGCGGGATGGTGGGGTAGGAGAGGTTGTTGTTGGATTGTCCCAGAACTACCATCAGTTTTAGAAAATGCTTTGATCTGAATAAGGGTATTGTATTATACGGGTACATAAGCGCTGGCACCCGCCTTCATCCCCGCTTACACTCTCTCTATTCACTGGTTTTGATTATCTTGGTGAATCAGCAGCAGTTTAAAATGTTTCATCAGTAGCAGTTTAAAATGTTTCATCAGTAGCAGTTTAAAATGTTTCATCAGCAGCAGTTTAAAATGTTTCATCAGTAGCAGTTTAAAATGTTTCATCAGTAGCAGTTTAAAATGTTTTATCAGTGGCAGTTTAATGTTTTATCA
>OZ007572.1:1592563-1702563 GCA_963931925.1 Onchidella celtica
CTTTGAAATCGAGGTTGATCAAGTTTATAAATACCAAATTCAGATTATGAAGATATCATCGACTATTATTACGATACATCAATTTTTTCCCCATTTTGGGGAAATCTTCAGATTCTAACAGAGAGAGACCCGTAGTTTAGTGTCTAGGTAAGGTAATCTAAGGTAGCCGATGCATAGAGTAGGCAATGTGCGAGTGGAACTTGAAAACTAATGGTCAAGTTTTTCGGTACTGGACCTGAGTTTATCAGTGAAGATCCCAAGATGATACAACTGAGGGGCCAAATGTTGACACTGAAGTTCAGCAATTCCGGAATGTCAAACCTCTTAACCCACAGCCGCACTTCGTACCAGCCCGGAAAGTTGTCAATTTCCTCTGGCAATCAGCTAAAGTCCAGTTTTGAAGCTGCTGTAACATTGAGAGTAAATCTCTTCTTGATCATGCGATTGTTGTAAACCTATCAAGATATTCCTACTACAGATGTTGGTAGCCCGCGGTATCAGCTGTCGCTAGAATTTGGTTTTTACTTTGTCTGGAAGCGCTTTGGTAAAGACATTTCCGAGCAAAGGTAAATAGAAAAAATATTGAGTGATATTCCCTGCTCAGCAATAGTTTCCCTATCTGACTTGACTAGGAAACCGTTCCTGCCCAAACACCTCTTCAGCTAAGTTTAGCAAGGACAACTAATGTAATATTACCTCCAGATGATCTCATTTCGATCCCAGAGCAAATCCGTGCGCTGTAAAGTAAGATAATCCAGAGCTGAAGACGAAGTGGCGTATGTTTCCTATGAATCATTAAGAAATCTGTTTATGTTTGTAAATGTTTACATTTGGCCACCTATCACTGGAGCTTTCATCTTCAATGATTTATGGCCGAAGACGAACCTTATCGTGGCAATTTATTTACAGCTCTGTCGCAATTCTCTCTCAACTTCTTTCTTTGCTATCTTCTTCTTTTTCCTCATCCATTCTGTGTCGCCTCAATTCTCGCTTTGTTCAACGGAATCATTTTTAAAGATAATCTATCCTTGTTGATCATGTTCGCACCCAGATAAATACCCGTGCCGTGGTGGTAAACAAGCACAACTATTAGTAAACCTGATCTGTCAGTCTACATCGTGCTGGAAACTATCTGGCCAGAGTCTGACAGACAAGTTGGCAAAACATTCTGATTGATCGAGATACGCAAAAAACGCAGGAGAAATTCCGAAATCTCAGATGTCTTGGTTTTATATTACCCAAAATAATGATAAAAAAATAAAAAATAAGAATGATAATGTAGTGAATGATTTATTCAATAGCAATGGACGTTTCTCGGGTTAAAAAGAAAATTACTTACGAACAGAAAATAGACATAAAGATAATGACAGGAGAAGGAGGTGATACGGGCAGGAATGTCAAGTTGAGCACTTTAAATGTCAGTTGGAACAGGATCGAAGCTTTGAGTTTGAGTTTGAATTTAACTCCAGTTTCGGCACGAGAACTGACACTTCGCACCTTTCACGGCCATTTTGAGTCGGCAAATACTTGATTATTTTGATTTTCGGAGTTAAATTAATTAAAATTTCACAAATAAAAATCTAGAACGGGAAAAGATCCGTATGAAATATTTGTATCTGTACAGTTTGAATAAAATGTTTTGTAGAATGAATTTTTGTAAACCTATTACAAATGTTTAAAGCGTGCAAAAATCGGCTGTGAATAATAAAAAAATAAGGATCAAATGAATAATGTATTAGAATGACTCCCGTAGCCGTCAGTGGCCAAATGATTAGCTGGCACAAACTGCAGCATTACAGCAGTACTAGCGTGACTGACTGGCTGTGAGGCATTGCTTGTACCCAAATACACAACACAAACATTTTCACTTGTGCCGAACGTGAGCAGATCTCTTCATCTTGGATTCCATTTCTAAAGATTCAATAAAAAGAATATAAAATAGACAGAAATGAAAACAGAAAATAAGTCAGTCAAACCAAATAAATTTAAATAAGATCATATAAAACAAAAATGATTAAAAAAGAATTAAAGTAAATGAAATAAACCAAAATACAGAACAAAATAAAATAGATTACAAATCAAAGGGAACAAAAAATTTCTGCCTTCCACAGAGAAGTTGCAATAAACTATCTCTGATTTTTGTTTTCGTGCAGCTCTTGTCTCAGTGATTTACATGAAAAGATCAGTTAAATTGTCACGATATGAGTTTCAAATTCCAAATTCATAATTTAGGATAGCTATAAATGTGACAGCTGCATTAGGAACTGCTGATATTTTGGTAAACTTGCGGGTAAATCAATCTACTCCATACATTGTCTTAATCATTAGAACTCTCAGTCACTGCACAAAGGGAGATTTATGCCGATTTTTATCGGTTAACGTCATTTTTGCGAACGGACACAATATTTGGTGGCTGACGGACAGTTCAGAATCTGCCCTGCCCTGCCCCCGTCCTGTCCCCGTCCTGTCCGGGACTGAGATTGGTTGGGGGTGTGGGTGGGAGGAGGAGGGGGGGGTGATACTTTGTTAGATGACAAACCCATTGCGTTTGTGCGGTATCGATTTTTGCCGAAAATAAACAAATACTTCAGTGACCTCGTTTCCTGACACAATTCTAGTTCTATGTGGTTGCTCACTAATCCTACTCAGAAATGTATACTGCGGGATTCAGTTTTGCCAACCGAACGTTTATTTCAATATTACAAGAGAAAATTTTCTGGTTTTGAATTTGAAAATAATTAATGAATCAATTTTCTGCTTCACTGCGGTGACATTACAAGGTCAAATATTGTCATGCGAATCGTGCACCGTTAGGCAGTGGACAAAATATTTAAAGAAAAAAAAAAAAGGCAGAAAATCTGTAGAATCCCAATAGGGCTTGAAATTAAACTTGGAATGTGACGAGAAAAGGTTGTATGTCGCAAAGTCCCGCATTAAAGACAAGTATAATGAAACTGTAGAAGAAATTACAAAAGAATTAGGAATTATGGAGGAAGAAGAAGAAAAAAAAAAACACAAGCTTTCGGTCACTTGGGACATTGGTCAGGTTAAAAACAACAACAACAATAACAACCCATAATTGAAACAAAATTTGAAAAAAGCAGACCTTTATTCTGATAATAAGCATACTTTAAACACAATACACAACGCTAACCTAAACTGCCCAGACACAATAATTATCTTTTTGTGCAGGCAGTTTGAAATCTTTCCACTTACTTTTTTGTATTAAGCATCAGCTGAGGAGTGACTTAGTATGAGTGTTGTATAATATTTCTCACATTATGGTACTGTTATGCTATGTTCCTTGTGATTAGCACTGGCTCTGTTTGATTCTGTGATGTGTTACAATTTGTTATGTTTGGACACATAAGGTTGTACCCCTGGCGAGCTCCTACCACTGGCAGAAGGATGTAACTTTACGGACAGGCCTGGTTCAGAATGGATTATTCTTTGTACAAAGTCAAGGGCTCCAGGCAGCTCCGTACAGAATTCTTGGCGAGATTAGACACTTACCTGAGCACGGACTTAACCTAACACCAAACTTCCCACAGTGACAACTCCTTCAACAGGAAAAGTGGCTAGATTAGCCACCTCAGAATGCTCAGACTAACCTTGTCCTAACTGGCAACACAAGAATTTTGGTCTGCACACTTTGAAACATAGGGCAATTGCCGTTTCTATTCACGCCCGCGATTTTCAAATCGCGTGGAACCCAAGGGCTTCTTTTATCAGCGTCGTTCATTACGCTAGTGGTATGGGGAACCTCGAGGAGGTGTTCCACACGAGTTGAGAGCGCCATGCATCGTCCAGTGGCGCCCATGTCCCTGTGTGTACTACTGCTGATGTGTTGGACCATCACGTCTCCACCCACCCTCGTCATGGCTCGACAACGCACCAAAAGCCGCTTGTCCCTCTGGATTGAGGGTGAGCAGGTGCACGCCCTCATAGGTGAGTAAACTACTTTATGACACACTCAGACACTGTAACAATATTGATGATGATATAGATGATTATGTTATATTTGTTATTGGTGGAAAATTAATGCAAATAACTAGTGAAGATTTAGGGGACAATGGTAATGATTTCAGTGTTGACAGATTTTGGTGTTCATGAGGAATTGGCAACAAAAATACAAATGCAATGATGTTGGTGATGTCCCAATGATGTTGGTGATGATGATGATGATGATGATGATGACAATAATAGTCATGATGATGATGATTAATTTTCTATCATTCCTACGGCCAGAGAAAGCCAAAGTAACTAGTGGGTATACCGTGACCTTTGCACACTTAGTATTTCTCACTGCAGCCATCGCCAAAAAACCCCTAAACTCGTACAGAATGCACAACAAACTACTCAGTTTTGGGTCTAAGACAAAGAAGTTTGAAGGCCAAACAAAACTTCTGCAGACACAAACATTCATTATTTCTTGGCCATTTTGTGTTTCTACATGCCACGTACTGTCACGCGCTTTGACAGCTTTGTCAAACATTTATTTTGAAATTTGATAGGGGTTGCGGTGAGTGGGGGGGGGGGGGTGCTGTAATGTTGTTGCTCCAAAGGATTCTCATTTCTTCTCTCATAAATGTCTTCTTAGTCTTGACACAGAGGTGGAAGGGGGGGGGGGGAGAACATTCAAGATGTTGCTAATAGAGTGTTTGGGTTTCCGTACCGCTTTGCTTCTGAGGGGGAACGTAATGTTTCTGTTTGTTTCCTCGTGGATGTTCCACCTTTCGTCTGTATCCAACGTGAGACCGTCAGCATTAGGAAACTGGGAGTCTCGCAGGCCAGGAGATGCCGTCTTCAGATGTGGCATTTCTATACCAAACTGTCTTGATTGGTGAGCCACTGATGCCCACAGAGAGCGTGACTGAAACAATAGTTGGACAAACAGACGGCAATTCTTTATAGACGATCTTCTTATCTGATAACTGCTGATTCTCAGTTTGGTAGGGCAAGGGTGAAAAACAACTCGTGTTGAGCTGGGTATGGAAATTGCCTGAGCCTACAAACAACTCCCGAAGAAATGCTGGAAAATCCCAAAACTGCCCTTCTGATTCCACTGAGCTGGTTTGGCAATGTTTGGCCTGTGTACGCCGCTGATCGCCGGTCGAGAGACTCCAAATCCTCGGAATGTGAAACAGAAAACTGTTTTGTTTGACGAACACACGAGAGGCTGCCCAGGGCAAGAGGCTATCACGTCATGTCATAGGCGTCGCCGGGAGTAATGACGATCCAGGACCTTGTAGGTCATCTAGAAGCCTCTGTCGATCAGGGAGAGCAAGGATAGTTTGCATCCTAACTGCTTTCACTGCCTGCTCTGCTGTATCAGCGTTGCCTGTAAATGTACAGGCCAAGTAGGAGTGACAGTCTCTACCGCACTGGTCACATCTGTGGGTGGTCTCACATCTGTTGGGATTATAGGGCTTTTTTTTGCGGCGTGCCCGCTTGTCTTCCGCTGTCTTCCGCATGAAATGTTGGCCCAGGGTGATTCCCCACTGGACGCCGCCATCGCCAAGACCCTCCCAAGACTCGTCCTCAGTCTTCACAAAAAGCTGGAGTTGAAAGTTCTCCATTTATGATTTCTCTACAGCAAACACGCTGAATGACGTTTTTGTATCTTTCATTACGTACATTTTTACGTTCAAAAGCTCACATCAGATATTTTAGACCCGATCGCAGGAGTTTCAATGTTAGTTTTCCCTCCAGCCCCTCTTCACACCTCTTTTTTTTTTCAGTCGCTTGAGAGCAGTGTGAGCCCTGACAGGGAACTGCTTATCTGTGACCGGAGATTGAAAACAATTTAAACTGACCTGAAATGACAATCTGAGCTGAAGAACTCATTAATCAAAACCTTCTTTTTTCATTGACTTGAGATAATATTTGGGCTGTCTGTCTGTCTGTTTGTCTGTCTGTCTGTCTGTCTGTCTGTCTGTCTGTCTGTCTGTCTGTCTGTCGGGAGAATGGCCAGGTTGTGAAATTGTTACCACAGACTGTCTTCATTTGGTCTGTCTGTCTGTCTGTCTGTGGTTTCCATGAACAGCCAGTTTGTGTCTGCACATCCGAAATCTTCATTGCCTGCATTTGAACCGGATCCTTCAGTTCCCCCACAGCGCTAATTCCATTTGGAGCTTGATAAACATATTCTATTTTTGTATTCATAGTATTTTATATTAAATTCACACTTGTTGTTTTTTTTTCTGCATTAAATTAGTTTCAGTTCTTAAAAATAACCCTAAAATACATTTGACCAATTTATATTTATTTGCTCACATGTTGTAATTCGTACTCTGGTTCATATTGTATTATTTTCTTTTTAAATAAACAGAAACGAATTCATGTCATTTAACATTAAACAAACAAGAATGAAAAGAAAACGCCAAGGCTGTTGTGCCTTTGAGGTTGGGATGATTAAATTTGTTGCAGACTGGATTTTTGTGTCTAGAGCAGGAATGAACAAACCGGAAATAGCTTGAGTACGCTGTAAATGTCACTCTCGATCCCTATGAAAATTGGCTAAAGTTTTCTGTGTTACCGTCTTCAGGGGAGATAAAAGAGAAAAAAACACACACAAAAGTCGTTTTCTATCCACTGTAACTGTATCTTTAACTTGTCTGTCTTTCGTGTTGGCTTGCCGTGTTTTGTTTATTTGTCTGTCTACCTCACTGTACGGTTTGCCAGCCACTCCCTGTTGGTCTGTATCGGTCTGTCAGACCAAACCTGTGACGGGATTTGTGCTGTTCATTTAATACGGTCAAAAATATTTATTTATTTATTTATTTATTTCTGTCTTTGTGTCTGATGTTCCTTCATCCCCCGGAATTCTCTATTTATTTCACATGTGGCTGTCCATTGAATTCAAATTTCTTAACTTGAGAGTTGAAACATTTCTTTACAATATTAACAGTTAAATAAATAAATGAATAATTCTATGAAATCAAGCGTGCAGCATCAATTTCAAGTAAAGAATGTGTGTGACGAATTGACTCTCAAAGATCCCCATAATATATACCTGTATGGCGCTTGAATCCAGCACCTGTGTGAATGTTCTCTCTTCCCCCCCCCCTCCCCGCGACACCGACGTCACAGACCTCAGTCTAAATTTGTTTATATAATTTCATTGTCAGGCTATTGTATGTAACATTTCCTAATGGAAGTGATCTCTGTTTACAGTCTAAGCCTCTCCTGCTCTGACCACAAAAAAAAAAAAAAAAGAAATGTTTAGAATAAACCAGGTAATCGTGCCAAATAAACAAATAATGTCTGACCCATTTTTTCCCTCTGATTGTTGGCCGTGAAATCTTGACACATTACATTACAGTATCAGCGATACAACACCGCGACACGTGCAAATGTCACACATAAAAATACAGTTATAATTTTGGGGGGAAATCTATTCGGGGGGGGGGGGGAAGAAGAAAAATTTTAATAACCTTTTTCTTTTTCTGTCTTAAGAGATAATGACATACATGTAATGCTGTGTATAAATATAATTATATAATTTAAAAAAAAAAAAAATCGTAGAGGAAAGGTGAGCGTGGGTGAGCAGGACAGGATAACCTATATGAGCCTGAAATCTGTGATATGTTGTCTCTCATATGGTGTTTATGTGACGTTGTGAAAGGGCCGGGGGAGCGTGAGGGGAAGGGGGGGGGGGTGATCTTGCTATAGGTCCATTGCGAATGACGTCACAGACTGTTGTTTTTTTTGGTACTTCCGACACCCAAAATGGCGGGTGGATCAGGACGAGTGTAACTTCGAGATATGTCTAAGCGGTTAAAATGCCTGCTGGTTGCATTGCAGTTGACTGTTGTGTCAGGGGTGGAAAGGATGGATCCAAGCTGGTCAAATTCCCTATCATCCGTGTAAACAAAGGAAAGGAAATGAAAGAATTGACTGAAAACGTGTCATTGTTTACTGTAGTGAACTTTTTTTTTAGCTCGCCGCCGATTGGTTCGCGACGCCTGAAGTGCTCACAGTGCAAATCAGCTAACGAATCAAAATCAGTGCTACCATCGCCATGGTTAAGCGTCGGTCCTGACAACTAAAATGGCCGATATCCGCAATGGGCCTATAAGAAAATGTACGAGTGTAGACAAAAACTCAATCAATTATTTTGGTCTGCCACTGACAAGTAACACAATGCTCAAATGTAATTCTGTCTTACCTCGCCGGGAACACACCAACTTGCTTTCATTTCTTTGTCTTCTCACAAATCCTGGAAAAGTTAAATTTGTCATTCAAATCTTCATGGCTATGGAAAAGCAATAGAAAATCCAGTCTCCAGTTTAAGTCTGGTCAAAACATTTTTATTATACCAACTAAAGAAGGGAAACGAGCCTGGAGGGTATCTGTTGTGATATGAATTTCACACTTTATGGATGAATGATCACATATTTCTTGTATTGAACTATTGAAATTTTTGAGAAATGTCTTTCTTACAGTGAGGAAAACAACAAGAAGAAATGACAATTCAACCACCTAAAACAATAATTATGATAATATAAATTACAAAAAGCACAACCATTACTGGTACGTCTGCTGCAACATTAACAAGAACTGCAGAATGAAACAATGCAAAAAAATTCCAGCGGAATCCATTAAAGTCATCAATCCTCTCACAGAAAAGTCAGGATCGATCTATTTTATTTCAAATGTGACATTAACTGTGAATAAAAATGTATCTGAGCTCGAGTTTGATGGGTTCAGCTGGAAGTTTATGACTTATTTAGATTTAAAGCTTGAACTCACAGCGTGCCGACACCGGAGATTGGAGGGGATCGCAGGCGGTGTTGGCCGGGTCACTCTCACAGGTGTGAATCAAGGTCATCTATTGTTGTTGTTGCTGCTGCTGTGTTTGCTTTAGATGCATCGCAACATCAGAGACCGACAGCAGCCAAGCCGACCTTTAAATGTGAATAAAATTTATTCATGTGACAAGAATTTCCATATTTTGCTTACAGACAGACAGACAGACAAATGACGTCATCACCATGACCTGGTCTGAAAAAACTTCATTTTGACACTCCGATGAGTTCATTTAAGAGGTGTTCGCGTGCAACAGTTTAATTTGCTGTCTCGGCACTCCATTAACCGGGAGGTTTCTGTTCATAAACGAAATCAATTAGCCGTCTCTTTGATTTCAGAAGTTCTAAACGTACATAAAAAAACGAATCTGTACCAGACCTAATCACCATGAATACACAATCGCCGCCTCTGGGCGAGCCAGAGATATCTTACATTAACTTACACTTAGTGTAAGATATCTCTGGGGCGAGCATACAATACTGAAACATCCTACCTGGTTACCAAACAAAACGAGGGCAGTCAAAAGGCACCAGTGGTGAAAATATACAAAAGGCATCAGTTGGTTAGGGCATGCAACAACTACCAGGTCCAGTAAACATATGAATTCTTCTTATTAGCCAGTAATCCAATACAGTATATAGGCACGTTTGGATTTCGATGGCAAAATAAAGAATAGGCATGGCGTGTAAAGGCCTTGACAGTATGAAACAAGAGTGGAGACTTGGCTGAAGAGTTTTTGACATCATTTAAAAGTTCCATCCGGTTAAATTGTTGTCGACTGTTCCACATGTTCTAAGCCTTCTTGTATTGTTTTCATTAAGATAATGCTTGTCCAGATCAACTTCAATGTTCAAAGATGAATCAAATTGCTGGAGGGCTTGGCATGTCTCATTCTAGAGTGGTCGGTAGTTTCTGTCTTTACCCTCTGTGTTGGCGCCACCTAGCCCTTCTGACTTGTCCTAGATCAGCGCTTTCAATTTATGGTGTGTGAATTTGGATAGGACAGGGTCGAGAAGACTATACTCAACTAGGCTAATCCATTGGTTGGGCTTTCATCTAAGTATTGTGTCAACAGCTACGTGTATAAATGTATTCGAGAATGTACTCGACTACTGCAGCTGTGCTTTCCGTATGCCCAATCACCGGTGCTATTTGCATGTCAGTATTAAATCAACTGGTGCTTTTTGTATGTCCCCAACTAAACACTCACAACTGGTGTCATTCTATAATAGTCAATGCCAGTTTTAACTTTGATTTGACAAAACTCACTTACTCCAACTCCTACATGTCTAATTACTTGCAAGCTGTTTGTACACCTGAACTGATAGCTGATCCTGAAACAGAGCAAACTATTCTAACGAGACAACGATTTTTCAATAAATGGTCGTCTAAAGACTCAGGGAGGGAAAATTGGCACGAACATTCGTTTTCAAGCTAACCATAAACTTTCAAAAACTTGGGTGAATAAAAAATGCTGGACCTGCGACTTGAGGACAATTTGTCACAATGGACTCTTTAGGATGTCATGTTTTGTGGATTTCTATTGTACAGACATCTTCTCGTCATCCAAAGTTAACAGGAATTTCAGCCTGACATAACTTCATTACTGCCGTATTGCGCGAATTGCTACAGTTTCTAAACTACTGTAGAGCTCACGGATCCTTGACGGAAAGCAAACAGTGAAAACACTACGGGCCTGGCTTCTCACATAATTACACATAGTTTGGAAGCCATTCAGCTGAAGCAACTCATATTAAATTTATTACCAGATTTCTGCCCACATTCACCTTGAGCAACTTCACCAGTAGAGACCTCGACAATACATGAACAAAAGAAGCAGTTAAATGGGGGAGGACACTTTCAGGTTAAAAGTTTATCAGAATCTTAACACAAACCCGTCCATTGTTACATTTACAAATGAACAACAGATTAAGTGAACTTTCTGTTTTTTGCTTTTTCCATCCTTTACCGCGCGCACTTTTGGCCCCGTCACTGTAATTTCCAGTGATAACCTACATGGGCGCGTGCATGGGGAGCACAAGATAAGCCTGGAACAATTATTGCATGCACAGGCCAGGATTTTACTCCTGCACTCTTTGAAATGCATCAAAGCTTCTGAGGAATTAACTGGCAACTGCGGTTTTATGCATGCCTAATTTGATATCTGATTTACAATTTCCGGTTCTGTCATCAAGAAACCTGGCATGACATCAAGAGTTACTACATGAACCTCAACAAATCCTTGCCAAATTGGTCTTGATGGTTTACGCAAAACGTAAACTAATAGGAGATATCAGGCAATGTTTGTTCCCATGTTAGACTAAACATTAAGTTGTAAAAGGGTGCCCGTGATGACCCCACTAAATGAGCATTATGAGGGTCATAAAGCGGAGGTTTCAGACAAACAGGCACACCATGACCATTTATCCCATGTCTTTACACTGGAGGGTGGTTGCCAGAGATTTCCCGGCAAAGGGGGCCATAAATCCCTGCCTATTTTCAGTTCACAGCAAGAGACGAGCAGGGGCGTGGAAGGGCTCCCCAGTTCAGGCAATGCGTCCTCTTGGGGTTTTTAATTCTACCACTCAGTCATATTTATTTTCTTTTTGTTGTTTCTAACTTTAGAACTGAATTTCCTGTCAACAAGTTCAGGCTGCAGACAGGATCGTTACTTTTTCTCTCCCTGCACTGACTGGAATGTTTAAAAGTTCTGATTTAAAAGTAAACTAAAAATTCATATTTGATATAGACTTTTTTCAGCAATCAGTTGGCCCGTCACCATCATCACTAATAACAATTTAATCACAACTTCTACCACAGTCTATGAAACGTATGTGATGTACTAAATGTGAACAGTTGTCAAAAGCGACAGACACGATGATTTCTTCAAAGTTCAACAGCTTCCCAAATGTTCACATCATTGCACCCCCCACAAGCACCGCTTTGCCTATTCTTACTTCAATAATGTGGGGTAAAACAAAAACAAAAACCCCCATTTATAATAATTGCTATTTGACCCAATTATCACAGTGAATTGTACAAGGGAGTGATCATTGTAGTCTATAGCGGGTCCATGTTGGTCACATCAGGAAATGACCACTACCTGATCATCACTCGTCTCACTGCAAACAGCAGCACAACAAAATACAACAAAACCATCATCGCCGTCGCCACCGCCACTCCCGCTACCTTTCCATTACCAATTGCAACAACTGCTACAACAGCATCACAATCATTTCCGTTTTTGATTGTTTGTTGTTTTTTAAAAATTTATGTCTAGCAATCATGATTAGTCAAACTGTAAAGCGACTATCATTAGCAGACAAACTGTACAGCAATAGTATTTAGTCACAAGTTTTGGACCTTCCAGAATTTCTGAAAATGATTTCTAATGATTTGACTGCCCATCTCTCACAGCCTTCGCCGCGTCAGCACAAACGTACAGACAAAATGTGCTCTAGCCGCTCTGGACCTGACACGAAGTAAAAAAAACACCAAACTTTCTAACATGCCTGATCGTAAAACAAAAACTACATAAAATCTGGCCAAATTTTGCTCTGCATTTTTTGGGTGTTTTTTTTTTGTTTTTGTTTTGTTTTCCCTCCCGAAGTTTTGTATACCAAGAAGAGAACAAGTGTGTGCGAGTAGTATAAGCTCCCTGGGATAGAACGGGTTCAGAATGCTTTCCTTACGTGTAGGGGATACATCATGTTGAGATCTCCGGCTGTGTGATGCTGGGGGCGTGGTGAGGCAAAGCCTGGAGGTTTTCTGACGAAACACTTTGTACGACAAGTTTGAATAGAAGTCTTGTTTCCCACAAGTCTTTGGTACATCTTTCAAAAGGACAGACGGTGTGAAAAACGCTTTTTTGAAAAGAGATCGAAAGATTGAATGGAACGAGTGTGTATCTCACTTCTAGGTCTAAACGATTTGGCGCCCATATTTTCACTTGAGCGATATGGTGTGTTTTGTCAAAGAATACCCCAGTCTCCACTATCTGATGTCTGAACGGGTGTGGTTTTGACCACCCACGAGAACATTCCACGTTCAGGGGAAAACAATTCTCGTGCACAGAACAAAGTGGAGATAACTCTGCACGGAGTGGTCCTGTACTGAACTTCACAAAACTTGATTCAGACTAAGAGGGAAGGGGACAGAAACATCATAATTATTCTCTCTACCTTATCACCAATCAGTTTAGATAAGGAACACCATCATCATCATCATCATCTTCATCATCCTCGTCAGTAAAGTGCGATTCTTGCAATTGCCGTGTATTTATGAAGACGAACACCACCAATTATCAATTATGTTATCTGAATAAAAATGATAAAGTAGATTTTTCACAGCACCGCCGCACACCGTCCAAGTTCTAGTCTACATCAACCTACTTCAATTTCGGCTTCTCTGTAATCTTATTAAGTTGTCTCGGGGAGGTGGGGTGGGGGGGGGGGGGTTGGAATCATAGGAAGGAGAGAGAAGGGTTCAGTGGAATCGTCGTACACGCTTGCTCCATCCTTGGCCTCTCTGTAACTGAAGCAGGTTGTCTGAGTGGGGGTTAGGAGTAGGGGTGGGAATGAGGGGTAGGATCAGCCTAGGACAGGGTTGTTTCTGCCCCGTGCGATGTTGAGAACAGCCCAGGCTATCACTGCATGTTATACAAGACTGTGTGAGCAGGTGAAGTTATATAACATGGACTTACCTGATTCTCTGCCTGAGGGTGAGGGGTAGGGGAGGTAACCAAAGCAGGGAGGGAAGGGGGAGGAACCAGTAGATGAAAAGACCAGAAAGATTCAAGGATAGTTTGAGCATGTAGAGTGATACAATTATTTTATTCTGTTGTAAACACTCCAGTATTTTATCATGGTTGGTGGACAGGGGAAATAATCTGTCTGTCTACCTCCTTACGCCTTCCAATATCTATCTATCTATCTATCTATCTATCTATCTATCTATCTATCTATCTATCTATCTATCTATCTATCTATCTATCTATCTATCTATCTATCTATCTATCTATCTATCTATCTATCTATCTAGCTATCTATCTGTGACTGTTTGTATGTGTGTTTGTCTGTCTGACCTTGCCATCTGTTTACCATCTTACTTTAGACGTACGGTGGTGTTTTTTTTCCCGACCTGGCTCAGGTAATGACAAAGTCCAGAACATTCTCCAGTAAACATCTAGATGTCACCTGTATTACACCATTACAGTGTAAGCACGTACAAAAACTTGCTCAGTGTTAAGTGAAAGATCATCTCTGATAGATAAAAGTCTCCTATCTGTCAGCTTGAATGTGTCAAACAGGAAATCAACAGTATGAAGAATGAGGAAAATTTCTGCTCTGCAGTTTAGGGGGTCACGGCAAAAAGGTGTTTTCACTTTTCAGTGTCAGAAAAACGGTTCTGGGGAGTACTGATTTCTTTAACTTTGTGTCCAGTGGAGTTTGGCGATGTTGGACGTTCGATTGATTAAGTCTTGTTTCGGGAAGAGAGAAGATCTGTGCTGCTGTGGTTGCCAGACCTTCAGGACACCAGTACCGTGGCTGTCAAATGGTTCTGATCCCGACCGGAAGTCAACTTTTCAGTGAATGATCATTAGTTGTTTTCCCTTTGTGACGTCATGCTGTTCAAGCGATTTTCTGTGTTGGTGATCGCGTTTTCCACCCCAGCTTTATCTAGGTTAATATTACCATCTTTGGGTCGACATTCAGGATTTGAGAACCGCTGCACACAGAGACGAATTACTGGTGGAGATGTTTTTCCTCAATTTGTTTTTTAACCTGTCTACCCTTTTTGTCCTCTCTGTTACTTGACGAGTTCCCTGGCAGGGGCGTCGCCCCCACTTTCATCATGTCGGGGGTGGCTGGGGGGGGGGGGGATAAGGTGCCCTTTCCATTCTTGGCCAGTTTATTATTTCAGATCTTTCTCTAGAACGAAAGAAAAACTACTAATTTGTAAATAAATGGAGAGAAGAGAAGAGAAATGATTTCCGGTTTGATTCTTTCATTGATCGGTCGTAGTGGAGAATGATCTCTAGTTGTGCAAAAGGCAGGACCAGGTCAAATGTCTTTACTGACAACACAGTAACTCTGTCGGGATTCTTGTGTCTTCTGTGGGAGATTTGCCGTGTTCTATCAATTTTGTTGTCACATTTAAAAACCTCAGGTCAGACCTACGTCACGTCACTACCATCATCATTAAACTCTTCAACCAAGACATAATTGGTCTGTAGACTCTAAAAGAGGAATTTCACAGATATAAAAAAATAGGAGGGGGGGGGGGAGTTCAAGTCAACTCTTAGGTGAAGTGAAGATATAATGTGAGAAACAAAATATTCCACATCCCCACCCCACCCCCGTCCCTACGTCCTTGGTTCCGGATGAAAATGTTGCTCACAATCTGAAATTCTGGCCGTGCAAGTTTCTCCACTTGTAAAGAGTTCTGTACCAGCAGCAGCTCATGCTGAGAACCGCCAGGTCTAAATACACGAACCGACCTGAGGAGAGAACAGAGAGAAATAAAAAAACAGCGTAACACATGTGGAGAAGGAAAGAGAAAGAGAAAGAGTGTGTATGTGTCTGAGAGAGACTGAGAGAAGAGAGATGTCAGTAATATACTTATGTAATCCTTCCACTGGCTACTTTTCTCAAGCTCGTCAAAGCGCATCTTGTAAGGTGAGCAGCTTGTGTGTGTGCGCACGTGTGTGTGTGTGTGTGCTCGCGCACGTGTGTGTGTGTGATGGGGATAGTGAGCAACAATTGCCTTACATCATCTCCCCGCCCAGGCCACTCGCTCAGTAATCTGATTACAGCGCACGTGTACTTTGTTCTCTTCTATAATATAATATTGGCTTTTCATACTCTACAGCTGGCCTGTAAGCTGTGATGTCTGTGTGTGTGTGTTGGGGGGGGGGGGTGGGGGTGGGGCTGGGGAGAGAGAGAAAGAGAGAGAGAGAGAATGAAGGAGGGGGTATAACATCATGATGAACTGACGAAACGGAAAGTTAGAGTTACACACCCGGGCTGCACCCTACTTTCTCTCTCTCCCCTTTTATTTTAGCAGCCGGATTTGAGTAAGAGTTAAGTTTACGGCACACTCAGCTGGACTGCCGTACCGAGCAATGCAAGAGTTATTGGTCAGTTCTACCAGCTGTGACTTGCCTGCCTTTTTTTTTTTTTTTTGATGAATTTTTATTCCGAGCACGTATTTTATTGGAAAAAATCTTGGAAGGCACTTTTTGGGAAATTGCACTTTTGGGGAAATTGCATTTTTTTGGAAATTGCACTTTTTTGGGAAATTGCACTTTTTTTTTGGGAGGAATTGCACTTTTTGGGAAATTGCCCTTTTTGGGAAATTGCACTTTTTTGGGAAATTGCACTTTTTGGGAAATTGCACTTTTGGGGAAATTGCACTTTTCGGGAAATTGTTCTTTTTTAAAAATCATTTTCACAGGAATTTTCTAATTGCTTATATCTTAGAAAATATATCCTTTTCCACAAAGCTGGGGTACCGACACTGACTTTTGTTAGATTACATCAGTAAGTCCTGGACGGTGTGAGGGTTAACGTTGAGTAATTAATTATGTCATGGTGCCTAATTCCTGCTGTAACTGGAGGTCTGGAGCTGACCCTTCCTTTCCGCTGACTGACTCATCAGGGTAATCTACGCAGGCAATAGCTCAGATTTTGTTGTTTTTCCATCTGTTTGCTCGACTTGGTGGCCATGCAGATACTTCAGTGCTGGACATTGCTCGAGTCTGTAGCAGAGAAAAGGACTGGAGATTCGTTAGCTGCCCTGTCTCTTACATCTTCACTTCTCAGTTGCGGGGGGGGGGGGGGGGGGAGAAAAAAAATTCCACTATGGCATTCTTTCATTTTTGGTTGGGGGGGAGAGGGGGGGGGGTGAAATCACAAACAGCAGTCCAGCATGCAGTGGTCACTTTCGTGATCAGGTTCCCAATGCTTTGCGTTGTCAATAGTTACACGTAAATGAAGATGAGATGACCTTGGAATCACCTCGGGGATCACTGAATCAGTGGAGTTCTTCACGTCATCACACAACCAGGAGTGGTGGAGTATCGTAGCCCCCCCCCCCCCCACACACCCACTATCCCAAATCCTGGGATTCTTTTATCACTGAAATGGTGTTTTGTTTGAGCGGTTCTCACAATGTTCTTCTCTGACACTGGCCACACCATTGTCAATGCACTGGACTGTACAAAAATAAATAGACGTGAGCTGTAAGGGACCAGTTTGTCTTAACAAAATAATAGCTGAAAGATTGAATGGATTTCCTTGCACGTCATCCATCTTCTTCTTTTTATTTATTCTTTTTCGTCTTCTTTTAATCTCTCTCTCTCTCTCTCTCTCCTCCCTCTCTCTCTCTCTCTCTCTCTCTCTCTCTCTCACTCTCTCTCTCTCTCTCCCTCTCTCTCTCTCTCTCTCTCTCTCTCTCCCTCTCTCTCTCTCTCTCTCTCTCTCTCTCTCTCTCCCTCTCTCTCTCTCTCTCTCTCTCTCTCCCTCTCTCTCTCTCTCTCTCCCTCTCTCTCTCTCTCTCTCTCTCTCTCTCCTCTCTCTCTCTCTCTCTCTCTCTCTCTCTCTCTCTCCCTCTCTCTCTCTCTCTCTCTCTCTCTCTCACTCTCTCTCTCTCTCTCCCTCTCTCTCTCTCTCTCTCTCTCTCTCCCTCTCCTCCCTCTCTCTCTCTCTCTCTCTCTCTCTCTCCCTCTCTCCCTCTCCTCCCTCTCTCTCTCTCTCTCTCTCTCTCTCTCTCACTCTCTCTCTCTCTCTCCCTCTCCTTACCTGTCTCCTCTCTCCCTCTCCTTATATCTCTCCCTCCGCATCTGTCTCCCTCTCTCTCTCTCTCTCCTCTGTTTGTCAGTCTGTCTTTCTTTCTCCCTCCTTCAAAAACACTACATACGTTCAGTTTACACGGTAGAAATTGTATTGGAATATTCCGGCTGTTACTAGAGTTTAGAATTTTCAGATTTGGGTTTCGAAAACAGAAAAGATGCCGTGACCTCCAGATTCTTACATAGCGTCATTTCTATGTGTTCACCTTTCAACTTTCACCCGGTTTTAAACCTTCGGAAATGGCGTAGGCCAAGAACTAAAGGGAAATAACCTCCCGATAACCGATCACTAGACTTTCCCAGGCCCACACTCGACCGCTCTTTTATCCAATTCCCGTGCATGCAGTCATCACCAGCTTCACAAGTTCTGCCTGAAGTACAGCTCGCAGCTCTTCCTGGCTGACAGGCAGCTCTGTGTCGGCCGCCCTGATCTAAGGCTTCGAGCTTGTCTTTATTTCACACTGGTAAACAGCCCTGGCCTGTTGTGCACGCACTTGGACAACTTAACTAAAGTTGCTTGGCTTGATGCCTTTATTGAGAGCGGACCAGACGTTAGAGGACAATCTAGTGGCTGTAATATTCCGGACAAGACCTTAGTGTCCCCCTTGAGACCTCGAGTACCCGTAATAAATCTCAGCTTTATGAAGAGCCAACTTCCTGTCTGAAGACGCTCACCCGTCACTACAACGCACAAAGATCTTTCTCTATTACATACGCCATTATGATGCAGTTGTAGCTTTTTTAAAATTTCTTTTTGTTGGCATTATCTGGCTATAAACATGAACTTGTCGTAGCCTCCGCCAAAATCACGTATTTAAAGAACAGAAGTATGCGTTCCAGAGAAGCCAGACATACTACAAAAGGCGGACATACAAGTATTTGTTTGGGAACGTTTGTGGTTTGGAAAAGAGCAGGGAGCTGTAGGCTACATGTGCTGGAAGAAAATCTCAAGTCTCAGAATGTCTGTGGGAAATGAAGATGTAATGTTTCCCAAACTACAACATGAATGAAACAGTCTTGGAGAGCTATGACTAGACAAGTTTGACTTTTCAAGAAATGAGCACAGCTTTCTATCCGCATTACTGACTTCTACATGAAGAAGAACACCGTTTAATAAGTAAGCGAAGAGCTCAAGTTCGATATCCCGCTCAAATTACAAAGAGCCTAAAACAGCGATACTCAGTTAAACAGTGTTCTTTATGCTTTGGCTCTGAAGTGTGCAGTTTTTTTTCAAGATGCTTTAGGTTAATGAAAACCAGTTCTGTAAAATGTGCTTTGCATCGAAGAATATTTTACTGGCTCAAGTTTATATGCAACTGTGCGTTTGTGTTGGCGTCAGGGTGGATTTATGTCTGGTATAGAACTCACGCTTTCAGTTACTGACACTGCCGCTGTGTTTAACTGAACTAGGGTTTGGCTTTTGGTCAGCTTGTGTGACTGCCTATACTTAATGCAGTTTGTTGGTTTCCGTGACGGGATACAGTGAAGAGAGACCCTAGACAGGTCTTAAAGAATGATTTTCACCTGATGTTTTAGTTGTCTTCTGTCTGGCCGCGGACCGAGGGCATTGTGCCAGTGTAACGTGAGAGAATTGGATAAAAATTGTGTGTGCAACTCTCGTACATTCATTCTGTGACAATTTGGAATACGCAGACATATAAACATGACAGAGAAATAAATACAGACACACAGGCCTGACGTTAATGGCTTTAGAAACACGAAGATAAAAACCTGCACAGGTGAAGAGATAAAAATGTTTATCTGCAGGTAAATGTCAATGCTCGAACTTCCGATGTGCTTTTGATGAAAATGTTTGAAAACGAGTTTTCTTGCAATTGTCCAGGTTCCGATTAGAGCATTTTTTTCATCTCCACTTGATGTAATTGAGACTTAATCCGCCAGCAATTGATGACAGACAGACAGACAGATTCATCTGTCTTGTGTTACCACTCTTTGCTACAAGAGTTACCTGCCCTGCGTGATCAGGCAGGTGTATGGAAGAGAGAAAGGTATCTGGAGGATGTAGTTGCGGTTTCACCTTGCTCAAAGACAGCGTTCACACCTCAAGTGTGCTGTCCTAAACCTGAAGGACTTGAAGATTGAACCACTTGATATCAAAGAGCGGAGAGGACAAAAATCAATCGTGGATTTCCGTGCAGCATCGAAACCAGCTGGAAAATTGAGTGGATGAGGGGAAATGTGGCATTGAACAACAGCCATCAGTTGAGCGATCTATCGTTTTGCAAGTTGTTTATATCCACCTGAGGAATAGATGTGTGCACACTGTTTTGTCTTTAAGTACGCGCCATAGCAACAGAGCCAAAAACTTGTCAAATGAATGGAATTCGGTAGTGAAGGAGTTATGGCAATCAGAAGGAGACAAAGAGTTGCCAGGTGACCGACTAGTTCATTATAAATCCCATTTTGTACTTGCGCCCCCTACTAGGGTGCAGTTGAATTTATAGCTGTAAGTGTACCAAATATAAGACAATCAAACATACTTTTTTTTTTTGTTGCTGTTTCTTTTTTCATCACTGAATGTTCTTTTCACCAAAACAGCACACGAATGTGATAACTGTCGCGATGTGGGTTACATGGGGATATTTCGACTGACACTCTTTCGAGGTCCGCTCCCACAATCGACGAACACACAAAAATAAATACTTGCACTCTAGAAACTAAATAAATCAATTGCTTTCAATTTTAGCAGAACTGTAGAGCAGTTTAATTACAGGAATTAATGTAACAAATATAATTATAAATATATATATCAATTCAAAGGCAACTGAATCTAACTAATGGAACTACAGCTTTTATAAAGACTAACGAATTCAATCTAACTACTTGCAGGTCATATGAGTTATATGGCAAATAGAATCCGCGCACGTGGCGACAGATTTAACAGTTTAAATTCTATTAATTCAATGAGACATGTTATGATGTGGACATTTCCTCTAGACACGCCATGGAGAATGCTTGTACAACCATGCGTTGTCTGGCGGTAGCTCTGAAACTGTCTTCAAAAGTAAGTAGAACGGTTCACTTTCATCATTACAAATTAGTATAGACTCTCACCATGCGGCCCTCACTGGGAGTGAGAGCGCTGGATGTAAACGCTGTGGGTTTATATCAAACCAAGTAGCTTAGGCTCTGGAGCTTTAAATCAGGCCCCTCACAATGGACTGCTCAACTGCGTCTCCATGTCCCTCATCTGGCTGAGGACTATCGCCGTCCACCTCGTAAATGGATTTTCTACATGTGGCCCAGAACTAAGTTCTGTATGGCCTTAAATACTGGACTGCATCTGCAGCTTACCGTCTAATTCCTGGATTGTGATTGGTGCAACCACTTCTAGCTCAGCTGCCGAACTGAGTTATTTTAAGTAACAGCCCTACGCAACGACCTTGGGTCGACATCAAAGGTCGAATTACTTCAATACAATATAATATAAATTTTATAGCAATAAATTCTTAACATGTTCAAAACCCCGAGCTTTTACTCTGGATCACGGTTTTTCTGTACGTCAACAGACGTCTCAATAACATTTAATTCCTACTCACCCCTTCCCTCTTTACTAACCCTAGTTCAAAACACGAGATACAAGTGCTCAGTCATGCACACCTACGCTGTCCCTCTATCCTTCCCCACCTTCTGTCTATCTATCAGGGAAAAAACTGTTCAAAACACCTTGTCCACGAGACCAGCTCAAGGCCAAGTTATGCTGGCTCGTACAATAATTACGTTTCTAAAAATTACTTACTGCTCTCGCAAAAATTTACTCTTATGAATTAAATCTGCTCTTGACACATCCCCCACCCCAGTGAAAACTTAGGGTTTGAACGACACAATGTGTACTAAAGTCATTAAGTCAGAATACATTTGGAAGCCATATGGAAAAACTATAGCGTTAACTGAAAGTCATGAAAAAAATTGTTGAGAACGTGCATTCTGAAGGACATATGCGACGTTCTATAATATATGTGGTAATTGTGTATAGTGTAATATATGTAATGTAACAATATCGTTACAATTAAAGTGATAACCTATTTCACAAAGACATACTGTAAAGACTTAAAATATTGAGCATCTAGCTCATAGCTTCACTGAGCGTAATTATGACATATATAACATGTACAAACAATGGTTAATCTAACGTAATGGTATCCTGGCAGCAGTAGGTCTGGTCCCTTGGTTTGCCATTTCCTCATCTCATTGACCCGCAGACAAAGGCGTCAAGGTTGTCTGGAACTCAGGTCTTGGTCATAATGGACGCTAGTGGATAAAGGAATCACATAAATTTTGAGAAAGTATGCCCATAACTTGTAGGACAAATAATGTGAAACCATCCACGGTCTCCGAATAAGGTGAAAAATGCTCAACCTCAATGTTTACAGACTATATAATGATACTAAATTAACAGGGACAACACATCGGCTTGTAGATTATCATTCCCAGGTATAGCTCTAATGGTAAATTTGTATTCCTGGAGCGCAAGGCTCCATCGGGTAAGTCGCGCATTTCTCGCTCTGTTCGACTTGAGGAATAGTAATGGACGATGATCCGTTTCAATTATAAATTCGGACATTAATAAGTATCGAGAAAATGCATCGACCGCGTAAACAATCGCGAGACACTCACGTTCGATAATCGCATATCGAGTCTCTCTATCAAGTAGCTTCCGGCTTGCGTAAAAGCACGGACGTAAGGAACCTTCATGCTCTTGGAGCAACACGGCGCCGATACCTTTATCCGACGCATCTGTACGGACGACGAAGGTCTGGCGAATATCTGGTAAAACAAGCAGGGGGAAAGTAGAAAATAAATTCTGAATAGTCTGAAGGGCATCAGCGCACTGAGGCGTCCAGACGACTTTATTTGGAAAATTCTTCCTCGTTAGATCAGATAACGGGGCTGAAAGGGAAGAAACGTTTGGTATGAACTTCCTGTAGTAATTCAAAAGTCCCAACAAGCTACGGACTTGTTTTTTAGTTTTAGGGGGTTGAAGTTTCAAAATAGTGGATATTTTGCGATTGTCTGGAGTCTGAACCCCGCGGGTTATGGTATGACCCAAGAAGTTTATGTGGGAATAGCCCAAGAAGACCTTACTGGGCCTCGCGGTAAGGCCAGCTCGGCGAAGAGTGGCAAAGACTTCACGAAGGGCCATCAAGTGGCCAGCCCAATCGGTCTGAAAAATACATATATCATCGAAGTAGGATAACACGCAGCGCAGTTCATTTAATAAGATGTTCATCATGCGCGCGAAAGTTGCTGGTGCAGTAACCAGTCCAAAAGGCATATATTTCCATTGCATTAAACCCAAAGGGGTTTGAAAGGCTGTATACTGTTTACTATCCTCTTCGAGAGGAATCTGCCAATATCCTTTGGATAAATCTATTTTAGAGAAGATAGTGGCGTTAGATAACCGCGCGAAAAGGTCCTCCTGATTGGGAATGGGTTCCGCATCATAGATGGTAATAGCATTGAGCTTTCTATAGTCAATGCAGAAGCGCACGGTATCGTCTTTCTTCTTGACTAACACAATGGGCGAGCAATACGGACTTGTTGATCGCTCTATGACGCCTAGCCGTAGCATGGCACGTACTTCTGTAATTATCGTTTCGTGAGCGTGCAGCGGGCGCGGGTATGGTTTAACAAACACTGGTACGTCTGTCTGAAGTCGTATTACATGTTGGACTAAAGCCGTAGAACCGGGCAGGTCAGTGAACACTGTCGCAAATTCTTGGAGCAGGTCCGTAAGGTCCTGTTTTTGAGACGGCGTAAGCTCATCACTGATATTAATATCACTGATGCTCTCGGAGGCTTGTAATATGGGCAAGGATCTGTCGATACTTAACGGGTCCTCGTCGTCGACAGTAACTAAAGCCGCGTTGGCCCTTGCGATGACATGAACGGAGTCGCCTCGACGACGATCATCGCTAGGCAGGTACTTTTTGAGCATATTAATATGGAATACTTTTTGCTGCCCGCGGATGTCTATCAAGTAATTGACTCTGGAGAGTCTCTTTTGGACTCTATATGGTCCCTTCCACGTTAGAAGGAGTTTATTTTGCGTTTGAGGCAAAAGTACAAGTGTCAGATCTCCGACGGTTAAGGCGCGCATTTGGGCGCCCTGATCGCGATAAAATTTTGAAGAACTCGCTCTAGCGCATGCAAATTGCAGAGCGGTTTTGCATGCATTAATAATTCGTTGTCGGAGATCGACAACATATTGATACGCGGAGCGCGTATCATAATCATCGGTTTCCGAACCGGTGAACAATTGACTAAGAATGGCCATCGGGCCACGTGGTTTACGTCCGTATAATAGTTCAAATGGGGAGAAACCCGTGGACGCGTGTGGGAGTTCCCTATAGGCGAAAAGAATAGCGGGGAGCTGACGGTCCCAGTCTGCTGGTCTATCGGCAGATACGCGGGCTAACATTGCCTTCATGCTCGCGTTCCACCGCTCGCAACAACCGTTTGATTGCGGATGATAGGGGGACGTTAATTTCTGCCTAATGCCCGCTAACTCCAGCACCTTTTTGTATAGTTCAGAGGTGAATTGTGGACCTCTGTCGGAAAGAATCTCGCCGGGAAATCCGACTCGCGAGAAAATAGTCATAAGCGCTTCAGCGATATGGTCAGCCGTAATGTCTTTCAAGGGAATAGCCTCAGGCCAGCGCGTCGCGTAGTCGATGACCGAAAGAATAAAACGGTGGCCCCTATCTGATTTAGTAAGAGGGCCCACCAAGTCAATCGCGACCCGCTGAAATGGGATTGAGACTGGAGGCATTTCCTGTAGGGGCGCGCGCGATGCCTTACCTTTGGGTGTACGTTTTTGACACACATCGCAGCGCGCCACAAAACGGTTGACGTCCGCGTATACTCCAGGCCAAAAAAAATGTGCCAATATTCGTGACTTGGTTCTGGCTGAACCTTGGTGGCCTGAAAAGGAAGTGTCGTGCGCGAGACGCAAAATATCACGACGGAACGACTTAGGAACTACCAGCTGTTCGACGGCGTCGCGTTTATTTCTGAAATTTCTATAAAGTAATTTATTCTTAATAAGGAATGGAGAGGCATTTCCATTCTGAGGTTGAACCCTCGCAAACAGCGGTTGAAGTGAAGAGTCGTTTTGTTGTTCTGTGTAAAAAATGGAAGGCGTGACATTGAAATCAAAAACGGGGGTCGCTAAATTACTATCCGGTGGACGCTTTGACTGTTGTCGGGTGATTACACACGCAACTTCTTCTGTCCAGATGTTCAAGTCGCCGTCAGGTGTATCGTTCACCTGTGGTAAGTTACCAATTATTAAATCGGCAACCGGATTCGGTAAAACACACGCCGTTACGACACCGGTAATAAATGGCGTGGCGACGTAGACCTCCGCGAGTCGGAAACGCTCGACGGAGCCCCCAAAAGTAATACATGTTGCCTCTTGTTCAATAAGTTGGGTCGGTCGAACCAAAGACTCCCGGACACCTATGGTGGTGCATCCTGTATCCCGTAACACGGACGCGGGTATGGCATTTACATGACCTTTATATAATGTCAATGACCCGTGCTGATGAAGGGCCGACATCACCGGGACGGCGCCCGTCATGGGCGACGTGAGTTCGACGGGGCTGACATTCTGTGCAGCCGGAACTACGACAGTGCAAGCATTCGCAGCCTCGAATTTTACTTTACAATCCTTTGATATATGCCCAGGTCTATTGCACCGATAGCACCTGATAATATTCACGTTACGTTGGGGTGGCATTGGAGGCGCGTTATATGGAGTAGTAAAATATGCCCAAGGAGGTGGGCATGGTGGGCCTTGATACTGGAAGCCCTTGTAATTATCCCGACGCGGTGGACCAGAAAAATTTTGCGCTTGTGGTCCAGTGGGTGGTCCAGCACGTCGCGGAAAACCGCGCGATCGATTCGGTGGCGGTTGGGAGTATGCCCTCGGAGACGGTGTCTGGCGATTAGTAGGACGGGAATTTCTACTTCCCGCAGGTGGAGCACCACTGACTCCGGCATAAAAGGGTTCGCTTGTTTTTGGTTTCGCCAGCGAACGATTGGGATGGGCAGAAGCGTACTGCTCCGCCAACGACGTGGTTTCTATTAATGTTTTCGGTGCCCACTCTTTAAGGTGGGACACCAGATCAGGGTGACACGCGTTATAAATTTGGTCCTTTAATATTAGCTCGTACAGCCCTTGAAAGCTACCGTCAGCGATGCCGGCTAACTGAATCCAGCGGTCGAGGTAGTGCTTTAATCGATCAACGTACGTAGAGAAGTTTTCGGATGGGTCCGGTTTACACGTCCGGAATCGTTGGTGAAACCCGTCCTCTGTATGTTGAAATCTTTTGAGAAGAGCCTTTTTAAGGACATCATAGTTTTTAGAATCTTCAATATTGAGGCCATGAAATACCTCAAGCGCACGACCAGTCAATAAATTTGCAAGGCACGAAGTCCATTCCGTGCGGTCCCAACCGGCGGCTACAGCGTGGAGCTCAAAGCGATGGATGTAAGAATCGATGTGGTCGATCTTATCATTGTAGGTCGGTAGCTTCGGCTTAGTTTTAACATTATTCGCGGATGCTAGCGGAGCCGCGGTGGGCTGGATGGCCTGCAATTCTAGTTTCTTTAGAAAAATTTCATGCTCTCTTTGAGCCGCGTTCTCAGCTCTTTCTCGTTCTTCTTTTTCTCTTTCTCGTTCTTCTTTTTCTCTTTCTCGTTCTTCTTTTTCTCTTTCGTGTCGTTCTTTTTCTCTTTCTCGTTCGCGTTCCTCGGCCTTCTCGGCTCGTTCTGCGGCGCGCTCCTCTCGAGCCAGCTCTTGGTCTTCCTTTTGTTTCCTTTCGCACCAAGCGGGTAGCTGATCATCGGGGACGCCCAACAGCTTCGCCGCGTTAATATAGGCAGAGTAATCAGTCATTATGGTTAAGACTCCGAATAAGTCTCTATATGAGATCTAGTATTGATAAAGGTCAGGTATCCGGATCCTTCACGCGATAACCTGCGTACAGTGAACTATGTTAGCACTGTATTCTTTACGATTATCCGATTAAAATAACAATCTTAATTATTAACCTGAAGTTATCAATTATCCCTGAGGCCAATTGACCTCGTCGGGTGGCCGCTACTAAGAACGACGAATTACCAACACTGTTCCTTCGTTATACAACTTGCAGTGTCCTTACTGTTATCACTGCGTAACTAATGTTTATGACGTATAAATCAACGACAATTTTATTTCGTTGATTAAAATTACAGCTATCTTTATATAGCTATCGTATATTTTAAATTCCGAGGTAAATTCTATTACCTGAAGTTCTTTTTAAGAACTACTATTTCAGTACTTAGTTACTGAAGATTCAAGGCAGGTGCACAACTGCGCTTGAATGGGGAATCTCTATTCCCAACAATATATTTAACTTCCGGCCTATGAGCCTTACTCGTCACAACAACCAGAGAATATAATCAATGCGTCAACATTGACGCATGATTCACACAGGCAATATATTTAAGAAAAGGAATGTATAATTACAATGTACGTAAGGTGTAATAAAAAAAAACAACACGAAACTCGACGCTAGACTAACAGAAAAGACGGACAATAACAAACTCTACAGTCTGAACATATTTACAGATAGGATTAAGAAGAGGACAAGAGAGACGTCTTCCTAAAACAACGAGGAAGATAGAAACGCTACAATCTAAACAAAGTGTACAGATCCCTATCAAAGTCTATTCTCACGAATGCGAATCCTCACTGTTTTAATCACCACTGGACCTCATCGAGAGGTCCCCGGTTCGAACCCGGGTGTCCCCTCCAGTGTCGCGATGTGGGTTACATGGGGATATTTCGACTGACACTCTTTCGAGGTCCGCTCCCACAATCGACGAACACACAAAAATAAATACTTGCACTCTAGAAACTAAATAAATCAATTGCTTTCAATTTTAGCAGAACTGTAGAGCAGTTTAATTACAGGAATTAATGTAACAAATATAATTATAAATATATATATCAATTCAAAGGCAACTGAATCTAACTAATGGAACTACAGCTTTTATAAAGACTAACGAATTCAATCTAACTACTTGCAGGTCATATGAGTTATATGGCAAATAGAATCCGCGCACGTGGCGACAGATTTAACAGTTTAAATTCTATTAATTCAATGAGACATGTTATGATGTGGACATTTCCTCTAGACACGCCATGGAGAATGCTTGTACAACCATGCGTTGTCTGGCGGTAGCTCTGAAACTGTCTTCAAAAGTAAGTAGAACGGTTCACTTTCATCATTACAAATTAGTATAGACTCTCACCATGCGGCCCTCACTGGGAGTGAGAGCGCTGGATGTAAACGCTGTGGGTTTATATCAAACCAAGTAGCTTAGGCTCTGGAGCTTTAAATCAGGCCCCTCACAATGGACTGCTCAACTGCGTCTCCATGTCCCTCATCTGGCTGAGGACTATCGCCGTCCACCTCGTAAATGGATTTTCTACATGTGGCCCAGAACTAAGTTCTGTATGGCCTTAAATACTGGACTGCATCTGCAGCTTACCGTCTAATTCCTGGATTGTGATTGGTGCAACCACTTCTAGCTCAGCTGCCGAACTGAGTTATTTTAAGTAACAGCCCTACGCAACGACCTTGGGTCGACATCAAAGGTCGAATTACTTCAATACAATATAATATAAATTTTATAGCAATAAATTCTTAACATGTTCAAAACCCCGAGCTTTTACTCTGGATCACGGTTTTTCTGTACGTCAACAGACGTCTCAATAACATTTAATTCCTACTCACCCCTTCCCTCTTTACTAACCCTAGTTCAAAACACGAGATACAAGTGCTCAGTCATGCACACCTACGCTGTCCCTCTATCCTTCCCCACCTTCTGTCTATCTATCAGGGAAAAAACTGTTCAAAACACCTTGTCCACGAGACCAGCTCAAGGCCAAGTTATGCTGGCTCGTACAATAATTACGTTTCTAAAAATTACTTACTGCTCTCGCAAAAATTTACTCTTATGAATTAAATCTGCTCTTGACAATAACTGTTACTTGAATAGACAGAACAGATTTTAAACATCCGGAAAAAGTTTCTCCCCAAAATTCTGGTCTACTATGAGTTAATTCCAAACTACTCAAAAGTGAGGAATCCTGGGAACTGAACTCTTTCTGTCTGAATCTTTGTGATCGCCAGCCACAGAATTCCGTTCAGGTGACTGGAAGTTCTGGTAGGGAAATCCGATGGACCTTCAGAGTCTAGATCTAAATAAAACTTTGGTGGGAAGGACAAAGTTCACTTTTAGAGAAGATCCCCGGGGGGAGGACCACTGTAATGATGATCCAGTTTGCAAGGACCGAATCCATGCACTTCCAAACAACATGAGACGGGCGCGATACATGTTTTAAATTTGCTGTGGAATCCCCCAAGAAATATGTATCTGAATGTTTCCCTTTCTTTCTTGTGCTGAGACGCCCGCAAACACATTACATGAACTCCTTAGCATTAAACAGGGACAACCCAGTTATTGGACAAGAATTCAGCCAGAGTGATCAAGCTTGTTTAAAACTCTCTTGAAGACATCAGACTCCAGACATGCTAATCATTGCTGGCCTATGGGTCTCTGTAGCTATGTGGGGTAACAGTTTTCTTTTTGTCTTCCAGACAGCTTCGTCTAGATTTAGCACATCAGTAAATCAGGAGCAGACAACCCCTGGGCCGGGTAACGAGCGGAGTAGTCTCCCCTCACACGTCAGGTGACAAGAGTCAGAACAAAAGCCAGAGCCCCGAGAGTTTCCCACACAATGGACCTGATAGGGTTAAGTAGCTGACAACAATAGGACAACACACGGGAACTCTTGGGGCTGTTTAGTCTGTCTTAAAACAAACCAGATCCCAACACTTCAGGCTGAGAGGGAGGAGATCGAGACAGACACACAGACAGATAGACAGACAGAGGGTGAGCTGT
This sequence comes from Onchidella celtica, assembly GCA_963931925.1. Classification (NCBI taxonomy): domain Eukaryota; kingdom Metazoa; phylum Mollusca; class Gastropoda; order Systellommatophora; family Onchidiidae; genus Onchidella; species Onchidella celtica. The sequence continues at coordinate 1,622,205 of OZ007572.1, forward strand.
GGAGATACTTCTGGACATCTGGATAACATAGACACTGTTGTCATTGGTTACAGATTGGACACAGGGAATTAGACAGAGAGAGGGAACAGAATGCAAGAGAAAGGGACGGGGACAAAAGAAACTTCCTGGACTGATACAAAGTTTGTTGATGATCGGACCACAAAAAAAAAAAAACAACCACATCATGGCAGACAGTGGGCGGTTTTCCCAGACTATCGCAAATATCCCAAGTCTGGCGTGGAGGCCAGAAACTAATTTCATAGTTGGATCAAGATGTAAAATTTGACGCAAGAGACCAGCACAAATAAATTATTATCTGTTTTCTTTGAGGGTAGAAAAATTGTCGACATCGATGATACGCGCGTAAATCGACGGACGGAATTTGGCGAGTTGATTCCAATCGATATTCCATGTCTTCGATATCTTTCTGTCTCGTGTCTGTCTGTCTACAGGTATAAGAATAACCCATGTCTTCCTGTCTGTGTAGAACTATATGCCAGTATAACAATGTTTACCTCTGCGTGTGTCTATCTACGGATAATAATAATGGATAATTAATGGCATTTATATAGCGCATATCCATTTTAAAGTGCTCTATGCGCTTTACAGGAGCTCTCTCTCTCTCTCTCTCTCTGTCTATCTTTCTCTCACCCTCTCTCTCTCTCACTCACTACATCTCTCTACTTCAGAGCAAATTGTAACGCAGCCTGTTAGGCGCACTTCACAACTCACAACAGTTCACAACTCACAACTTGTATTCGAAAGTATTATAATGATATTTGAATATATATTAATATTTATTAATTAATAATGATTTATAAATTTTTTTGTTGGTGATATGGGGGGTGATGGGGATAAATTTTAATCTATTAATTTTAATTTTGCCCGGGCAGCGGCCTGTTCGGCCTGCTCTTTACGATTTCCAACTGCCAAGGTGTCTTTAACGTGCACACGGGCCCTCCGAATTTTTCGTCCTTATCCGAGAAGACTAGGTACTCGATCCTACCCCCCAATAGGATCAGGGACTCGAAAATATGAGAAAAATCCCAATTTCCAACATGCCTACACAGCCCGGGTTTTGAACCCGGGACCCTTGGCATGAGAGGCGAGCACCTTGACTCTAGACTACCTTGTCCCGAATATAACAATAACCCCGTGTCGACCTATTCACCAGTACAACAATGTTTACCTTTATGTGTGTGTATGTGTGTGTGTATCTGCAGGTATGACAATGGAAATCGTCATCATCTCCAACGGGAAAGTCATTCCACTTATCCACAATCCAGCGGTACTGGATCAGATGGTTATCCCCCCTACCATCGACACGGTCAACCTGACCTGGCAGGCGGGTCCAGACACGGTGAGTACACAAGACCTCAGCTCGTCACTCTCTCATACTCTTGCTGCAGCTTCTCACTCACCAGATTCTGAACACTGTGCATGGTATCTATTTCTGCCTGTCTGTCTGTCTGTCTGTGTGTCTGTCTCTCTCTCTCTTTACTACAGCAACCACCTTTCCATCTCTCTGTTTCTGCCTTTCTGTCATTTTGTATCAAACTGGAACATGGGGAGTCCCCATTCTCTTCTGTCTCCCACTCCTGCTGTCTTCCATTCCTGCTGTCTCCCACTCCTGCTGTTTCCCACTCCTGCTGTCTTCCACTCCTGCTGTCTTCCACTCCTGCAGCTGTCCCCCACTCCTGCTGTATCCCTTTCCTGTTATCTCCGACTCCTGCTGTTTCCCACTCCTGCTGTCTTCCACTCCTGCTGTCTTCCACTCCTGCTGTCTCCCACTCCTGCTGTCTCCCACTCAAGCTGTCTCCCTCTCTCGAGTTTTCGGACACTATAAGTGCTCTTTCTGTGTGTGTGTCAATTGTCTGTCCTCTCTCTCTCTCTCTCTCTCTCTCTCTCAGTCATTCCAAACCTGCATAACAACAATCTGTCTATCCCCACTTGTCAGATCTGTTTTCTGTGATAAAATTGAGCGCGTTTGTCTCAAATTTGAGCCTTAAGATAGCTCTAGTCTTTGACCACTTGTAGTGGAGCCCGCCAGACAGGAAGTTAACAACCTGCAACTGCCGACAAAAATGTCAAGTCAATGTAAATAAATGTCTCTCTCATTTGTTGCCATTTTTCACAATCAATCTGGCAGACTTCTATAAGTTTTCTGTCTATGTTTCAAATCCCCGCAAACACATATTGGTGGATGCGCCGCCTCAGTGAGCTCTCGTCACGTTCCTACATCTCTCCAGCAGCTTGTGGGTTATTCCACCTGACTTTTCACATTCTGATTTGTTGGCGCCACGCCGGGCAAAATGAACATGGAAAATGTTGTTTCTGGGAGGAAAAGGCAACAAACAAACAAACAAACAAACAAACTGGCACGTAAAATAACAGTTTATGACAACATTTTGAATAATCTTTATAGACACACATGCATAATTTACACGTCATATAGGCACACACATAGAGAGACACATTCATTGACAAGCACTGTCTACACACACATACACGCACACACATACCTTCAAATATCTGGGTTACTCCCATTCCCCCGCCTCCCCCCCCCCCCCACCTAATTGCCTCTGCTTACGACTGTACTGTAAAGTGCTGAGGCATCTGACAGCCAAAGTACATCCTGCACTGTTTACCATTTTTTTTGTTTGTTGTAAAATCTTCTTAGCAAAATTGCATGTATTTGCATTATGGTTTTATTTATGATACATGATCGTTAACAGATATTTGTATTTTAGAGTAGTCACAGACACATCATTTCACAAACAAACAAAAAAGGAAGTTCATGCCCTGGATCCACTGAGCCTGAGAGGGCCGGAGGCAGAGAGAGAGAGAGTCGATGTTGAAAACCTGAAAGACCAAGACGTCCTACATAAATGTGTGACCTCCATTGGAGAAAGTAAATCTTGACTACCCTTGCGTGGCCTCAAAGTCATGGCAAACAGAATTCTGGGTAGGCAAAGACCCACAAATAGTTGATTATGGCCGACGTCAATAGCGCGCCACGAATACACCGACATTTTATTATGCGTGTTTGCAAACAGGCGGGTAAACAAGGGGGGTCGACTGGAAAAGCTGTTAAGACGCAGTTACCGCCGTACGTTAATTACCTGCCCCTTGTAAGTTATGTCAAGAGGAACTTTTCCTCGGGGCAAAGGGAAGGCCAATATTGTAAATCTTGAAGACCCCACAGGAACGAGGCAAAGACTTGCTTGAACAATGGCGTTGAGCACCCAGGAGATCTCCAGCTAATTTGTCCCTGGATATTTGAGAAGGGGATGAATCTAGGCGGCCTAGGGATGAATCAGTTTGGCCTCTGTGGAGACCGCAGGAAATTTCGCGGGCTGAAATAACCACAAAATTCGCAGATAAAAATCATTACAGCCACAAAATCTTTCTAGTGGAGGCGTAACTTTCTTTAATAGCAACACCAATAATAGCAAAATGTGACAAGGTATGACAACAGAGTCCAGAAAATACACAACCATCGCACGTATCCATCTACAATGACTAAAGTGTAGAGTGACGGCTGCCATATCTGAGAGCATGACATTTTCCTACCTCATGGTCAAGGCAGTCCTGCGATCTTGATACGTTCTACATTTATCTCGACTTCTCGACTTCATCCACACAGAAATTTGAAATAATTATGTTTCCTGAAAATATTATTCAATCTTTGTTGGGTAGAACATTAATTTTTGATGTCAGATCATCCAGACGTGAAAAATTTTTTGAGGGAAAATTCTAAAATAAAATAAGTGCCTTCGGATCGTGAAGAGTTACAAATTAAAAAACAAGTTCAGCATCACAAGAAATGTCTGTTTGAAATGATGTACGATGTATCTGCTCATACTGAATGGAAGTTTACACTTTTGAGATTTTTTTTTCTTTCTCCCCAAGGGCGCCGTCAGACAAGATTTAATGTCTCCTCCAATGTTAATGAACCAAACTCGTGTGTGTCTTTCCAAGTTTTTATCCTTGGCCAAATAAACTTGAACGTGCGATTCTGAAAATGTAACGAATTTGAGGTTGTTTGTATTTTGTTGCGAAAGGACGTAATTTTCTGATGTCACGTGGTGTCTTTCTGCCTGTCGGTCATCAAGGTTTTACTATATACTGTAGTAGCATAACATAAACTGTTTGTATATTGGATAAAGTTGTCTTGTGGATCCTGGAGGTTTCTGACACACGGTCAGCAGATTGATTGTCCGTGAATGTCTTACACAGTTCAGACTGTGTAGAGGAGGAGCAACTCCAATTCGATTTTTGTTGTTGTTGTGGGTGGTGGTGGTGGTGGTGGTGGTGGTGTTACTGTTGTCGTCTGTGAGCACTAGACAAAAAAAAAATACCATGTATCCTGCGCGTTAGCAATTTCTAAAGTCTGCTGTGCTGAAAGTCAAAGAGGTCTCTTCAGTGGACATCTATGCCTAACAGAGTCACGGTCCATCTAGATGACCAACATCATTGTCCTCTAGTACTGTAATAACAAAAGTGACAACAGCTTTACAATGCAGGGTAGAAAACAGTATTCGACACAATGATTTAGTTGAGTTTACGTATATCTCATAAGGCAGTAACAAAACATTAAACTAAAGTTGGACCTACGCAGACAATATTTCTTGAGATCCATTGATTTATCGATGTCACTGACAGGGCTTTACTTCTCCACAAACATTGTCCTGTTTTGCATTTCTAGTGAGTGTTAGCGCAGACAAAAGGCTGGGGAAAGGCTGGGAGTTGTTCCCGACTGACTCGTCACTGGAAATCGCTATATTGACATGAGAAGGTGACGTTAATATACCCCGGGCTCAGCCAGAGGTGTTAGTGGGATAGGTTCACCTTGCAAGAACGTTCCTACATGATTCAGCTCACTGGGTCTGTTGTCTTTGACGTCGTACACTGATTAGGTGGTCTAGAGGCAAGGTGATGGCCTCTCATGCCAAGGGTCCCGGGTTCTAAACCCGGGCAGTGCAGGCATGTTGGAAATTGGATTTTTCTCATATTTTCAAGTCCCTGGTCCTATTGGGGGGTAGGATCGAGTACCTAGTCTTCTCGGATAAGGACGAAAAAATTCGGAGGGCCCGTGTGCACGTTGCGCACGTTAAAGATACCTTGGCAGTTGGAAATCGTAAAGAGCAGGCCGAAAGGCCGCTGCCCGGGCAAAATTGACAATTGAAATTAATAGATTAAAATTTATCCATATCACCCCCCCCCCCCCAACCAGCAACAACAAAATCATATATATATTGTTATTAATAAATATTCAAATATTATTTGAGTTGTGTGTTGTGTGAATTGATGTGAGTTGTGAACTGCTGTGAGTTGTGAACTGCTGTGAGTTGTGAACTGTTGTGAGTTGTGAACTGCGCCTAACAGGCTGCGTTACAATTTGATCTGAGATAGAGAGAGAGAGTGAGCGAGACAGGGAGAGAGAAAGAAGCAGTGCAGTGTGTTGAGCGCTTCGCCGGCAGCTCCATTCTGCTCTGTGGTTGACATGCTGTTTCTGTAAAGCGCATAGAGCATTTTAAATGGATATGCGCTATATAAATGCTATACATTATTATTATTATTATTATTAACGTTTCTTTCTTTTCTTTCTTTTCATTGTGACTTGAATGTAGAAATTTAGATTTTTTGTTTGTTTGTTATGAAAACCTATTTTGTTGAAAAATCGAAGCATGTTTCAGAAATGGGACACAAGGTTCTAGACGATTCTAAATAGATACGGCACTTTGAGGGACAGGAAGGAGCTGGGGTCGAGCGGCATATTTGGAAGTTTGAACGATCGAGCAGCTAGAAATTGGTCTTGTCTCCATACAGACAAACCTTCGCGTAACCTGGGTACGTTATGGTCACATGGGATGAAGATACGGCAGTTGGGAGGATTTCTTTTATAGATACCAGTGACATTTGTTTACACCAACAAACACGAAATTTTTGCAGTGATGAAATTCCATGATCCCGAAACGAACGCGAGGCGAAATCGTAATGAAAATGGTCAGGTACAAACATAAGACGACGTGAAGGAAATTGGTCCATAATTTCATTTATCCTTTAATTATCCACCCACCCACCCACCCCCCCCCCCAACCCACCCCTTTTTCTTGATGAAGTGTCTCGTTTATTATTGAATGTCCATACGGAAATCCTGCTTTACCCGCGACTACTGTTTGCACTGGCCATTCAAGTGGAAGAGACTCAGAACTTGCCACTAGAGACAGTATCAAACTCCAGCCTTGACCTTGATGAAATTGTTACTCTCACCCTGGGGACGATACAGACGGAAATGGGAGGGGCTGGGGTAGAGGTGGATGAGAGGAAGGGGTGGGGAGGGGAGGAGGGGGGTGTTCATTTAAGAGGAAGAACTTGTTAAGTGCATAAAGCATGTAGCAGCGCATACGTCGTGTAATGTATCTTTTGTGGAGCCGTCTTAGATTATGGGTTTCCCCTGTAATTGAACGTTTCCCGACTCATTTGTGGGCGTCTATTTATAACTGTCTGGTTGTTTAAATGCTAATGAGCTGGATGTGGCTGAATAGAACAACTGATAACCTGTCCTAGGACCAGCAATGGAATAACAACATTCGACCCGCAGAGCTGTCAGAAAACCTTTCCTCTCTTGGAGGTTTCAATTTCTCAAGTTTGAATCATTTTTGGCTAGAGTTTCAGCCTCAGTTTCTTTATTTGGAATCATATTCTGAAGAAACCGCTGTAATTGTGCACGGATTTTGCAGGCAGCTGCTCATACGGCGTGGATACACCACATTCTGGTAGAGAGAGACAACCGGTGGGTTTGAGAGAGAAGTGGGCCATCCCACAGTTTTGCAAAATTTCGGATTTCATCATGTTGCATGAACAGTGGACGACGTTGTCCTTCTTTTGAAAGAAGTTACGTTTCCCATCCATAGTTATGATCCCAGGTAAAGCAATCTGAAACCAGATGAGATCGAGGCATCTGCTATGGACCAAAATCTTTTACCTGAATTTTCTCAAATTTTTTTTCATGGTTTTGGGGGGGGGGGGGGGGGGCGAATAGCCCACTACTTGTCTTTGAAGTGGACGAATGACTGAACTGGGCACAATATCTGACTGATTCGCTGATTGAATTATTGGCCGATTGTTAACATTCTGATTGTGCCATTGTCCAGCCAACTGCAACCGAGCACGGGTTAGCCTTTAACACCAGCTTTAAATGGAGGAATGTTGGGTTGAAATTAGCAATGAGCTGGCCAGGATAAGCTGACAAAAGTCTGTTTTCCAAGTTTATCATGTCTCTCTCTGTCATGTTCAATCTGCTCAAATCAGTTTCGGTTTTGAATGCCATCTGAAATGTCTGGAATATTCCTCCTCCTCCTTCTCTCTCTCTCTCTCTATCTATCTATCTCTCTCTCTCTCTCCGTCTCTCTCTCTCTCTCTCTCTCTCTCTCCCGTCTCTCTCTCTCTCTCTCTCTCCGTCTCTCTCTCTCTCTCTCTCTCTCTCTCTCTCTCTCTCTCTCTCTCTCTCTCTCTCTCTCTCTCTCTCTCTCTCTTAGATGTTCCTTCTTCCTCTTTCTTCCTTCTTTATTTTTATTCGGATGACAAAACCTACCCCGGAGCATGAGTGTCCTTAACTTTGATTGGTCAAATCCAGTACATGGCTGTTTGAGTCTCCCAATGAAAATGAAAGTAGACTATCTTTGACTACTCAGTAATTTATGCAAGGGCATGTTTTGATTTGGTTGTCACATAGTCTGGACGGGTTGAAATTTGGTATCGATATCACTGATAGCGTGGACAAGATGGCGAGATCAATACAATCCTGGATCGTTGTCTCACCTGGCGGAGACAACCAAACATGTACTGAACTCCCCTGTAGGACATTCCGTGATTTGGCCTACCCCTGAAGAGGCCTCCAGGCTCCCCCACCCCCCCCCCCCCCACACACACACACACACTTCAAAGTTCAAGTACGAGTTCCGGACGTCCACAGACCTGGCACGTAGCTTGCACTTGTTTCTGGGTTATGACTGGCCAAATTTCTAACTATGCGAATTTTCTTCAAAGTACTCAATACTTTCCGCAGAGGGTGAAATTTTCACTCTTGTTTTTATTTGTTCCTTCGTGTCTTTGTTGTTGTTGATTCAACTTTTGACAAGATTTGACATATCCCGTCTTCCATACATCCTGCCAACAATAGACTATTGCCGACTGGTAATTAAAGTTGACCAAGTCTGTGTCTTCCTGCATGATTTGATACACACCCTTCTTCCATTCATTCTATCCTCTTGTCATCACACCCCCCTCCACCCTCCTACTCCACCCCCAGCGACAGATTAGTTTTACGATGATCAAAGAAAATCTACAGACTGGTAATAAATCAATCCTTCACTTCGTCGACATAATTATTATTTGAGTCAGTGCAAAATAAGAACAGCCCAAATCTACCTGTGTTTGTACCCTGTTATGAACTGTCAAATTGTGACCAATAATGGTATCTTAGAGGTTTAAAACACATCATTTCATAAAGATAAAGAATTTACTATTCGATTTTGGGCAATAAAAAGGCGAAGATCATTTTTTTTTCACTTTAAATCAGTTTATTTTCTTTTCGAGGGTTTTTGTCCGTGTGTGCACACTGTTATTTCGTGGATCTATTTAGATAATTACATGCTGTAAAAGTGCATGTGGCTGTTCCAACAGTCGCATCTTCACCAATAATAAAGAAATTTGGCTGAAAATCGGTATTGGCGTGGGCTAAGGCGCATTATGGTCGATATTAATGAGTTTGCGTCCGACTTTTCGTGTGCACACTGACAAAAACAATGGCCATTGTTAAATCAAGGGCACTAATTCTAATAAACTGAAACAAAAGAAAGAAATGTGTACACATGACATATCACACAACTTCGATGTGACGAACAACTTTCCTTCATTGAGTAGTATTCAGCTTTGCACATTTAAATAGCTATATGCAGTTTAAAAACTGTACTTTGGCAGGTAGATTTGGGCTGTTCTTATTTTGCAATGAGTCATTTCTTCACATCGTCCTACAGTAACTTGATTGACAGTTGATCTTTTAATGGCATACATTTACTGAAGGTTGAATTATTCCGAAACTGGCAGGGAGTGGTAATCGATAGCAAGATGTGCGATGACTAGAATCGCCCGGCCAGAAGAGAAGTGTGAACAGCACGTGTTGCTGACATGTCAAATGTACTGACAGTTCAATAGAAAGTAAATAAACACACAAACAATACACAGGTGTCAAAATACAGGCGGCCTGCTTTTGTATGTGGAGCTCTGGTGGTGACAGAGAGAGGGTGGAGAGGGGACAGATGGAAAGAGAGAGGGGAGGAAAGAGAGAGATAGAAAGAGAGAATATGACAGAATGACAGACAAGATAACAGGAGAGACAAATAATGTCGGGAGAGAACTGATTAATAGGAAATGTTGAATACTCTCACTGCTGTCGGGAAAGTCATTGACCTCAGTAGCTGATACTTAGTTCCTTGTCTTAGTTCCCTGACTTTGTTCTTAGAGGCAGTATTATATTATATCATAATACTAGTTAAAACAGCTTTCAAAATGGCACTCCGTAAGGCGCATAAATAATCTTGGGGGATTCGCTTTACAAAACCCATTCTGAAAGCAGGCCCGGTGACCCAGCACTCTCTCTACAGCGTACCCAAAAAAAAGAACCCCATGCCATTTCCCTACAGGGTCCAGGTTTGAAACAATAAGATAATTGTGTGTTCCTGACGAACTTTCAACCCGAGACAGATCTTAACTATCTACATAAATAAATACCCAGTTCCACCAGATGCTTTCAATTGCATTATAATTTGATTCTGCTTTACAGCCACATTTCACAACAACAACGGAAGTACTCGAGAGATCACAGAGAGAGAGAGAGAGAGAGAGAGAACGGCACCTTCTCATAAAATTCTGGCCGCTTCACAAACTCACACAGGGAAACGGCTCTTTTTCCAAGGGGGATGATCGGAAGCGAGAGTCAGTAATGAGACATTTGCCAGTCTGTCGACGCCACTCAAGGCCCGATAACTGCAATCCCATGTAGCTTTACAACGAGGCCGTTCTAGTTGTCTAATTACATTCACTTCCGACTAGTTACAAGTTAATATTTACCAGAATCTTCGTCTTTAAACGTGCAATGTTCTCCACGCGCCTGCGCTTGTACAGAGAGACGCTTTGAGTGGAACAGGAAAGGCAGTCTGTTGTTCCCCTATTGACTTCAAGAAAGTTGGTGCTCACACAGGGACCGTGTTCTTCTGAGTAGAACTTTCACCAACAGTTGGCGGCTCTCCCAGCCCATTTATTACTGCCAATTAAACATCACTTTAAAATGTGCGCGCCACGTAATCATGCGCATTTTTTTGTGCGCACCAGATTGTCCCCGGGCGGGTATCGCTAATAACGACTACTGTAGATATTCAGACAGAGATTCACCAATGCTTATGATTTCTGAATGATTAATAATAATTTATTTGTCAGTCAGTTAGCCATGCTGGACAAAATACCCTCCCCGCCTCCAATTGTTTCCGGGTATTCCCATGTCGAATACAGCCGCTGCAAGCTGTGGTTTTAATTAGATCAGAGTATTGTACAGTATTCTATGTCCGACTATCCCAAGTACTCAATTCCCTTACTCCATGTATTACAATGTTATCTCTTCGTATTTTCACGGTCATCATGAAATTTCCAGTTGTGTCCACCCCATCTGTAACTTTAGACAATATTCGCCGACCATTGATCTCTGTGTTTCCTTTCATTTTCTCTGCGCAGAGAAAGGTCCAGTCCGCTGTTGTCATTTCAGCACAGTAGGAAGTTAGACTGGGGGAACAAGAAATATATATGGGGAAAAGAAACAAAAAGCAGAACTGAGCATTTGTCTCCCCCCCCCCCCCCCCCAACCCATCTCTACTGCCATATCTTGCTATGTACGGGCACTAACCAAAAGTGGTTCACACTACGCCCCTGTGACCATCACAACAAACCAGGGACACTCCCCTGTGACCAGCACACCCCTGTCCACACCATGACACCGACAACCGAGGAACGACGTGTCCAAAGCAAACACCCCTCCCCCTGCCCCCCGGCTCCCCACCCACTCCGTACCTGCCTGAATCCTTCCCCAGACCTCATGCATGTCTGTCCGTTTCCCTGTTTATTCCTCTCACCATTTCCAGTTTCCCCGTCTCTCCATCCAGGTTAATTACACGCATTGCTCACACAGATGTCCTCAGTTTGTGTTGGTGTTGACTACTGGATGACCAGAGACTAGCACGACAACTATCTAATTGGGCAAGACTGTCGCTGAAGCAGAACAAAACCATTGCCGCGTTCACAAGTTAAGTCAACAGCCTGTGTGGTACTGCAGGTCGTTGCTCCTCGGACGTGCATGCCTGGAATGTACTCACAGCTCTAACGATGTCTCAGATCTGCATGCCTGGCCAAAACAAACTCTCACTGGAACACACACACACCCATATCCCCCCAATCTCCATTCATCTACTCACTTTAGACCAATAACAGACGATTTTCGCCACTCTTCACCAAAGTGAGCATTGTTTAGCCAGCATCAAAAGATGATAATTAACTCTCCCTCCCCCTTCCCTTCTCTCTCTCTCTCTCTATCTCTCTCTCTCTCTCTCTCCTCTCTCTCTCTCTCTCTCTCTCTCTCTCTTTCCGTTATTTGTAAGACATAATTATGCAAACATTAGTTTCACTAAACCACAACGGTAACGTTCCAGATATATTTATGTCTCAGCTGTTCCTAATTCAACCAATACCTGGATTTTCTGAAAATTTTCGTATTTTGACTGATTGTCCAAAATGTGAACAGCATCACATTGTTGACCAGAACACTCTCTACTCTAGCAGTATACAATCGAGTTCATGCTCCCCGGTTATTTGCATATTTCAAGACACTAAATGACCTACTTTCAGCGGATAATGCGTAATCCACTACAGACAATGGCTGGAGTCATGAACTAGACAGTTTTTATCTGCCGTTATCTCCAGACCGATTACGTTCTGAGCTCAACCAATTTGGATCAGCAGAAAACCGCTGTAAGAAGCACCACTTCACCTTCAGCATTCCTGCTCAATACACCCTTCTGCTCTTTCTCCAACACTTCCGAGGGCGAACGCTGAGCGGTGCCAGACCAAAAGAAAACAACAACAACAACAACAACAACAGCAACAAGAAGAATAAGCAGCAAGTGTTGCCGGTGCCGTGTGCCAGGGAATGCCATTCATCCACAGAAAGTTATCTTGTCTTGTCACTCATCCCGCCACAAAAATCATGTCAAGGGTGACAACTCATTCCGTACCGGCGGGCGCTAAGGGGGCACAACCGTGCTATCTGAAGAATTTCCATTTGGCTTAAAAAATTGAGCAATTTTCCAACTTGTTAGCGCTGGAGAGACTTGCACAACATTGAAACATGTATCAGTTTAGCCAGGGCCGTAGGCAAAATCTCCTTACATTAGTAAAATATCTCATTCGTCAAAACCACCGCCCGAGCTGATCAGAGAATGGTCTCGCCTGTGTGCGTCATTTCTCCATCACTTCCTCATTCTCCATGTATTCCACCAGCCTTCACTTCCTCATTCTCCATGTATTCCACCAGCCTTGTCCTGCTATTGACAAAGATAGTATCCACCTGAAACAAAAGTTTACGGTAGAAGACAGTAACATTATCCCTTGTGTCCAGATTTAGTCTTTGTTCAAATTTCATTACTTGACGACCAAACTAAAATATTGGTCGTACTAAATTGTAACCCAAATAGAAATACAGAGCACATCTCATTCTTTGAAACGTTGTTGAAAAGTTACTTTGGCCTGGATTGGCTTCTATGATTAATTTAGACTTTTTTTTCCCGTCATGGGGCAGAGCTCCCGGCTGGCTCCCGGCAATTCCAGCTTGCAGTCGCTCCACCCCAGCTCCGACTCTTTGAATTATCCAAGTTAACGAGCTCTGTCAGAGGAAGCCAGAGATCTGCTCACCATTTCCCCCAGGAGGAAACCAAAAATCTGATTCCCGGCCGGATCCGAAATAGCCGGAAAAATTGGAAATTTAAAAATGAGAATCATCCTGTTGGCAAAAAGTTGCTGGGTTATTGGAAAGTTTTGGCAAACTGAATTCTCCACACTTGTGTCTTCCTGTGTGTGAACCAGGGCAATCTTGTCTCTCGCTGATAGATCAGGGGCGTTTTAGCACCTTCATGCATGTTGGCATTACTCACACACATTTCACATCACTTACAGCTTTCAACATTGGTACAGGGGGACTGGGGGGGGGGGTTGTTATTTATGTATTGGATAGATAGATAGATAAATAGATAGATAGATAGATAGATAGATAGATAGATAGATAGAAAGACAGACAGACAGACAGACAGACAGACAGACAGACAGATAGATAGATAGATGGAAAGATGGATAGATTATAGATAGATAAATAGATAGATAGATAGATAGATAGATAGGTAGATAGATAGGCAGATAGGTAGATAGACAGACAGACCGACAGACAGACGGATAGACAGACAGACAGACAGACAGAAAGACAGACGGATAGATAGATAGATAGATAGATAGATAGATAGATAGATAGATAGATAGATAGATAGATAGATAGATAGATAGATAGATAGATAGATAGATAGATAGATAGATAGATAGATAGATAGATAGATACTTTAAAAGAAGGAACTTTACAATGATCCGGATCTTCAATCAAATCTTGAATTTCACAAGAATGGAAAGAAAAGAGGAGGGGGGGGGAGGGGGAATAATTTCTACTAGCGGGGTAAATTGTAATCAGCCAGTTCTGTCCAGTGGGGCTGTTGGCCTCTCTAGCTCCACCCCTACAACTCCTCCCCTGCCCACCCCCTGTAAGCTGCCCCATCTACCTGTGAGAGAATGCAGTGTCAAGACAGCACCTTGTGGCAGCCAGCTATCAGCCACATGTACTGACAAGGTAAGACAAGAGATATTAGAAGTTGTTTTAAGGATAAGGAGAGGGGAAAATGTTGGCGAAAGCGGTGAGTGCTGACGGGTGGGCGTGTGCGGAGGTCACAACCATGACAGATGAGGTGCGGGAGTGCCGAGAGGTGTCAGGCGCGCAACGTTCGGATGCGCACGGATCATCCACAGATCTCTACCCTCAATTTGCGCAGGTATTTTTCTCTCAGGCAAAAGTTTGTGTTTTGTTTATCTTGATTTCCTGTCACTCTCCACATCCAGTTCACCCTTAGTCGACGTCTCAAGCGAAATCTTTACTGTACCGAAATTTTGGTCTTTCAGTTGGTATTGATAAGGCCAAGAATTGGCTCCTGTTGCAGGTCATTCATTCATTCTGCCTGCTGTTTGGAACTAAACAAAACAAAAACTGAAATATATCAAATTTGTTTGCCTGTGATTCCGTGGACATTCGTTGCCCCATCTCTCACGCCACTGTCAAACACGCCTCCATGTGTTCATGTATTCATGTCGATTTGTGTGGCGTGAGAAACTGTACTTTTCTCAAGTCCATCACTCCTTCTCATTACATTACACCCACACTCACCCACTTGCCATTGCTTCCAGTCCAGGAAAACAAATGAAAGTTTACAAGAAAACAAATACAGTTTAAGATATGGAAACTAGCGTAACAATTTTCCTTTGTTGCCGACACCTGAGAGCCTACAACGCCAACACCACGGAACAACTATGAATGATGAAGGTAACAATTGCACCAGGAGTTTATTCTGGACTAAGTTTTAATTCTGTGTAGAATTTGGGAATCCTTCAAACAATGACCATAACATTGATCGCGCGGATGTGAAGGAAAAACTTCCAGAACCGTCCTGAAAGACGACACATGTTCACAAAACACAATTTTGGCGTTATACTCGTATTCCAACATCCGGGTAATGTACAGAAAATTTTCCTTGATGCCACAAAGTGATTCCAGATTTTTCTACTGAAATCTGTTATCCAAATTCAAAATTATAGCAAATCATAAACTTGTGGATGAATCTGATTGAATTTGATGATTTGTAATGTAACACATTTCTGTCTTTTTGCCGTTGATTTTTGCTTAATTTGACATAACACATTAATTCAGAAAAACCGGGAAGGAAATAAAATCTTGAAATAGTTAAATTAAATTCGGAATGAATGTTGAACGTTTACCTGATCATGTCTCTTGGCTGTTTGATGCCGAAGCGTTTTGCTCACCTTGCTGGAATCATTACTTTTGATCTATTCCATGTACCTGCGGCCTTGCCGAGCTCTCCGTCGGCATGAAGGTAAGATCGCACAGCAAGATTTACTTTCACTCTGAAGCCGAAAGCCTCAAGTGATTAGACACATTCTCATCCAGTCCTGATAGCTTTAATTGCTTTCCTCACAGCTTTTTTGTCTGAATGAAAAGCCAACACTTCCATTCTGATTGTTCTAATACAGGTTCTGATCCAGGTGTGTACATAACACCACTTCAATCAGATCAGTCCATGTTGCGTGTTGGCGAGTGAAGGGTTAAGATGCACCTTGAGAGGGGATGGGAATTTTGCTGAAATCTTAGGAGGAAAAAGGATCCCGGGGGGGGGGGGGGGCGTGAAGTTGTCTGTTGCAGTTTTTTGTTTTTAGCGGTTTCGTAATTTGAAGTTTCCTAGCTCGGCGTGTTGCAGTTCTACAACATACGGGTGGACAGATTCAAGTAGCAAGTGAAATGTTTAGGGAAGGCGCGGGGGGTGGGGGGGGGCGGGAATGGAAGACAGTAAATGAAGGAGAGAGCGAGAGAGGAAGAAGGAGAGCGAGAAAGAAAGGAAGAAATATTGTGCATGAATTATTTGCTCTTAACCTTTGCATCCGACATCAACCGTGGAGTGACAGAAGATGGTTTTCCGAGGAAGACAAGGAAAAAATTGGAGGAAAAAATATGAATGAGAGAGGGAAGAAAAGATGATGAGAACATGGAAAAGAATTCACACTTGAATTTTTCTTGTCTTGTATCTCTGGGTGGAGTGACAGAAGGTGGTAATCACAGGAAAGTGGCGGGGAAAAATGAGAGCAAGAAGGCGGAGGCATGAAAAGTGGGACAAGCAAACACATAAATAAACATAAAAGGTGGCAAAAAACTGTGACCAAACAAAACATGACGAGAGGCAGACAGAGAGACCGAAAAAAAAGGGAGAGAGAGGGAGAACGAGACAGCGAGGGGGTGGAGAGGGAGAGAGAGATTGGGTGAGGGAGAGAGAGAAAGAAAGAGAAAAGGAAGACTAAGAAAAGAAATGAGAATGGAGGTAGAGAAGATAATTAGGTCAATATGGAATCACAGCACACAGTCATGTGCACTTGTTCATCTACAAAGCACAAAACATGTAGACGTGAGAAGAAATGAGAGAGATGGAGAAAGTGAAAGAGAGAGAAGAAAATAGACAGACGGGGAATGCGTGGCAAAACGGCTTGAAGACCGAGTGGCCGGCAACGATTTTTGGCGTCTTCTTACATTCAGTTTTGACTGTTCACATCATCTGCCAGGTCGTCTATCAACTTGTATACACACATTTTTAATACAGTGTCAATTAAACTACAGCCAAGATTTATAATTTAAATCAAAGAGGACAGATGTGTAATTATTTCAGCTATCTCATAAGTTCTAACTGATGGCCGAGTCGCAAACAATACCAAACTGTTCATTTGTGTATTCAATTTTGGAGACACCCCGTGTATTTTCTCAAGCTGATTTCGCAATGCGGGCCATCAGTCATCAGTCGTTACGCCACAGATACACCAAATAAGACATTTGTCATGATGTCACGATGATTCATCAGTCAGATCTCACATCTCTTTGTGCTTTGGTCACTTAAACCATTTGTCGTGCACACTAGCCAACTGACAGTCACCATCTGAAGAGGAAACACAAGATGTCAAAAGTGACAAGTGAGCTAAATGTCTTTGTCATGGACCAGTTGTGTGTCTCAGGAACATTAAACTCGACACAAAGAGCTAACTTTGTGTAGTGTCCTAGATCTTTCAATCTTACCCAAATATGAAATACAGATCAGAACTCAAGTGATGGGTGATTTTCTGACCTGATTATTAATTTTACTGAGATAATTATATCGAGTACAAAATTCTGACCTTTTTTTTAAAAAAATAATTGTTATGGTTACCTGGTCAAGACTCATGGAAACTGTGTACAGACACTCGTGTGTTTGGTGAACGTGTCGTATGCAACTTGAACAAACCCTGAGAGTCTGGGAAATAGGAATCCTTAACGAAAACACGAAAACTCTTTGGACTTTGGATGCAGGTTAAAGTGAGGAAATGTTAAAGATATCATTTTTTTTTTGTACTCGCCTAGAACTTCATGTTTTCTTCTTCTCGAACCTTCCAATGTCAAATTTAAGTTAAATTTGTCTTAAGACATTTCCAGCTTCTTGTCCCGAGCAGGGCCCAGGCATCTTTTCACAACAGTTATGCCAGAAGAGAGTTGAGCAGAACCACCACTGTTTCACTGCTCTCCAGTCTTGTTTCCTGCGATTCAGTGTGTAATATTTCTCCACCATTACCTCCCTTGTGTCTGGTTACTCAGAATTCAGATGTTCTTCACTGTTTATTTGTCTTCCCGCCTGAGCACACACGTTTTTGCTCTCGCGTTAAGAGCCAACCCCGCTCCTGGTCGTTTTTATGTTTTGTGTTTGGCCGAGTACCTTAACAGTCTGGGAAACCTGGAAAAGACGTCGATGTTTCTCCCCCCAACACCTGCATGGACCTGTGTTTCCGTCTGGGTGTGCTCGATGAGTCTGTTTCTCCACACAAAATGTCGTGTTGGATTGTAGTTTATTGCGGTGCTCCGTTTGACAGTAGCATGTAACCAATTAGCATTTCTCTGTGGTTTTAATAGCGACTTTCGCTTGCTACATTTCCAGAAGTGTTTCAGTTAAGGCTCTTTTATGTCTGCTCCGGACTGAAACAGCTGCAGTCCACAGAGGACAAACAAACAAACAAACATACAAACATACTCGCAAAAATGTAAAACTGAGAAATTAATTTCTAAAGTTTGAAAGTCAAAGGTTTGTTCGTCTTGCAATTGAAAGGGTTAAAGTCCAATCTTTTGTGAGCTGTTTTTGGGGGCTTTGTTTCAAACTTAGCTTCCACAGAAACGAGGTTGATGAATTAAATAAGCTTGCGCGGAGGGGGGTGGGGGTGGGGGGGGGGGAGGGCGAAAATTTCTTTCTGAGACTCTGGTTGTATTTACCTTGTAGTTTTCAGTTTGTCTCCACTTCCAACATACATGGCTCAGGTTTGGAGTGTCCAGCGGACTTAACAAAATCTACCAAACTTCATCTTTGAGAAGGTCTGCAGAACATATGGATTTCTGATAAGAATGGATGCCAAAACAGTGACTCATTAAAAAAATATCTGCCCGAATGACAGTCCGACATGAAGAACTCAAATGGTCAATATATTAATTATTGTACGTGTGTATTATGTGTGTATGCAAGACCTCAGCACAAAGACTTCTAGATTCTGAGCTGGTCGGCACCATGAGGCATAACATGGAAAAAAGAAAAACTTTTAAAGATGAAATCTTCTTTCATTTTGGCTTTTGCTTAAAAAAAAATTTGTTTTAAAAATGGCCTCGGCGCAAAATTCATTGTAACTTCCAAAGTTGCGCTGCCGTCATAACCAGATCGTCGCTGGAGGAACGCATAATTTGTATCTTAAATGAAAAATTTTTGAACCACATCTGAAACATCAAAACTTTGGGTCATGAATCTACTGACGGATGCACTCACAGTTCTGTGGGTGAGTGATGCAGTTTTACACCTTCAGCCGCCCGTGGCATTTTGAGTAGACCTGTAAAACATAACAAACATTCCAACACACGGACACTATCACTGGCCCAGCAACATCGACATCACAACAAACTTTAATGGCAGCAACATGAGGGGCAACTTTACAGTCGGCTGATGGCACTGGGTGGCGTGGCCAAACCCCTGGCCGTGGGGACCGGGCAAGCCAGCCCAGGACTGGGGGAAGGTCTGGGCATAGATCTGGTGACGTCACGGCCACCCACGGGGAAACGACAGAGAACAACATCAGTTTATGGGGAGTTATTGAGTGCAAGTGTTAGCTGGCAACACGGGGGATACAAGTTGTCTGGTCGGCCCAGTGGAGGGGCAAGAAGGTTTGGGGAGGAGGTGGGGCCAGGAGGGTAGGGAGACTGAGGGACCAAGAGGGCTGGGAGAATGAGAGACCAAGAGGGCTGGGAGAATGAGAGACCAGGAGGGTAGGGAGAATGAGAGACCAGGAGGGTAGAGAGAATGAGGGACCATCTGTGTATTGCCTTCAAAATATCTCTCTTCCTGGCATGGTTGAGGATGCTGCTGTTGTGGTTATTGAGATGTTGTTGCCGTTGCCATTGTCCGTTTTGTTATTGTTCTTATTGCCGTTGCTGTTGCTGTAGTCCATGATGATGCTGGTGACATTGTAGTTTCAGCAAAACATGATCAGTTTCTGTAAAGATAGATCACTTGTGGCGGACAGAAAAGCCTGGGTGGTCCGTAGAACTAATTAATGATCACAGTTACAATGTACAGGTATAATGCTCTGACTGACCCATCAAACACCGTACCCTCTTGTCTAAACTGTCGGAGGTTACAATGTCTAACATCAGCATTTTATTTTGTCCGACTAAAAACACCCCTCCCCCCCCCCCCTCCCTCACATTATTATCCCCCATGGACGACATTAAAAATCCTTCCATCCACTTCATTCCCACCCCAAAAATGCATGACCTAAATCTGACGTCAGGAAACCGTGCACCACGAGATGATTCTGCAATGTTCCAACAAAAGACTGTAAGCAACAAAACCCAAACTATATAGGAGACGTGGAAACTAGTTGGTCTTGGGCTCCTCTCTAATGTTTAGTTCATTTCCATTCTGTAACGATCAAAATGCAACAAAACAAACAAAACAAACCTATTATATTAGTCGTTACAAATTGTAGCCCCGATAGAAGGAACGATAGATCTTGTTTCAGTCTATTTGCCAGGTGTTAAATGTATGTAAGTGAATTTGACCTCTATTAACGTTTACGGCATTTTTTGGTCGGACGGCAATATTGACTGCACTGCTCGTCTAGCGAGCTGAAATTTACGGGTGGCATAGAAAGTTTATTGGCCTCTAGAGACAGATTTGTCAGCCTTCCACCCCCCCCCCTCTTTCTCCGGTGCCCAACCCCCCCCCCCCTTCCTCCGGCGTCCATAGGTGTGACAGCGTAAAGAGAATGCGTCCGCCCCTGAGGTCAGATCAGCGAAAGGCAGGTCCTAGTTTGTGTGTGTGAAGGAGAGGCGCAAATAAAAAATACAATAAATCTTTATGTGATGTGAAGATAAAAACCTGAATCTCCCGACATGCTCAGCTGTCTTCTGGTGTAAACAATATGGAGTTTTTTATATTGTTGTTGTTTAGTGTTGTTTTGTTTTCTTCTTTAAATGATGTTGGATGTGACGGTAAATCTTTGTCGGTTCAGAATATTTGCCTCAGTTTCTGCACATTCCAGACGGTTAAGTATCCAGCTCTATAGTTTGTGATCAGCTTAGTCTATCGTGACAGTTTGATGAATCGTGATTGTGTCATTTTGAGTAAATGAACATAACAAAAAGACACCATCGATGTATATATAATTATATCGATTGCACCTGGAAAATAGGGCAGGATGTTCTTGTGTGTTTAATTTTAAATTATGAAGTCTTTGTTCGCAACTGAAGATCAGATTTGACAAGGAAAATGGTCAGAGTCTAATCAGATCATTTCATCCCTTACTGTGTGTACAGACGCAGGGGCATAGCGGTGGACCCGAGCGTAAAATTCTTAAGGACGCAAAATTTCAAAACGTTCACTGTTTCAACTGCCATTTGTGAAAGAAGTTTCTCAACACTTAAATGAATCAATAGCATCAGAGATCTACAATGAGCCTCAAAAGACTGTCCCGTCAATGGAGAGAGGTTTCAATGCTGTTATTGAACATTTTGCTCAAATTTAAACCAGACGATTTAAATATATCTGACTATCCTAGCATTAACTGCATTTTACTTTAATTTTTCTTCCAGTACAACACATGTGCTTAGGGGGTAAGGGGTTCAATATTGGAACGGTGGAGGGGACTCAGATCAGGGGGCCTTTCCCCGGTGGGCGGCAACCTACGCTACACCACTGCACAGACTGTGTACTCCACCACAGCTTACAATACAGATTTGTAAAGTTCAATTCACAACCAAGTTATTGTTTTTATCTTTGGTGAAAACGTGTCTATTTAATGTTCCCAGAAAATTCCAAAAAATGCGTTCGTTCTGCTGTTTTTGAAGCTGAGAATGCCGTTTAGCTCTGATCTGATCGTTTCTGCCAGCTGAGTCTCCTAGAAATGTTTGTAAATTTAAATTTCCTGAAGAAACTTGATGATTTCGGGATGTGTGAGAAATCTTGATTGTGAGGTCTCGGCGGTGAGTAAATCAGTGGCAATTTGATACAGCTATGGTAGCGACCACGGCAAGGCCGGACTAGAGGTAACAGTAACGTAGCAAGTAGAGTGGCAGTTGTCCTAACTGTGGTCACGTAGAGTAGTATTTGGCGAAAGGAAATGAATGCACTTGTGAAAATTGGTTCTAGTAACTATGATTGATGTCGGAAATAACTAATAGTGAATATTTTCCTGCATAAACATACATTACGGTAGCGTGACACAGGGTTGTGGTGCTTGGACTGGTGGTAATCCTCAGAATGTTCTAGTTTTGCCATTGCCACACATTAGAGATGAAAATGTTCAGCGTTCTCAAATCTTGCTGTTATTTATGGAAAGAGAAAATTCTCAAAATGGAACATCTGATTATTGCGGAATCCGAGCTGGCTGGTAACAGATTTTTCATCCAGGGAAAAGGTCTCCTCTCTTGCCCCTCTTTACAGGTTTGGACCTCTCTCTCTCTCTCTCTCTCTCTCTCTCTCTCTCTCTCTCTTTCTCTCTCTCTCTCTCTCTCTCTCTTTCTCTCTCGCTCTCTCTCTCTCTCTCTCTCTCTCTCTCTCGCCCAAATCACATGTTATTGTACCAAGCTCAGAAAAAAACAAACAGAAAAGAAGAGTTTTAAGCACTACGATAATGGAGGGTAAAAAGTCAAAAAGTCTTGTTGTTCCAAATGGTGGGCTGCTAGCACATTCAGTCTCAATAGCTGTTGTGGATGATGCTGAGCAGTCAATGAACTTTACAAAGGTCTTCAGTCTCAGACGTGTTTATTGAATTGTAACCTGAACTCACGGCCTTCCATTTATTTTGACGCGATATCTTGTCTTTTCCACGATCACTTCACAGCCTCGAGGTCTCCGCGAGTTCTGAGGAAGATTTTGCCAATCTCTGTCAAACGTACGTCTAACTAGATTTATTTAGAGCGTTTTCCGTTTCTAAAACATTTGGCCAGACGAGTGAAGTACGACAATAGCATTAGCTCAAGCTGATACCTTTTCTTCTGTCTGCTCCAGACAATCAAGGACTAATGTAGCCACAACCCCGGGTACGTAAACCGATCTGAGAAAGTCTGTGTCCCCTCAGGTAGAGCTGAACAAATCTTCAGTGATCCATACTTGCAAACAAACCAGCTAGTTATAAATCCTTTATTCTGAACGCGTATTTATCGATAGAATCCAAGATTTTCGTAGTTCAGCTGGTGCATCGAATCTGTTCCAAAATACAACACAAACTCCCGTCACTTTGAACCAGAATCCCAATTTGTTTATGACTAAAGTTAGCGCCAGATTTTGCCAGGATCTCATTCCAAACTCAAGGTGTTGTTTTTTTTTTGTCCACATTGTTTTGGCACCCCAGATTTTTGCCTTCACTCCGACTGAAAGAAAACAAAGCTTAGACCAAACGGGGAAGTTATTTCTGGTCGGCGGGAAAACAAGAAAATACAAAGGTAGAGAGAAAATGGCCAAATCTTTCCCAAACACTCCCTGGTGTGAAGACGCATTAAGCGTAGACTGATTAGATCTGAACATTGAGAGAGATTCTCTCATTAGCTTACTCGACTCATTCATTTCATCTGTACGTGCTCACTCATCTAATCATCTCAGTGGCGTTTTGTGCATTTCACTGGCCGAGAGCGAAACAAGCTTACCTTGGATGCATTTCTCAGGAAAAATAAGACGTGTTCACTGAGACAGAGTTTAAATTTGTGTGATGGATGTTTACTTTTGTACTGTAGTCAGCGGTTTCCATATATCAAACTGCTGATCTCCTGAAATAGATTCCACTTTTCCTCACTACGGAATACTGAAACGCCACAAAGTGATGTGATTACAGGCTTTTTACGCTCGTTTGTGCAAGCTTCACTACAGACTACAGTACCGATAACATCGGAGAGCGTTCATTCACTAGTTTCAAATTTTCATTCTTATTCATCTCACTCACTCTTTCTGTTTATACATCTTTTATTCATCCATCATTCTTTTATTCATCCATCATTCTTTTTTCTTCCATTCATTATTTCACTTTCCTCGTCTTCTTCTTCTTCTTCTTCTTCATGTACTTGTTCATCTAGTTTCACAATTCTCTCCCCCCCCCCACCCTCACCCCCGGGCCCTGCGGGTGAGTATATCAGGGACTGAACTACATTCCTTAAACTCAACCAGTGGAACTGCATGCACTAATGGCTTGAGCAGACACACGGCAGAAAAGTTCTCATCCCATTTCACACACACAGACACGTGACCGTGGACGCCAGAAAATACCACCAAAGTTGAACATTTCTCACTGTTGGTCGCCACAGAATCTTACCCAGGGGCGTAGACTCGCGCCCTCCACACCTCCAGTCTTTCTCCATTGGCTGGTTTGGTACATTCTCTACACGTGCAAGCTGGTGCATAAGTTGGTGTGGCAAGCCAGTGTGGTTCCGTTCCTTTTACGACTTTTTTGTTTCAAAGATGATATTTTGGTGTGCAGACATATATGAAGAAAATATTGCTATATGTAATGAAACTTGAGTCACCATCATTTCCTGAATAAACTTGGAGGGAGTTTTGTATCTAATAAGTCGTTGAACAAGAAAAAGAGATGTTGATTCTTATATTGAACAAGTCACATCCATTGGCCTTTCACGGACGGCAGAATCGGTGGAGATCCGAGGCCACCAGTGGCAGAGATCCACAGTTGTTTAGTCCATGTCTTGAGCATATTCAGTTGACAGTGTACTCTTCCATCAAAAATTAAAATTCATAGAATTGAAATAACCAAAAACAACAATTTGAAGTATGGCTATTTTTTGTGGACATTTTATGTGGATGGATCTGGCAAAACCTGACCAAAGGTGAACTTTTCATGCCTATTTAAAAAATCAAAATAAAATATTTCTAAGACGATTTCAAGCAAAATATTTTAACTGAATGCAGAAAAATGGCGAATCTTTCATATTGAAAGCAAATGTCAATTTTTGTAGAAAACTTTTCCCTCACTGGAGGGTCTTTCCCAGGAATTTGGCCTTTCACTTTAAACCTGATTTCTCCAGATCCACACACAGATAACCATAATATCTATGTCCAAACATCCACCATCGGGGAAAGGAATCTGAATGTGTGTAACTCAGAGCGGCTTTCTAGTACAGAATTCTAACAACACGAGGTCTTTTTGAGGTCTGGTTACTACCAACAAAAAACAAAAAAAAAGCCTTGACCTTCCCCAAATTGTCAATGAACATGGAAACCTCCCGTTGTCGTAATGACTCTACGCCAGAAATACTGGGGTAACAGCTCAGACATTTGTGTAAGTGTCGCCAACACGACAAATTCAATCCTTGTGCAGTAAAAAAGGAAAACTATCATGACGGGAGTAGATACGCCCCTGACTGGTACAAAGTATAAAATCTTCAGGACATCTACGCCTCCAGATTTCAGATACAAATTCCATAATTTTATCCTTGGGTTTATTTGGTAAAAATCTCTTTGATTGAAGATACAGCGCCCCAGGCCGCTCAAGATGAGAGGCGTCCAAGATGAAGAGTTGTCTGCCCCTACATCAGGACGGACGCGCCACCCAAGTGGAGAACTCGCTCCTGGCGCTCCCTGCCCCGCCTTTCCCCTCCCACCCCCTCCTCGATTTGCTGAACCGTAGCCTTTATACGTCTTTATCATTTCTCTCCATCATTCTCTCACCCTCTCTCTCTCTCTCTCTACCCTAACATCTTTCTGCCGCTCTCTTTGCTCCAGTGACACAAGGGGAGACAACAATTCCCCAGCCACACCCACATTGCCAGGCTGAACTTCAGCGGATCCAAGTGAGAAACATGGAAAGTTTTAGCGGCATCGTACACAAAATAATAAATAAACCCAGCCAGCCATGAGCTGAGATGTTGAGGAAGAAAATATGCCAACTGAGGCAGGATCGAGTGACACCGTGAATTTCTGGTCCTCCTTGCAAAATGAGATTTTTAAAAAAAATTATAAATACACTGTGACATAATATTGGGTTATTACAGATGCCAAACTTGTGATCATTCGTGTACTGTGAATGATAAAATTGAAGAGTGTGGAATAGACAAGAATATTTAAGACATGGTGGTGTCATCTGAAACAAGGGGCAATTTTCTTCAGTCCTGAAACAGAGATATTAATGTAAGATAATTAACTCAATTCTGAAATGATTGACAGGAGGAAAGTATTCCATTCACTCAGACTGGGCGATCGATGAATTTGAAGCTCACAGGGGAAGACAACCCAGTCACAAACAGTAATTTAGCCCAACCCTTCCCACACACACACACACACACTATGTACAAGCTTGGCTCACCGGCCTTGTTTCTGGGAAACCAAAGTATTATTTATATTTAAAAAATCGCCCTTTCAGTTTGCGAGAGGGAAGTCGTGGGACTTTCAAATTTTGAATATCGATTTTCTCAGTCTGATATTTTTGTGACTACTGGTGGTTGTTTCCCCCTTGTGGGCTTCGTCATAATCTACAGAACGCTGCATAATTGGGTCACGTTAGTCAGTGTAGACACGTGCGCTTATTGATCCCACAGTTCTTTAAATGTGGCCTTTCACGTCTTTACCCCACATCCCCACCCCTCAATCTACCGCCTTCCTCACTGTTTCCCATAGAACCGAAGCCTGGCTTTGTGACCAAAGCATTGAGAACGTTCCAGATTTCTGTGCTTTGCATTCCACCACCAGAACTGCATCATGAATATTCATGTTCCGGGAAATGGTACTTAATTCTTGTACGGTAACAGAATTCTCTGAGACTGGGACCAGACTGGAACATTCAAGATTGTCCACGTGCCTGGCACTCCTAGGACTAGTTCCTTGTCAGCTGAGACTATCGTTGTTCACATAACAGTTAGAGAGAAAGAATGCTGATAGTTAGGAACGGCGTCATTTTGCTGTTTTGTGGGTCAGTGACGGAGGAAATTGTTTTGTGTTCATGAAAAAGTAGAAATCTGCGTTCTCTCTGAGCTCAGGGACAAGTACGAACTACTAGAGATTGCTGTAAATGTTGTTGTTGTTGTTGCCATTGATGTTGACATTTCCAGAAAATTAAAAATCTTACGGTAAAAGTGTTCGGTTTTTCTACCAAATCTGGTGGCTATACAAAGAATAGTGAGCAGTGCTGTAGTATAAGACATGAACAACATTGTGGTGGTGGTGGGGGGGGGGGGTGCAGGGGGTATTGAACTCCCTAAGACCTGAAAGAAGGTGAGGTTATCAAATGCAAACATGATCAAACTAATTGGGATTTCTCCTACAAGTTCATCCTTGGCCAAAGAAATGCTACCGAAAACACAACAGAAACGGGTGTTTGTCACCATTACCACAATTTGTCACTGACCAAAGGTCAACGGTCAACGGTCAGGACAAAACCTGTCGTGAGATGTCAGGTGTCTCAGTGACGTCACTTCCCATATCCCACTCCTCCCCCGCCCTCATCCAGCGCCTGTACTGACCTCCACGGTCATCCTGCATTGTTCACCCTTCCAAGTAAATTCGATTCCATTTCATCAATTTCCATCTTTCTGCTGTACTCATTCATTTGAACACGCCACGGTCACCGGTCACCGCTTGATTTCTGTTCTGTGAGGACAAAACATTGCTGACTTCATGAAATCAAAACTCTGCAAGTTTACATGCACTAGATAAAGGCACCTGTAGGACCTGGCGTCCCAGAGCTATTGAACTGACAGTTGCTATTTCAGAGAGGAATTTTTCTGATAATTTTTGCAAGATCAAGACTCAGTCAATTTTCAATATCATTTTTTTCCCCTCCAATACAGTCACGTGACACCAGACAGTCTAAGTAACCCCTGAGTCTGTGTCAAATATGGTCATGAAGAAGGGGCCTGAATGGGGGCTGGGGAAATAAATGGGGAGAGGGGATGACGTACGAGGGAGGGAGGGGGTTGAGCTTAATGA
This sequence comes from Onchidella celtica, assembly GCA_963931925.1. Classification (NCBI taxonomy): domain Eukaryota; kingdom Metazoa; phylum Mollusca; class Gastropoda; order Systellommatophora; family Onchidiidae; genus Onchidella; species Onchidella celtica. Next base: position 1,649,666 of record OZ007572.1, read on the forward strand.
ACAATAATTGGGGAAAATGTGAGTTGCTGTCTTATATTTGTTGTAAGCAACTTCCTGAGGTGACGTCACACTTAACCCGGTCTTGAGTTCAGTCACAACAGTGACAACGTCTAGAACAATACTGTCTAGTTGTCATCAGTGCATCGTGCACTTCCTCGCAATTAAACTTACCAGCAAACACAAATAAACTACACAACATTTGCAGCTGCAGGTACAATCAGCCACGTTTGAAATATACACTAGCATTCTGAAGACGCGCGCCGCAGTGCAGCGGCCCAATCTCGCCGTAAGGATTCAACAATAGAAAGATGTTTAGCCTTTCATCAGCACCGCAGTTGACCTAACCATCTGATGAGTGTACTTATCCACTCGGCAAGATGGGATTGCACTAAACCGCTCTGGAAATGTCCGTAAATGTCACGACAGGTCGGCATTCCTGCTGTGATCTCTCTCGGCGCACACGGAGACCCTGAGGAAAGTATGCCTGGCATTGGAAGCAGCGGGGTCAGACAAGGAGAAGCAGCGATCTCTTAAATACCTGTACTTGCTTAGATTAACTTACACCACGGGTCTCTTTGGGCGAAGGTGAAACTCACTGAACTCAGGGCGTCGAGCAATTGGAGGTCTGGTGAGCGTTTTGTAACTAGGGACAGACAATCCGATTGTTGAGGCGCCCAGGATAGACAACTCTGGCCTGGTCTGGAACATGTTCAACATGCAGTGAGCAGATAACTCGTACGATAACTAGAGATTTCTGTTTGTCACGGGCCTCGGCGTATTGCTTTGTGCGATAATTCATTGAATCCTTCCTTGTATCCACGAGAGACTCACGCCAAATGGAACAACTGCGGTATTGACCGCTCCAGTAAATCACATAGGTAAAACCTTGTACAGTCTGACAGCACAGGAATCGAGAATGTTCCCTGTGATCGACCACTGGAGTGATCTATTAAATTGCTCTGTTGATAAGATGAATGGTAAGGATGTGGATGAGATTGGAAGAGAAGATACGGAAATGGAACCAACGTTTTCACTTGGTCAGTGGACGTTCTGGTCTGGGGTCGTCATCAGAATGGACATGGTCAAGTGTTCACCTCATACTGCCATTTAGAGAGGGGGAAAGGGGCAGGGGTGGTGATGGTGTTTGTTTTTGATCGATAAATATCCAAGATAAAATATGTGAGAAAATTGCCCATTGGATCTGTCTTGACATTCCCACTTCGTTTTCAAGTGCCTTGATGCATTACTTTTCGGTCTCTGGTTCTCATTCATCCATCTTGGCCACGATAAACTTAATTTCTGGCCAGTACTTTCCGGTAATTATGTTTATATCGCTGTGAGAAGTAATGAAGAAGGTTTCTTTTGTACGTAGTTTCCTTGTGTTGGTGATGTCTTGGCTGTGACGTCACACTTTCAGATCTCAAACTGCCGGGCAAGAAAAAGTTCATGTCCACTATTGTATGTTGTGTCTGAGGAAAGACTTGGCCGTCCAATCTCGGAGCTGCTGGTTCTGAAAGAGATACAGCCAATGATCCAACTACCAGAAAGGTCCTCCCTGGCTTGTGGAATATTTCACTGGATTTATGTGATGATTCCTTTACGTCATTGTTTTATATGAAGTTTTGTATTCTTTCGAAGACGGAGAAACAGGCAAACAGGCAGACAGATAGATAGATAGATAGATAGATAGATAGATAGATAGATAGATAGATAGATAGATAGATAGATAGATAGATAGATAGATAGATAGATAGATAGATAGATAGATAGATAGAAAGACAGACAGACAGACAGACAGACAGATAGACAGACAGACAGATAGACAGATAGATAGATAGATAGATAGATAGATAGATAGATAGATAGATAGATAGATAGATAGATAGATAGATAGATAGATAGACAGACAGACAGACAGACAGACAGATAGACAGACAGACAGATAGACAGACAGACAGATAGATAGATAGATAGATAGATAGATAGATAGATAGATAGATAGATAGATAGATAGATAGACAGACAGACAGATAGACAGACAGACAGATAGACAGATAGATAGACAGACAGACAGATAGATAGATAGATAAATAGGTAGATAGATAGATAGATAGATAGATAGATAGATAGATAGATAGATAGATAGATAGATAGATAGATAGATAGATAGATCTCACCGTTGACGTTACCAGGGGCCATAACTCAGCTAGCTTGTTTCAGTTATCGCCCTTACATGCTACGGTACTCGAGCATCGCGCCAGACCGCACATTTCACGTGCAGACACGTAGCTGTAGCAGAGAGCCCTGCTCGCGCCACTCACCAGACCTGACGGGCAGAAAGGTGGGAAAACAGAGACGGTGAGGAAATATGAATGCCACCAACTGGCACATAAATTTATCCTAGGGAGATTCATGAAAGTAAATTGAAAGCGAAAACTGGAACCAGAGTGAAATAAATGACAAAAAGGCACGTTTTTACCTAGGAAGATGAGGAACGGTTAGAAATCTGGCCAGTGTAGGCGAGTTGTTGGATTGCCAAGGAAATAGTGGAGGAAATTTATGTCTACCTATAAACTGCGAGCGATTCTTTGCTTAATGGAGATGAAGGTTTTTTCTCCACAAGGTGGAAGGCAGGTGGGATAATGGGAGATGACTTGTGTTGTCAAACAAGGGGGTTGCACTTAATACCAGCATCAAAAGCTTTTCTGGCGGGGGCGGGGGAGGGGGGGGGTGCTCACAAACCTTGGCTTTCTCTCTCTCTCTCTCTCTCTCTCTCTCTCTCTCTGATCACGTGACAACAAGATGTAAATAGTCGATGTTTACTGTGAAAGCTGAAAGTTTGAGATTTACGACACTGATTGTTTTTTTGTTTTTTTTTTGCTGTTGTTGTTGAGCCAAGAGCGGGCAGAGAGAAAAAGGCACGTGCAAGATTGATCTGTAAAGAAAGCAGGAGGGAAAAAATGCTATATTTGACAGTTTTGGAAATACGACTTTTGTCATCTCAACTGATTCATCTCTCTCTCCTCTAAGAGCCAAAATTTCCAGGAAAAAAACAATTCGGTGAAGAAATCTGTCCTCTCTTGAGTGTAATAAATAATAAATTTTGTCTATCCTGGAAGAAAGGCAAGGAAATGTGTTTGAAATTCAAACTTTTTGATTATAAAAGTTAATGTTACGTGGTTTAGCCACTCCAAATAAAAGTTTAATACCTAGTTGTTGTTGCTGTTGTTGTTGTTGTTATTATTATTATTATTATTGGTGATGGTGGTGGTGGTGATAATAATGTTGTTGTTGCTGTGCTGTGATTAGTCACAAGACGCCAAGGCCACACTTAATACAAGGATAGAAAAAAATGACAAGCAATTAAATGTGGTGACAAACTTCAGACAGAAGAATGTTCTAGAACAATGTTTCCCAGAGTTCCAGCCCACATACACCGCCCTCCGCCCCCCCCCCCATCCCCATTGCCATCCCCAGGTTCCTCAGTTCCTCGACCAAGCATCATGCTAACATTCATTTCAACCCTCAGTAACTGACGAGTCCCAAACAGGATTCAAGCAGCAGTTTTTTATGAACTCTTAATTTGTGATCAGCCTCATTGTTGTGTACAATGGTATTTCATTTGATCTTATACATACATAGTACAGAGTACAGAGTAGGCCTAGGCCTACAGAGTACAGAGTAGAGAGTACAGAGTACAGAGTATAGAGTACAGAGTAGGCCTTGGCCTACAGAGTACAGAGTAGAGAGTACAGAGTACAGAGTATAGAGTATAGAGTATAAATTACAGAGTATAGAGTATAAATTACAGAGTACAGAGTACAGAGTAGGCCTAGACCTACAGAGTACAGAGTATAGAGTACAGAGTACAGAGTATAAATTACAGAGTATAGAGTATAAATTACAGAGTATAGAGTACAGAGTACAGAATAAGCCTGGGCCTACAGAGTACAGAGTGCAGTGTACAGAGTTTGGTCTTTCCCAGTTTAGTTTTCTTCGTCTGACTGAAATTCTCCTAGCTAAAATTCCCCTTAGTGATTTGTTTGATAACCACTGTTCTATAAGAGGCAAGAATGTACTGGATAAGAGTAGATGATACGAATCTAGAACTACTAAAGGACCTTAAATCTCATCAACGTACCGCTGGTTGTGGTAAATACAATCTTTAACCACTAGTTCTGGCCAGGCTGTGTCATCAGGCTCAAAGTACAACCAGCACCCCGCCACACCCTCTCCTCCTCATACTATTTGCAATCATTAATTTTGTTTTTAAACTCAAATTTCAACACTTTCTCTCTCCCCTAATGTAGGCTGACGTCACTGGAGGTGATAGAAGGATTTGGAAACGTCTGTCGTGTGCATGCACAAATTTACTCAACTGGTAAACATTTACCTTTCTCTCCCACATCCACCCTGTCCCCACCCCGAAGGACGCGTCCCATCCTTTTTATAAGCAGATTCTCAACTTTGTCCGTCTTCTGAGCTGATCTTTAGCCCTAGAGGTGTGCCAAATGGTTTAGACAACAATGAAACTGCGGAGTTTGGAGCATTCACAAACTGTGTTCTCTCGTGTCCCGGGCAGCAGTAACTGTTGTATGTACGTGTCATTCACAGTTTGGGGGGACGGGAGTGCTGCAGGGGAAGGGACATATTCCCGGTAATTGCGAGTGAGCGACAGACATGGAAATTGCCGGTCAAGCTTTCTCTTTTTCCTCTCTCTCTCTCTCATTTTTAAAGCTTCATCTACAAACAAGCGAGTTGAGTGAGGCTGATAAAGGATGTGTGTACACGGACATCTTAACTCTTTCTTTAACTACATCTCGTATCATTTTTCTTCCTTGTAGATGAATGATGATTGTACACCGGGACTAAACTGGGGTGGGGTTGGGGGAGGGAATTGGCATGGGGGGGGGGAGGGGGGGGGGAACTATCAGTCTGGAAGAAAGGGTTGCGGCCTACACTGGTACTTTTTAGTATTTTACCCCTGCCTTTCTGGTTAACTACTGTTTTTGTTTACTGTTTTGTTTCGTTTTGTTTCTTTGTTTGTTTGTGTGTTTGTGTTTAAGAACGACTACCGTAAGACTACTGTAACCACAATCTAAAAACTTGAAAGAGCCCGGCCGTTGTTGATGCAGTATTTTGATGTGAGAGTATCTCTCAGCGCCGGCGTCAGGCAAACTTTGCCCGTAGTTAACTCATCACGTCATATCACAGGTGCCAATCACTGGCTCACGTCTCTGGCTACAGGCAAACTCTCAAATCTGTTTTTTCACGCCGGAGAATCTCATTAGATATTTCCAGAAGTCGTGTCCCGAGGGCGGGCATCGGATGTTAACACTGTCGAGGTGTGAAATACATTTGTCTCTTCGCGCCTTTTAAATATTTATGTCAGCTTAGATGGAACAGTTGAGAGGAAATATTTTTTAATTTAACCTACTCACCCCCAGCTCTGCACCCAACTGGAACATTCCCGGTATCGTATCGACCAAAAGACGAGATTATAAAACATCTCACACACGGAAGCTGTTCTTGATCGCCAGTTTTCTCTCGTTTTGTTTCAGTTATATAATTGTTTGTTGTTTACGAATTGTATTGTTTCATTTTGAAATAAAAGTGTACTGAGGAAACTCTCGGAAAACCAGATCTATGTCAGCTATGTCAACCAGACACATGTCAGCTGTGACGTCACGAACATAATTCTAAAACTAAAACTTGGACGGTAACTGAACTAATTCCAAAAGTGCGGACATCTGGAGAAGGTCGTGAGCACCAAGATAATGACATGATACATTTGCAGTTGTTGCCTGGGTGACACGTTGGTCCAGAGGCAAGGTGCTCGCCTCTCGTGCCGAAGGGACCGTGTTCGACCCCCGGTCTGTGCAGGCATGTTGAAATATTTGAGGGTAAAAATTCTTGTCTTGATCCAATGGTAGGTAGGATCGAGCACTTAGTCTTCTCGGATAAGGGCGGGAAAGTCGGAGGGCCATTGTGCACCTCCCGCACGTTAAAGATACCTCGGCCGTTGAAAGTCAAGTAAAGCAAGCCGAACAAGGCCGCTGCCCGGGCAAAGTTCTAAAAAAACCTCATCCCCACCACAAAAACACAGAAATAAGAACAAGAAAAATAAACACAAGAAAAGTGAAGTGTAAATGGCAGGAGCAACGAATCTCCTACAATGAAGAGCTAAAAAACACAATTGTTAGCTGGGCGGCTTTGACCGGCAGAATTTAGTTTTAAATAATTATGTATAATGGTAGAAAGATGATCCCTGTGATCATTTAGCAGTTTTTACGACAAGATAGAAAATATCATTTCATGCTTACAGTAATGCGACAATTTCACCAAGAACCCGTCATCATTATCTCACTGACAAGGCAAGTAAGAATTGTGCACCTCGAGACAAAACAGTTCAAACTTCAAACCAATCTTTGTCTCTAAATTCTGAAAACTGCTAAATTTTACCCTCCTGAATCCCAGTAAAATGGGGAGAGTCAAGACATTCGCGTTTTCTGCCAGCAGGTCTAACACGCGACCACATCTGAGCATGACCTGTTTCCGTAGATCTCAAGATAAGACACGAGTGGTCGTGACGCCGCTAGACACTTCACGTGTGGAGCCGAGCCATTCAGTTTTTTATTTCTCTTTGATATGTTTTCCTGGAACAAGTGGCGATAACCACTGGATGTCCAGGTCAACATGGAATAGGCTGAAGTCATAGAAAAAAAGTTGAGAGTAGGAAGAATCGGTTGACAGTTCTGGCGGCATTAAAGAAATCTGATTTCAGTCAAGGAAGCAATAGAATCATGTCGGATGCATTGCTGGCTTTTCAGTGCAACTCCTTTCAAGTAAGACAAAAAAAGACAAAGAAATTGAAAAAGATAAAATGGAATCCATTATCTGTACTAATTCCATCTGTATTATAATGTGTTGAATACGTATATGAAATAAATGGTTGCGTCCACCAAGTCCCGGAAGAATTCATACTCACCCCCCTCCCTACCCTCGAAACCGTTACACAGTATACCTTTCTGCCATACAAACCGATGCACTCAGCCTGAATTGTGCTATAAGAGGCTTCACACTTCCACAATTATGTTTGCACACATATGGTAGACATATGAATGTACAAGACATGTATTCTATAGCCGTGTACTGAGCGGGTCGACTCTGCCGAATATTGCTGAAAACCTGGCCATGCATACACACATTTTATGCTTAGAACCTTTACGATAATGACTTCACAGAACACAATTTCACAGTAAGAAATTGTACAAATGATTTATTTTACGACTTGACTCAAAATTACAGCTTGCTACCATCGTCTATTCTTTGATTTTCGGTGTGAATTAAAATTTATCAGGTGCAGAAAACATTTGTAATAATGAAGAATACGGACTTTGCCCGGCCGGAGACAAACATTGGCATAAAGAAAAAGTATGTAGCAAAGCCTCGCGTGAGAAATAATTTCCAAACGATACAATGAAACGCAAAAGAAAAAGGGAAGACCAAAGAGTCAATATTTCGATAAGGAACTTTCGTCAGGATGAAACAACAACAACAACAAAGAAAAATTGAACAGATAAAACAATCGAACAATAAAAACAATGTTGACTATGAAATACATGACGTATTCGTAGAATATTAGTCAATACGATGACATAATTCTCTGCGAGTCCTGACTTGTACTTCCGCAAAGCAGCACGTGCGCCAATGTGTGGAGGTTCGAAGATCTGCCTGGAACGGGGCATTCTGCAGACTCCCCCCCCCCCTTCCTGTTTTTTTCTCTCCCCCCCCCCCCCCCAAACATTTCTCAAATCTCAGTCATATTGGGAGTGCTATTTTTGTCCAAATGTGACATTACAGGTTTGTCATACATTTATGCACGTGCGTGTTTCTTCCTGTTCATAATCAGTTCATTAATTTGTGTCGGCTTTCGTAATTTTACTTTCCTTATAATATTGAATCATTAATTGTTTACCTTGTCTGACGAGCGATCATAGGGTAGGTATACACTCTTACCGTCTAAATATATAGCGATCTTGAGTGCAAGGAATATTGTTGTTTTGACTGACTGCTACATGAGCCCCCACTGACACCAAGATGTACTGTATGTAGGTTCTTGGGTCGCCGGTATACTTGTGTGATAAGTAACTTACGCTCCTAACTATGGGAGGGGGGGGGGTGTCATTTTCTTTTGTTTTATTACTTGTCCTTTGTTCATTTCGTTACCATGGAAACCATGAAATAAGTTTCTTTTAAGTTTTGCGGGTCTTGTTGATGTGTGTGTGTGTGTCGTCAGTTAAAACGTTGCTGTCGTAATGTACACGCAGGTGTGTGTGGTTGTGGTACAATGCTGATATACACGCTGGCCTGACCGTGTGTCTACAGTTAGAATGCTGCTGCAGTGGGGTACATTATGTGCGTGTGTGTTTATGTATGTGTGAGTCCAGTATAATACACTGTATTATTGTTGCAGTAGATTCCCGTGCCCCAGTCCTGTAGGATCGGCCTTTCCTTCCCCAGGACCATAAATTTGTTGTAAATAGCGGCGTTCACCCCCCGGGCAGTGACCACCATAAAACGTGTATCTCAACAGTTGCCCACACCGTAGCCATGACGTACAGCTCTGGCTTAGCTCGGGAAAGGTGGGGGTCTCCCTCGGAGTGTATCGGTCGTGCCGAGTGGGTGAGTGCTCGGCTCAGGGGGGCGCGGGGGGGGGGTATCATCGCAGTGTTACCGTCGCTGCAGGTGGAATTAAATAGTTTTTGGTTTATTGCAGGATGCTTCGCAAATCTGTGCGTGTCTCTGTGGGAGGTTTGTTGGACCCTTCTCCTGATCTTGATTTTTCAGTTCCGGGTTGGGGAAAAGATGGTTGTACCATAGGTAGAACTGGTTTTATTGTGTCTGTGAGGTTCAATAATGGTTGGTTGGTTGGTTCGTAGGTGATTGGGTGGGTGGGTGATTGGGTGGGGTTTGGTTGATTGGTTGTCTGGTTGGTTGGTTGGTTGGCTGGCTGGCTGGCTAGTTGGCTCGCTGGTTGGTTGGCTGGCTGGTTGGTTGGTTGGTTGGTTGGTAGGCTGGTTGGTTGGCTGGTGGATGAGTGGGTTGGTGGATGGGTGGGTTGGTTGGTTGGCTGGTTGGTTGGTTGGCTGGCTCGCTGGCTGGCTGGATGGATGGATTAATTGATGGTTGATTGGCTGGTTGATTGGCTGGCTGGTTGGTTGGTTGGTTGGTTGGTTGGTTGGTTGATTGGTTGGTTGGTTGGTTGGTTGATTGGCTGGTTGATTGGCTGGCTGGTTGGTTGGTTGGTTGGTTGGTTGGTTGGTTGGTTGATTGGCTGGTTGATTGGTTGGCTGGTTGGCTGGTTGGTTGGTTGGTTGGTTGGTTGGTTGGTTGGTTGGCTGGTTGGTTGGTTGGTTGGTTGATTGGTTGGTTGGTTGGTTGATTGGCTGGCTGGTTGGTTGGTTGGTTGGTTGGTTGGTTGGTTGGTTGGTTGGTTGGTTGGTTGGTTGGTTGGTTGGTTGGCTGCCTGGCTGACTGGCTGGATTGGTCGGTTGGAAACACTGCCATGTTTCAAAGTCACTGAATCATGACATGCCCCCCCCCCCCATAGTGACTCACGTTTTCTATTATTTGGCCAATCGTACTCCTCAACCTCACCATCCCTCCCCTCCCTCCCCCCCAACACACACACACAAATACACAAATATGCATCCAGTTGCCCCCTCTCAATTTCCACTCTGGGGCCAGCCCCCGGGGAAGTGCCATACAGCAAGGCCTGTTTTATCCATAGGCCACACAAGTCCCCAGACCCACCTGCGAGCGCCAACGTCTCTGCACTGCAATCGACATCCACCCTTTGTACGGGTTGCTTGTACCCAGAAGACTTTGAGCAGGTAAATGTTGTTTATTTCTCCTGGAGCGTTGTTTACCGGCCTGGCTTGGCGACCCGAGCTCCAAGAAGATCAAGTACCCAGAAAATACAATCTTGATATTTTACACCTCGATCACTCCCCCCGCCCGGCACACCTCTGGAATGTCCCTGGAGAAATCAACGCTGCCTTCCCTACGACAGATATGTGAAGCTCTTGGCAGTGGCGAGATCCCGCTGTATACAAAATCTGTTTGAAGTATCGAACTACTGAAGTCGCTGTTTGCCTATATTTGTGTGTGCATGTGTGAGTGATCCTCTATCTGTTTGCTGTGAGGAAATATTTCTTCAAACATTTTGACTTCCTGCGACTGATCAGGAAAAGTATAAAGAACAACCTTTGACCTAATTACATACAGGAGTGTTGAATTTGACATTCGTCACAGGTAAAAATGAAAGGCACAGTTTCTGGCGCCTACTGATACCAAATACTGATCGATTTCCCTGTCTATTCGTCATAAAAATATCTTTGCCAAAATCGTGATCATACCTACATCGAGCTTCTGTTCTGTAAAAATGTTCTCACAGTTTTGTATTATACTACAACATTTCAATTCAGTAACAGAACTTCCATATTGTGTTTGATACGTGAATTTAATGTTTGCCGAGGTATCAGAATCTGTCCAGATTTGAAATATTTACGGTAAGACGCCCATATCCTGAATTCCTCCCTCATTCAAGTTCTGTATTTTTCTTCCCTGGGAGCGTTTCGCTAATGTTCAAGGAGGTGCGACTGGTGTGTAGGAAAACTGATTAGGTGGATGAAGTTGTCTCCCCAACACAATTCTGAGCTGACAGAAAGAATGCTGTGATATTTCTGGTGTAAGACAAAATTAGCTGTCTTAACTCCACCCACAGCTGATATGTCGGTGACAGGTGGGTGTACCCAGGTGTTGTAAGATATCTGATAATGGGGACAGGAAACACAGAGTTCATTTCTGGGGATGAAATGGGAGATGAGGGGAAAGAGGAGGGGGAGGGGGTATTATGTGAGGTTTGACTGGTTGGCGTTCTCTGGGAATGGTTGTAGGTTGGGTTGGCAAGTTTACAGCGAGCTGTTACACTTGACTGGCAGTTCTGTAGCAGGTGCGGAGATTTATTTCATTTGACCGCAGAATGCCAACAGTTTGACAATAAAAGACGCAGATGCGTAAGAGATGAAATAAAATTTGGCTCCAAAACATTATTTTATTATTATTACAAGACTAGGCCAAAGACATAGCAGATCCTTCACGCTGATTGAAACAAAAACATTGTATTTGTAACCCTCTGTAGATATGAGAAAATTAGAAAATTGAGCCTTGACGTACATGTCAGTGTGTTGGGATTGGACGTACATGTCAGTATGATGGGACTGGACGTACATGACAGTGTGTTGGGACTGGACGTACATGTCAGTATGTTGGGACTGGACGTACATGTCAGTACGATGGGACTGGACGTACATGACAGTGTGTTGGGATTGGAGGTACATGTCAGTATGATGGGACTGGACGTACATGACAGTGTGTTGGGATTGGACGTACATATCAGTATGATGGGACTGGACGTACATAACAGTGTGTTGGGACTGGACGTACATGTCAGTATGTTGGGACTGGGCGTACACTTCAGTGTGCTGGGACTGGACGTACATGACAGTGTGTGGGGACTGGACGTACACTTCAGTGTGTTGGGACTGGACGTACATGTCAGTACGATGGGACTGGACGTACATGTCAGTGTGTTGGGACTGGACGTACATGTCAGTATATTGGGACCTTACGTACATGTCAGTACGATGGGACTGGACGTACATGACAGTGTGTTGGGATTGGACGTACATATCAGTATGATGGGACTGGACGTACATGACAGTGTGTTGGGACTGGACGTACAGATCAGTATGCTGGGACTGGACGTACATGACAGTGTGTTGGGACTGGACGTACACTTCAGTGTGTTGGGACTGGACGTATATGTCAGTGTGTTGGGACTGGACGTACATGTCTGTGTGTTGGGACTGGACGTATATGTCAGTGTGTTGGGACTGGACGTACATGGCTGTGTGTTGGGACTGGACGTATATGTCAGTGTGTTGGGACTGGACTTACATGTCAGTATGTTGGGACTGGACGTACATGTCAGTATGTTGGGACTGGACGTACACTTCAGTCTGCTGGGACTGGACATACATGACAGTGTGTTGGGACTGGACGTACACTTCAGTGTGCTGGGACTGGACGTACATGACAGTGTGTTGGGACTGGACGTACATGTCTGTGTGTTGGGACTGGACGTATATGTCAGTGTGTTGGGACCCCACGTACACTTCAGTGTGTTGGGACTGGACGTATATGTCAGTGTGTTGGGACCGGACGTACATGTCGGTGTGTTGGGACTGGACCTATATCTCAGTGTGTTGGGACTGGACATACATCTCAGTGTGTTGGGACCGGACGTACATGTCAGTGTGTTGGGACCGGACGAACATGTCAGTGTGTTGGGACTGGACGTATATCTCAGTGTGTTGGGACTGGACATACATCTCAGTGTGTTGGGACCGGACGTACATGTCAGTGTGTTGGGACTGGACGTACATGTCAGTGTGTTGGGACCGGACGTACATGTCAGTGTGTTGGGACTCGACGTACATGTCAGTGTGTTGGGACTGGACGTACATGTCAGTGTGTTGGGACTGGACGTATATCTCAGTGTGTTGGGACTGGACGTACATGTCAGTGTGTTGGGACTGGACGTACATGTCAGTGTGTTGGGACTGGACGTACATGTCAGTGTGTTGGGACTGGACGTATATCTCAGTGTGTTGGGACTGGACATACATCTCAGTGTGTTGGGACTGGACATACATGTCAGTGTGTTGGGAATGGACGTACATGTCAGTGTGTTGGGACTGGACTTACATGTCGGTGTGCTGGGACTGGACGTATATCTCAGTGTGTTGGGACCGGACGTACATGTCAGTGTGTTGGGACTGGACGTACATGTCAGTGTGTTGGGACTGGACGTACATGTCAGTGTGTTGGGACTGGACGTATATCTCAGTGTGTTGGGACTGGACATACATGTCAGTGTGTTGGGACTGGACCTACATGTCAGTGTGTTGGGACTGGACTTACATGTCAGTGTGCTGGGACTGGACGTACATGTCAGTGTGTTGGGACCGGACGTACATGTCAGTGTGTTGGGACTGGACGTACATGTCAGTGTGTTGGGACTGGACGTATATCTCAGTGTGTTGGGACTGGACATACATCTCAGTGTGTTGGGAGTGGACATACATGTCAGTGTGTTGGGACTGGACGTACATGTCAGTGTGTTGGGACTGGACTTACATGTCAGTGTGCTGGGACTGGACGTATATCTCAGTGTGTTGGGACTGGACGTACATGCCAGTGTGTTGGGAATGGACGTACATGTCAGTGTGTTGGGACTGGACGTACATCTCAGTGCGTTGTTAGTTACTGTGACAGAATGCAGTCTAACGCACACAGCACCGTCCAGCTAAACTTAAGAAATATTTTCTGGATTGTTTTTATTTTGTTTGTTTTTCCATTTCCGAGTAAAAGTGTGTTAAGTTTCCTGCACTCATCATTTGCATTTCCGGAAAGTAAATTAAGCTAAACTTTTTGGCCAGATTTTCTGCTACTTGAAGAGGAAATGCGTCATTAAAGACACGACACACAAGCTAATACAGGCAAGCGTACATGGCGTAATTTCATTTCAGGATCAGCTCCGAAAAGTCTGACTCTCTTGCCGCCACTTCCAGGCTCTTGTTTACCTGGTGTTGCGCACCCGCCGGGCACTAAAAACAGCATTTCTATTTATGTACTTGAGTTTGTCCCTGAGGGACAGATTCTCCGCCGCCCCCCCCCCCCCCTCCCTCTCCCACCCGTGACAGACATACAGACATTGTCCCCTAGCGACAGACCGCGCGACATACTTTGAAGGTAAAGTGGCCAGAATTTTCCAGCATTCTCCGCTCTTACCACTAGCGACACGGTCGTCGGCTCTTCTGATGTTGTTTTCTTTTGTAATTTACCACACCTACATCACATCAATACTCCAATATTTGATACTTATTATAATATGTCGGAAAGGAATGTTTAATATGCATTTATTATCCTGGATTGAATTTGGGAAAAGTGGGACTGTGAAGTTTTCAATCCATTCATCGCGAAAAATGTGTGTTGGTGAGTACAAAAGAGTGGCTAAGCCGTGGTACAGACGCTGAGCGCATGAATGATCTCAGAGACTTGCAGGCTAAAATGAGCTGACAGTGCTCGGCGGAGCTGAAGTCATCATGTCTTTGATTCCTGTACGTGCGGGAAAGGGGAGAGCGCGAGTTCTAATGTGAGCAGATAGCAACCATCTGTGTGAGCGGTGCGGAAATGAGAAGCAGCTTGGGCAGCGGAGTTACTGGCCCTGCATCAATAAAGTCTACGGAACGTAAAAAAGCTAAAACGAAGACCAACCGGGGGACTCTGATAGTGGCTAGGCAGGGGTTCACCGCCCCTGGGGAGCTCTGTAGTTTGTGGGGCCCTGGCCTACAGCGGCGTTGGAGGCACGGGGGGTGTCTCTCAGCAGAACCGAGGGATGCCGTAATAGCACTTAAGTTTCCCCACTGGGAAGAAGATTTTCTCATCAAATTTTGAGAACACGTGTAGATGTGGTGTTGATGCTAGAGCAATGGCAATAGTAGCAGTTGTAGTAGAATGTTAAACGTCGTGGCTGCCAGTAGATTTGTCGACTGGAATTTAGAGGGTTGGCTCTATAGCATGCCAAAGTCTCCTGCACTCTTAAACAAATGGTATGATCATCAGCGAGTAGTCTGCCTTTTGTACAAAACACATTGAATCAGGACTGTTATGTTTAGAGTGTGACAACTTGAAACACCTGTTTTCAAAGTTTTTACCGTACACAAAAAAAAAACACTTCTCGATCTCAATGTTAACCTATTTGTGACTTGGGCGATAGAGAACTTAACTCTTGAATTGTTGAGGAAATGTTCAGACATGCTGGTGAGAGCAAACAGTTTCTCAATTGTAAAAAAAGTCTGTGTGGAAATTGTAGTGTTAGTATTGGAGACATCGGCAGCTGTGCCGCTGTCTACAGTAATACTGTAGTAGTATGAGAGTTTCTAGTCTATGTAAAAGCTATCTATTATTATTATTATTATGTGTGTATCAATGTGGGTTGTGTGTGTGAGTTTACCCATGTATTTTTTGACATGTTTCTGTAAAGCGCATAGAGCATTTTTGTAATGGATATGCGCTATATAAATGCCATCCATTATTATTATTATTAGTATTGACAAGGTAGCTGTTGTTGCTGTTGATGCTGTTATGGTGTTGCTGTTGTTGTTCAACTTACATTTACTATTACTGTAGGTTTTCCAGTCCGGCCGATCGTATGAATTGGTCTTTTGTCTTCAGTCTTGTCAAGGCCAGAAACTTACACCCTCATCAATTTATCTTTATTGATAGCGACGGAAGAGAAAATTGCGGAAGACATGGGTTATCTGCGCCTGACAGACTACAAGGGAGACAATACTGTCCAGGCGCGCGTGCAGATACCCACAGCCTCCACCTGGGGTATTTAATGCATGAAATAACTGTCACGTGCAGTAGAAACACCTTCGTCTTGCTCGAGATTGTCTGGGGCTCAGCATGGCATCGTTACTTCACCCTGGGCACTCCAGAATAATGAATGGTCTCTGTATAATATGTATGAAATGTACAGTCCTTTATTATATTATACACTGTGTGTGTGTGTGTATTTATTTTTTTTTAAGTCGATGGCCGTCTTGCAGAAGGCCAGGGCACGCATACGAAATAAAGGAGGGAAAAAGACCACTGCACTAGGGGCATTTTGACTAAGGGCCTTAACAGGAAATACTTAAAGTAATTAAAACTAGATCTGCAATTACAGTTAGTGTACAGCACACATCAAAAGCTGTGATAGGGAAATAACAACCCAGAGATATCGCAAGGTTCTAAACTGGTCAAAACGATTCCATTTGATGCTCGCTGTACAGCTCCACGCATCTCTTGACATGAAAGTGTCCACAATAACGATTTATTTAACATCTGGGTGTTTAAAATGTAAATTTATTTACTCCAAAAGTGGAGAACTGACAGTGTGATCAGACATAAAGTCTGGTTGGAATTGGTAAGACAGTCATAGATTGTGGAGTCTGGGATTTAGCAAATACTGATCATTCATTTCCCATCGTCCCTTGCTGGCACGCTGAACGAGGCTGGAGGCATTTTCTTCTGAAACTGGGGAAAATTGTAAATATCATGATACACTTGCGATCTGCTATAGAGCTTTGGGGGGAATTTAAAGTCCTATTTGATATCAGACAAACTTCTCCAGTCTTATTCTGAATGTTTTCTGCAAAACTCATTGGTTGCCCGCGACAAGATGAAAGCCAGTCAGAGGTGGCTGTTTATCCGCCGTGTATCGCGACGGCCGCAGCGACAGCTCCGGGCTGTATACACAAGAAATGTCTGCGCTGAAAGACTGCAGCTTTATTTTTCCCAAGACGATCCCAGAATTTTCTGGAAGCGATACCTCTTTGTTTTTAATAGGAACTTTATTGTCAGCCATTTCTTTTGTTTTATGGGGGTCAAAAATACATCTGGAGATAAACGTTTACAGCTTTTAATTCCCAGATCGTCTTTGAGACACTTTCAAGTTTTAGCGCTGCGCATTTTTACGTCAGACTTTACAGGATCTGTGCAAGTCAAACCATGTAGAACGCACAAAATTTGCACTGATTAAACTTTTGATGCCAGGAGGACGCACAATTTTATTTACAATTATCAGGTCGTTAATAACCTTTACAAAAATATTACTGCGGCAAAAAAAAGAAAAGGCTGTAGACTCTTTGTCGCAAAACCCAGCGCTGGGAACAAATAAACAAAGTGGAAAAAACAAAACAAAAACACGTCAGGCTGTACAAGAAATGCCAAAAGAATTTCTGACTTCAAGTTTTCATCATCCTCCCCCTCCCAATCCTCAGAACGGCTATTTGGCTGTCACTTCAGGTTTCCTACATTTTTTTTGCTCAAAATCCAGTCATGGGAAAACAGGATAAAACTTGTAGTGGCCAAACTTGGGAATGTGGGAAAGTCCGAGAACTGGACATCAGCGCCGCCAGCTGATCTAACAGTTCTATAGATGTCTTTGTTTCTTTTCTTTTTTTTTTAATCTTTTAATCGTTTTTGTTGTTGTTGTTTTAATTTTGTTGCTGTTTTTTTTTTTGGTTTTGTCATATGAGATTGTGAATAAGAAAACCCGGCTTAAGTCCGCAAAGCTGATTTAATTTTTGAGAAAAACGGCTGTGAAGTGAAAATAATAGGTCGGACAAAAACTTCCGACTTGCCTGTTGTTTAGGGGACCGTGGCATGTTACAGGGTAAACTGTAGATGAGCAGTGAACACTACTCACTATGATCTCTATAACGGCTTAGTTATTAGACTACGGTCTCCTAACAGCAATCACTCCAATATTAATGGGTCAACTAGCTATTGCCACTTATAATATTAAATGCCGTTTTCTCATAATCTTGTTTTAGGGGGGTCACTGACTTCAATTTATCAGAAATGTCTTGTCTTTTATTATATGTACAGAACTCAAAATGTCATGTTGCCGACTTAAGCCTGGTTTTCTCATGCACACTCACAAATAGCTAATTGTTCACTTCACAACACTGACAAAAGATATACATTTCTTTACGAATTCAATCAAATCACTCATTTCAAAAATGTTACTAAGGAGTGACAGATAATTTGTCAAAGGTAGAAAAGATATCAGTTAAAGGAGAACTCAGAGATTGGGTGGAAGAGGAAACTAATGTATCAGATTTTATTCCTGCTCGTCCATTGTCGTATTTACATCAAGCCTTCAATTCACGGCTACTTCATAAAGTTCTTACAATACTTTCCGCTCCTGCCCAGACTGTGAGATCACGCGGGGTCTACAACTGAGATCTACAACATTACTAAAGGTTTCTTCTGCGATCTGCTGAATGCAACAAGTGGGTGGGTAGGGGGGGTGGGGAGGAGGTAGCCCGAGTGGAAGTTGTGAGTGAGCAAAGCCAAGTAGACTTCACAGCAAATTGCTCGCACGCCAGATCACTTGACAGCCAAAAGCCACGCCTTTTTGTTTTCCCTTTCTGTGGCGCTGTTGGCTGTGGAGTCCAATCTCCGGCAGGGATGATGACTTTATGACCCTATGACAAAACCATTTGCCTGGCAGTTTGATACTTTGACACAGTTTGGCCTGGCGCAGAAATCCCTGGGAGCAGCTCGTGTTTTTTACATCTCGAAACAGCTTTCCGTTGCTTATCACCTACAGACACTTTGCAATCTCCAAGTGTATAACCACGCCCCTGGGGCATGACTCCCAGCCTAGATCTTTAAGTCTGGTCTAGAGAGGCACAGGAACAGGGTCTTAACTCCGTTATCTGTTTTTTTTTTGGAATCACTAAACATTCATTAACAACGCTTTGAGGATTTGTGTAGGTGTTTGTGTTGGGGTGGGGGGGTGGGGGTGGAAACATGGGGAAAACAAATAAAAATAGAAAAGGGGGGGGGGGTAAGGAAGGGGTAGCTCACTTAGCTCACTTGTGTTTTATGTATCGCTCAGGATTGTGCTTGGCCCTATCTACAGATGACTTATGACCTTTGGCACACGTCCTTCTGATAGTGGAGGTGAGATAGAATCTGGTGGGTTGGAACCGGGGGTGGGGGGGGGGGGGCTAAAACGTTTACGCCGTGTTCAGCAGACTTTCGGCTCTTTGCTAGCCCCCCCCCCCCGTCCATCCCACACTCACTCACTCTCCCTGTACATTTATCTAGCAGCAAACACTCACCTGCGAATTTCTGGCCAGGAGAAAGTTCTTATTTGCTTTTCTATGCTGTCTTTTTATCTCCCTTTCCTGCAGATTATGAACCTTATGTTACTGTATATACACACACCGTTTCTCTCTTCCCCCTGTCTGACGGAAACTCTTTGTTCATTCTCAACCTCCCCCTCTCTGCCCACCCCCTAACGCGGCACCGGATGTCTGTGGTTGGTGAGTGATAAGCCTATTATCCTCTAGCGAAAACGGCCATTGTGTTGAGTTTGTGGAAGAGCGCAATATTAAAAATAAAAAAATTATGAATTCGACGGATGATAATTCGAATCTTATTTAAACACGAGTTGCCGAAAGCAAGTGGGTGAAAGGTGAACCACGGAGCGGGGGGTTGGAGGCGGGGGTGGGGGGGGGGGGGAATACAGACCACGATCTTATCAATTTTGTCATGATCTTGTAATTCTGTTTATGATAGATCGACATTCATGTAGCGCCTTCGCTGAACTTTAAAAAAAAAAAAAAACCAGAATCGTCGATGTTTATCTAAATGATCTTGGCACGATGGTGATTTTGGAAAAGTTTCATCTAGAATGGATAGCCTGGTTCTCTGTCTCGGATAGCCTCTCTCTGTCTCAGATAGCCACTCTCTCGGGTTCCCTGTCTCAGATAGCCACCCGCTCGGGTTCTCTGTCTCAGATAGCCACTCTCTCGGGTTCTCTATCTCAGATAGCCATTCTCTCAGGTTCTCTGCCTCAGATAGCCACTCTCTCAGGTTCTCTGTCTCAGATAGCCATTCTCTCAGGTTCTTTGTCTCGGACAGCCACTCTCTCAGGTTCTCTGTCTCAGATAGCCACTCTCTCAGGTTCTCTGTCTCAGATAGCCACTCTCTCAGGTTCTCTGTCTCAGATAGCCACTCTCTCAGGTTCTCTGTCTCGGATAGCCACTCTCTCAGGTTCTCTGTCTCGGATAGCCATTCTCGGTCTCGGATAGCCACTCTCTCAGGTTCTCTGTCTCGGATAGCCACTCTCTCAGGTTGTCTGTCTCAGATAGCCACTCTCTCAGGTTCTCTGTCTCGGATAGCCACTCTCTGTCTCGGATAGAAACTCTCTCAGGTTCTCTGTCTCGGATAGCCACTCTCTGTCTCAGATAGCCACTCTCTTAGGTTCTCTGTCTCGGACAGCCACTCTCTCAGGTTCTCTGTCTCAGATAGCCACTCTCTCAGGTTCTCTGTCTCAGATAGCCACTCTCTCAGGTTCTCTGTCTCAGATAGCCACTCTCTCAGGTTCTCTGTCTCGGATAGCCACTCTCTCAGGTTCTCTGTCTCGGATAGCCATTCTCGGTCTCGGATAGCCACTCTCTCAGGTTCTCTGTCTCGGATAGCCACTCTCTCAGGTTGTCTGTCTCAGATAGCCACTCTCTCAGGTTCTCTGTCTCGGATAGCCACTCTCTGTCTCGGATAGAAACTCTCTCAGGTTCTCTGTCTCGGATAGCCACTCTCTGTCTCAGATAGCCACTCTCTTAGGTTCTCTGTCTCGGACAGCCACTCTCTCAGATTCTCTGTCTCGGACAGCCACCCTCTCAGGTTCTCTGTCTCGGATAGGCACTCTCTGAGGTTCTCTGTCTCGGATAGCCACTCTCTCAGGTTCTCTGTCTCGGATAGCCACTCTCTGTCTCAGATAGCCACTTTCTCAGGTTCTCTGTCTCGGATAGCCACTCTCTGTCTCAGATAGCCACTCTCTCAGGTTCTCTGTCTCGGATAGCCACTCTCTGTCTCAGATAGCCACTCTCTCAGGTTCTCTGTCTCGGATAGCCACTCTCTCAGGTTCTCTGTCTCGGATAGCCACTCTCCCAGGTTTTCTGTCTCAGATAGCCACTCTCTCAGGTTCTCTGTCTCAGATAGCCACTCTCTCAGATTCTCTGTCTCGGATAGCCACTCTCTCAGGCTTGTTATAAATAAAAGCTAGCAGTCGCGAAAACTTGCTCAGAAAACTCCGAGAAAAGCTCAAGAACTTGAAATATGCGGGTTTCGTAGAAGTGTAGTTCGCGATGGACGATTAAAATGGCAGGTAAATCTTCGTATTCTGCCCAGCGATCTGAGTATTCCAAGTTGAGCTTTAATTTTTCCACGCCGCCTTTTATAGTTTAAATTACCCAGCTTTTCCTGTCCTTGTTTTTTAATATTTTTTTCCCAACGGTGTCCCCTGTCGGCAGTGTGGCGTTACTTTCCGGTGCAGCATGAAATTATGACGGTAATGAAATAATGCGAATCAAGATACCGAGGAAAGTATGGTCTGTGAGCGGAAGCTGAGTTTGTCTGATTCTACAATACAATCCTTGCGCTGGTGCCGCAGTGAGTCAAGGCCGTTTTGTCTCTCTGTTAGTGCGAGACCTGAACTAAGGAGTTGGGCGGGACATGGTGCAATTAGTCTCCATGACATTTTAGGGCCACGTCACAATTATCTTGAATCCGTTGGCGTAAATGGAAACCTCACTCACTGAGTCAGAACACACGCTAAACAGACTTGACTCTGAGCCATATCAGGCCAAACCGACAGACACCTATCAGGCCAAACCTACAGACATCCATCAGGCCAAACCTACAGACATCCATCAGCCCAAACCTACAGACATCCATCAGCCCAAACCTATAGACATCCATCAGCCCAAACCTACAGACATCCATCACCCCAAACCTACAGACATCCATCAGTCCAAACCTACAGACATCCATCAGCCCAAACCTACAGACATCCATCAGCCAAAAGCTACAGACATCCATCACCCCAAACATACAGACATCCATCAGCCCAAACCTACAGACCTCCATCAGCCAAAAGCTACACACATCCATCAGGCCAAACCTACAGATATCCATCAGTCCAAACCTACAGACCTCCATCAGCCAAAAGCTACAGACATCCATCAGGCCAAACCTACAGACATCCATCAGTCCAAACCTACAGACATCCATCAGCCAAAACCTACAGACAGCCATCAGGCCAAACCTACAGACATCCATCAGCCCAAACCTACAGACATCCATCACCCCAAACCTACAGACATCCATCAGTCCAAACCTACAGACATCCATCACCCCAAACCTACAGGCATCCATCAGTCCAAACCTACAGACATCCATCAGGCCAACCTACAGACATCCATCAGGCCAAAGCTACAGACATCCATCAGTCCAAACCTACAGACATCCATCAGTCCAAACCTACAGACATCCATCAGTCCAAACCTACAGACATCCATCAGGCCAAACCTACAGACATCCATCAGCCCAAATCTACAGACATCCATCAGTCCAAACCTACAGACATCCATCAGTCCAAACCTAGAGACATCCATCAGGCCAAACCTACAGACATCCATCAGTCCAAACCTACAGACATCCATCAGTCCAAACCTACAGACATCCATCAGTCCAAACCTACAGACATCCATCAGTCCAAACATACAGACATCCATCAGGCCAAACCTACAGACATCCATCAGTCCAAACCTACAGACATCCATCAGGCCAACCTACAGACATCTATCAGGCCAAACCTACAGACATCCATCAGCCCAAACCTACAGACATCCATCAGCCAAAAGTTACAGACATCCATCACCCCAAACATACAGACATCCATCAGCCCAAACCTACAGACCTCCATCAGCCAAAAGCTACACACATCCATCAGGCCAAACCTACAGATATCCATCAGTCCAAACCTACAGACCTCCATCAGCCAAAAGCTACAGACATCCATCAGGCCAAACCTACAGACATCCATCAGTCCAAACCTACAGACATCCATCAGCCAAAACCTACAGACAGTCATCAGGCCAAACCTACACACATCCATCAGCCCAAACCTACAGACATCCATCACCCCAAACCTACAGACATCCATCAGTCCAAACCTACAGACATCCATCACCCCAAACCTACAGGCATCCATCAGTCCAAACGTACAGACATCCATCAGGCCAACCTACAGACATCCATCAGGCCAAAGCTACAGACATCCATCAGTCCAAACCTACAGACATCCATCAGTCCAAACCTACAGACATCCATCAGTCCAAACCTACAGACATCCATCAGTCCAAACCTACAGACATCCATCAGGCCAAACCTACAGACATCCATCAGCCCAACTCTACAGACATCCATCAGTCCAAACCTACAGACATCCATCAGTCCAAACCTAGAGACATCCATCAGGCCAAACCTACAGACATCCATCAGTCCAAACCTACAGACATCCATCAGTCCAAACCTACAGACATCCATCAGTCCAAACCTACAGACATCCATCAGTCCAAACATACAGACATCCATCAGGCCAAACCTACAGACATCCATCAGTCCAAACCTACAGACATCCATCAGGCCAACCTACAGACATCTATCAGGCCAAACCTACAGACATCCATCAGTCCAAACCTACAGGTATCCATCAGCCTAAACCTACAGACATCCATCAGTCCAAACCTACAGACATCCATCAGTCCAAACCTACAGACATCCATCAGCCCAAACCTACAGACATCCATCAGCCCAAACCTACAGACATCCATCAGTCCAAACCTACAGACATCCATCAGTCCAAACCTACAGACATCCATCAGTCCAAACCTACAGACATCCATCAGGCCAAACCTACAGACATCCATCAGTCCAAACCTACAGACATCCATCAGGCCAAACCTACAGACATCCATCAGTCCAAACCTACAGACATCCATCAGGCCAAACCTACAGACATCCATCAGTCCAAACCTACAGACATCCATCAGGCCAAATCTACAGACATCCATCAGTCCAAACCTACAGACATCCATCAGCCCAACTCTACAGACATCCATCAGTCCAAACCTACAGACATCCATCAGTCCAAACCTAGAGACATCCATCAGGCCAAACCTACAGACATCCATCAGTCCAAACCTACAGACATCCATCAGTCCAAACCTACAGACATCCATCAGTCCAAACCTATAGACATCCATCAGTCCAAACATACAGACATCCATCAGGCCAAACCTACAGACATCCATCAGTCCAAACCTACAGACATCCATCAGGCCAACCTACAGACATCTATCAGGCCAAACCTACAGACATCCATCAGTCCAAACCTACAGGTATCCATCAGCCTAAACCTACAGACATCCATCAGTCCAAACCTACAGACATCCATCAGCCCAAACCTACAGACATCCATCAGCCCAAACCTACAGACATCCATCAGGCCAAACCTACAGACATCCATCAGGCCAAACCTACAGACATCCATCAGTCCAAACCTACAGACATCCATCAGGCCAAATCTACAGACATCCATCAGTCCAAACCTACAGACATCCATCAGGCCAAACCTACACACATCCATCAGCCCAAACCTACAGACATCCATCAGGCCAAACATACAGACATCCATCAGGCCAAACCTACAGACATCCATCAGCCCAAACCTACAGACATCCATCAGGCCAAACATACAGACATTTATCAGCCCAAACCTACAGGCATCCATCAGGCCAAACCTACAGACATCCATCACCCCAAACCTACAGACATCCATCAGGCCAAACCTACACACATCCATCAGCCCAAACCTACAGACATCCATCAGTCCAAACCTACAGACATCCATCAGGCCAAACCTACACACATCCATCAGCCCAAACCTACAGGCATCCATCAGGCCAAACATACAGACATCCATCAGGCCAAACCTACAGACATCCAGCAGCCCAAACCTACAGGCATCCATCAGGCCAAACCTACAGACATCCATCAGCCCAAACCTACAGACATCCATCAAGCCAAACCTACAGACATCCATCAGGCCAAACCTACAGACATCCATCAGGCCAAACCTACAGACATCCATCAGCCCAAACTTACAGACATCCATCAGCCCAAACCTACAGACATCCAT
The DNA here is from genome assembly GCA_963931925.1 of Onchidella celtica. Classification (NCBI taxonomy): domain Eukaryota; kingdom Metazoa; phylum Mollusca; class Gastropoda; order Systellommatophora; family Onchidiidae; genus Onchidella; species Onchidella celtica. Next base: position 1,674,405 of record OZ007572.1, read on the forward strand.
CAGGCCAAACCTACAGACATTCATCAGGCCAAACCTACAGACATCCATCAGGCCAAACCTACGGACATCCATCAGTCCAAACCTACAGACATCCATCAGTCCAAACCTACAGACACCCATCAGTCCAAACCTACAGACACCCATCAGGCCAAACCTACAGACATCCATCAGTCCAAACCTACAGACATCCATCATTCCAAACCTACACACATCCATCATTCCAAACCTACAGACATCCATCACCCCAAACCTACAGACATCCATTAGTCCAAACCTACAGACATCCATCAGGCCAAACCTACGGACATACATCAGTCCAAACCTACAGGCATCCATCAGGCCAAACCTACAGACATCCATCAGGCCAAACCTACAGACATCCATCAGTCCAAACCTACAGACATCCATCAGTCCAAACCTACAGACATCCATCAGGCCTAACCTACAGACATCCATCAGCCCAAACTTACAGACATCCATCAGTCCAAACCTAATAATAATAATAATAATAATAATAAATGGCATTTATATAGCGCTTAACCCTGTTCGACAGGCTCTAAGCGCTTTACAGAACTTATTTACTACTTTACAAACGCATTCACTCCCACATTCTAATTGTACATAATATGCACACAATCTCATGTCAACCACAGAGCAGAATGGAGCTGCCTGCGAGGCGCTAAACACACTGCACTGCTTCCTTCTCTCTCGCCGTCTCATTCACTCTCTCTCTCTATCTTGGAGCAAATTGTAACGAAGCCTGTTAGGCGCAGATCACAATTCACAACAGTTCACAACTCACAGCAGTTCACAACTCACATCAGTTTACAACTCACATAATATTTGAAAATTTATTAATAACAGTATATATTTAATAATGAATAATAATAAATTTTTGTTGTTGCCGGTGGGGGAGGGGGGATGATATGGATAAATCTTAATCTATTAATTTCAATTTCAATTTTGCCCGGGCAGCGGCCTTTCGGCCTGCTCTTTACGATTTCCAACTGCCAAGGTATCTTTAACGTGCGCAACGTGCACACGGGCCCTCCGAATTTTTTCGTCCTTATCCGAGAAGACTAGGTACTCGATCCTACCCCCCAATAGGACCAGGGACTTGAAAATATGAGAAAAATCCAATTTCCAACATGCCTGCACTGCCCGGGTTAGGGAGACATCCACCTGTCCAAACCTACAGACATCCATCAGTCCAAACCTACAGACATCCATCACCCCAAACCTACAGGCATCCATCAGTCCAAACCTACAGACATTCATCAGGCCAAACCTACAGACATCCATCAGTCCAAACCTACAGACATCCATCAGTCCAAACCTACAGACATCCATCAGCCCAAACCTACAGACATCCATCAGTCCAAACCTACAGACATCCATCAGTCCAAACCTACAGACATCCATCAGGCCAAACCTACAGACATCCATCAGTCCAAACCTACAGACATCCATCAGTCCAAACCTACAGACATCCATCAGTCCAAACCTACAGATATCCATCAGCCCAAACCTACAGACATCCATCAGCCCAAACCTACAGACATCCATCAGTCCAAACCTACAGACATCCATCAGGCCAAACCTACAGACATCCATCAGGCCAAACCTACAGACATCCATCACGCCAAACCTACAGACATCCATCAGGCCAAACCTACAGACATCCATCAGTCCAAACCTACAGACATCCATCAGTCCAAACCTACAGACATTCATCAGGCCAAACCTACAGACATCCATCAGTCCAAACCTACAGACATCCATCAGTCCAAACCTACGGACATCCATCAGCCCAAACCTACAGACATCCATCAGTCCAAACCTACAGACATCCATCAGTCCAAACCTACAGACATCCATCACCCCAAACCTACAGACATCCATTAGTCCAAACCTACAGACATCCATCAGTCCAAACCTACAGATATCCATCAGCCCAAACCTACAGACATCCATCAGTCCAAACCTACAGACATCCATCAGGCCAAACCTACAGACATCCATCAGTCCAAACCTACAGACATCCATCAGGCCAAACCTACAGACATCCGTCAGTCCAAACCTACAGACATCCATCAGTCCAAACCTACAGACATCCATCAGGCCAAACCTACAGACATCCATCAGTCCAAACCTACAGACATCCATCAGGCCAAACCTACAGACATCCATCAGTCCAAACCTACAGACATCCATCAGTCCAAACCTACAGACATCCATCAGTCCAAACCTACAGACATCCATCAGTCCAAACCTACAGACATCCATCAGGCCAAACCTACAGACATCCATCAGTCCAAACCTACAGACATCCATCAGGCCAAACCTACAGACGTCCATCAGGCCAAACCTACAGACATCCATCAGGCCAAACCTACAGACATCCATCAGGCCAAACCACAAATAAACTCAAAATAAGTAAGCCGTGGGTGCATGTTACTGTTTCCTCAACTGCAGACAACATGTCGATCTACACGTGTCACAAGGTGTTTCTACTTCAAGTCTTATTTCTGTGATTGTATGGAAGTCAACAGGTAGATCTACACGTGTCACAAAATGTTTCTTCTCCAAGTCTTGCATGACAAGTTTCGTCATATGAAGCTGTTTGGTTTTTTTTTTTAATCGGTTGTACAAAATTATTCATGTACCATTTGAACCACTCAGAGTTTAACTGACGTTTATCTTCAAATAAATTGTCGTTTCAAGCAACAGCATGAAATGCCGATCAGGTGTTTTCAAACAACATACTTTCATAGGCAACGCATTGCACAACACAGCCAGCTCGGTATCGTCTGAACAAAAACAAAACTGTTATAGAAAAAGGATAAACGTCTGTACACTCCAGACTATCACCCACTTCAAACTGCAGCCTCGTTCTGACTGGAATCATCTTGTGATGTTGTTACTGAGTCCTATCGCGAGGGGATTTGATGAGTGATTAGCACCGAAATGGAGAGGTCGTGGGACTTTTCATTTCGGGACCAGTAATGTAACTGAAGATTGCTTTGATTTAAAATGAAAAAAAAAAAAGTTAAAAAAAAAAAGGATCCTTCACATGCAGGTTCAAAATGTCCCTAGGATACGGCTAGCAAAGGTTGCAATTAACCGGATTGGTAAGTTCGGCTGAAAGACCCGAACAGTATAGTATGTGTTTTTTCTTTATATTTCTTCATTATTATTTTATTTTTTCCCCCATTTCCAAGAGCCCCCCCCCCCCCCAGCTAGCTTATGATGCCCTTAATTTGCATTTTAGTACACACACATGTTCATAAAAACTTGCGACATTTTACTATACCGATTCTTGCGCTGTCCCGGACTTTTCATACAAGGGAAGAATACATTTTCACCAAACTCGTACTTTGCCGCTTTTAATTTTTGTCTTTTACCCGGACTACACAGGTAAGTAAGAAAAGACTTCCGTCCACACCATTTGCACATATATTTTGTCGTCATCGTTTAGCCTAAAGTGATAATAAATTCTGCCGTAGGCCGTTGTTGCTTCAGAAGAGTTCTTCCCCCTGTCTCTCCCAAGCCGCGGTCAGCACGCATTGTGTGGTGTAATGAATGAGCCGCTCTGGCGCTAACAAGCACTGGTCAGAAACCGTGGCTTTTGCTGGTCTTTGGCTTCTGCGAAAGTTTAGTTGCTCCTGTGCACATATTATACGTAGATGCAGTCTCCATTTTACGTTAAAGTTCATAGTTTGTTCAAATTCAATAGGTTTCCCAGTTCGCACCGTAATACTGCTTAGCTCTACCCTCCCCTAGGTGTATTTGAAGGGGGGGGGGGCATAAAAATTTGAATGTAGATGTCTCTCAGTGTTTAATAAAAAATAATTCCAGAGAGCAGCTGCACAGATCAACTACCCACAGCGTCTTAACACGAAATGGAGGGCGACATCGCACTGAACGAAAAAAGAAAAATTAAAATTTGAAACTCAAAGTTTACAACAAACTGGTTGAGATAAACTGACTGAACATGATCTTGTACTCGTAATCGAACTCTGATTTTTTTATTTTTTTTATCTTGCCGGCGTACAGATCTTTAATGTCAACAATACAAATGTAAGTACTCGTAATCACCACCGTATCGCTTTGTGTACCGGTATCTAAACGTCAGTAATCAGAGTGGCCAGGTGGGAGACAAAATTGCCAGTGATGAAAATGTTTGCCACACAAAATTCCCACCGTTCGTCAACTGTTGCCGGATTGGCCTTTTATCTGAGATTCGCTTACATAAATATTCTAATTTGGGAACCGAGCGCGACCTCCGCTCGTGGTTGGTAGGAAAGACGGAACGACTGCTTTCTGATTAAATAAAGACATTCCTGGATCGTCCAAGAGGGGCACACTAGAGCTGCTAGTGTCTCCTGGAATGTGTCACGGGTTCAGGCCGAGAGGCTTTACTTTACACTGAAAACTGGGACTTGTTTGAGCGAAACTGAGATTTTTTTTCCTCTTGGTTCAAATACTGGGAGATTTTTGTAAGAACAACGGGTGTTAATCGCAGAATGGAGAGAGAATCTGGGTGGAAGGTGTTAGGAGGTTATCGCAGATCCTGGGGTGGCTTAGCTATCTGTCAATCCTTGCTTGTCCTTTCTATCTTTTGCATTGCCGACATAGCTAAGCAAAGTCCAGATCTCTCTCTCTCTCTCTCTCTCTCTCTCTCTCTCTCTCTCTCTCTCTCTCCCTCTCTCTCTCTTTCCTTCTGCCTCCCTCTCTCCCTCTCTCTCTCTCTCTCTCTCTCGCTCGCTCGGTAGGATGCTACGAAACAGTTGTTGAGTAAACAGTCCACGCAAAATAACGCCGAAATTGAATTTATTCAACCCGGAAGGAGAGAAAATTTTCAATATGATTATTGTATTTGATTACCTTTGAGAACAGACAACAGCTGCCCTTCACCTAAACCCCACATTATTTACATTATTTCCTGGACTGATATTTTATAATATACTTATGAAAAGTCAGGATTGTCATGTTGTCGAAAGTTTGCAAGAGATGAGTGAATGGTAGAAAAGAAGGCCGGGAAATGAGGCAGAAGCAAAAAGACAGAAATTTAGTTTTTGCTATCCATCAGATGCCCGTGTGAGAACGAAATCCACACAATCTGAGATATTTGAAACTTCCCTTTGATTAGCTGGAGGAATTGCATTTTTGCCGCTTGCCCCATAATATCGTCAAGCATCCGTTCCGGGTCAAAGTTCAAAATTACACCTCCCCTGACATTGACCCTAAGGAGTTTAACCTTAGACAAGTCCGTGGCCTATCACCTGGAGTATGTTTGTCTATATGATTAACTGTTTTCCTTGCAATATACGGCGTGTTTTCTGTCAGGACAAGAAATGATTACCTTGTTCAGATAACGTCTCTGACAACAGCTATGCAGTGCTCACTGAGAGAGGCCAAAACTCAGATGTGGGAGGGCGGGGGTTCAGCTCCAGTCTAGGCAAGCATGTGAAGAATGTGAGAAAACTGGTTTAGGGCAACGCCTTTCATTACCAAGTGTTCAGGGCTGTGTCAATTTTTGTCCCTGGTTTTGACAGTTTAATTTAGAACTGTCTCCATCTTGTTTGGCTCCGGACGCTGTTCAGAAAAACCCACGAGAATTCTGTACCGTCATGATGATGGAAATTCGTTTCCAGGTTACAAAATATGTTGTAGTTTCTCTGAGGCTTTCAGGTTGTTATAGAGACTGTATATAAACATAGGAAAACAAAATTGAATGATGTAATCACATCTTAACGCATTTTCACGTGATTTCACGTATTCCCATATCTCCAAGCACTGAGGTGGTCTGTCTGAGCCGGACTGGAACTCGGAACGTGTGGCACCCTTGTCAAATGCCCTAAGCACTGAGCCTGCCTGTCTGAGTCCCAGTTGTTTCATTATGACTTCCACTTGCCTTTGCTCTAGTTGCGGCTACTTTTACCACTTGAATTACTTTTGTTTTACTATTCTGATCGTCTATTCCATCTATCGGTACTAACTGCTGTGTCTTATCGCTTCTTCCTTCTACTACTGCTATTATTACTGATACCATTACAAAAGTAATGACTGTCTCTACTACAGCTGTCACAACTACGATTGGTACCGCTGGAATCATACTGACACTGATCACTATCAGGCTTGGAAACACTACCACTACAACCACCACTACGACAAACACCTTCATTTCCGCTATCTATACAACTGCACCAGCTCTCCTAACACCATCATTCAATTGTTCAAATGTACACCTCAGCATCCTTTCCGTGGTCTACCAGGTCAAGGTGACATTAATTTCTCTTTCACCTGGGAGTGCATTCCAATAAATTATCGTTTGTTTACGCACGGTCAAAGAGTCATGACGTCAGCAGGTCACGCGCTCATTAACCTAAACTTGCCACAGTTTATATTTGCATATTTTTATCTGGTGTAAATTTCATAATTCAGACCCGCCTTTTCAATTACCGTAAACGTTTTTTGTTGTTTCTTTTACTTTGTCAGTGTGCGGATGTTGACCGACTTTGCAGTCCGCCGTGAGACAACCACGCCCACAGCGGGCCAAGATGAAAAATATGAAACTTAAAACCTGAGTTCTCTGAATTAAACCTCTTTGTTTCACACGTGACCGCCTAACCTGCACGTGATGCTGAGTACAGGGAACGTGTCAGGACAGAGAATATTTCATTAAAATATTTTTTAAAAAGTAATCAACCATGAAAGAGTTTCCATCTAAACAGTTCATTGTAGCAAGTTAGCGAAAGGTGTTGAAGATTTCCTGTTCTAGCGCTCGTGTATTAAACTCTTCAGGACATTTATGGTTTTCACACTTTGATTTTGTTTTCTCCCATACATTTGAGTAGCTGAAAGTTCACCATTCTGGATGAGATCATGTTTGAAACTTTACAAGTCTGAGACAGTCCAAAGTCCAGTCTTTTACTGTCTGGAAATGTCAATGTTTACTTGAGGCGGTGACATCTGCAACCTCCGCCACTTCTTGGGGCTTCATTTCCATAGCCGTCATTATCATCTTTTGAACATTTCTTATTTCCTTGTCATCATACCTTTTGACTGATGGTATTGTATACGTTTCAGCTCTGTTCGTTTCATACCGTAGGTATTTACTACTGTAGCAAGGCCCTTAACTTTATTCCCTTTTCTCCTCCACAGTACACCTACATCTTTGACAACTTTACCTCCCTTGATCAGCACCTGCTGTATCAGCCACTGCTGGGAATCCCCGCTAGAGGCTACATACCAAGATATCCAACAGGTACGTTTGCTAGACACTACGTCACGGAATTTTGGTCTTCTACACACCAAAATGTTAACTGGATGTCCTGAAAATCTTCACGTTATGTTTGTGTGTGTGTGTGTGTGTTTGTGTGTGTGTGTCTGTGTGTCTCTGTATGTGTGTTGATAAATCAAGATGCCACAAAAAGAAAAAAACCAATAAAGTCGAACGCAACTGAACGGGTCATTCTGAATATGGCATAGAGACGCGATGTCCGTATTTATATAAGTGCGTACAATTAGGCGCGGCCAAGAAATAATCAACGAAAAGCGCAAATAGTTGAAGTGTGAACTCGTGAGAGGATGTTGAGCTCAACATGTTACGACCGCTTTTCTAGTGTCCTGTTCGACTTGCAGAGTCCTCTTCCGGCCGGAACGGTGGATCAAAATTTGCGAGACGCTAGGACAGCAGGACAGGTTCTATACTGGTAGTGATTCCTGATTATGCCTTTACTGAATGAAAATGTGTGAAATTCATCACGTGGCGGGATGGCCCTTGCTATAAGATTGTCGCTTGATCAAACTGTAACATATTCCTCATCCGTGGCATCTTCTCAATAAAAACCATTAGGTCTTCATTGGCTTATACACCAGCGTCCTCTTTAGCGAAGTCCGAGTTCTTGACTTTAGTATCGGCTCAGAGATTTCATTTCGATATAGCGAAAAATGGATAAATGGAAAGGTTTGCACACTTTTCTTCTGTAGAATCGCTGATGGAGAGTTGTGAATGTTTCATTGACTTTCTAAAAAGTGTCTACAAAAATTTCATTTGGTACTTTAAAAAACAATATGTTAATAATAACAATGGTAATAATAGTAATACATGTACGTTCAGTGCATATAGTTAGTTAGTTGGTTAGTTAGGTCTTTCCACTGTTGCCAGGAAGCGTCGGGGAAGATCCAGGCATAAGCCCAGAGCGAGGTGTGTGGCCTTAGTGGGTGTGAGGTTGTGGTTCAGTCACTCCTTCCATCCATCATTTTCTTGGTCTGCGTCTGTCTTTAGATCCGGAAGTTATGGTGTTAGACGCTCGGACTGCTGGCTGGTGTGGCAGCATTCTCATAAGATGTCCAAACCATATGGTATTATTGCAATTATCGCAAAACATCTTGTAAATGCTTTTTAAGCATCAAAGAAACGCCAGATGTAACCTTAGACCGAGGACAAGACTGTACAAAAGTCTTTCCCCATCGTATTTGGCCAGACATGGCAGAATTCATCAAATGTCAGATCTATAACTACATTCACGCAGTTTAGATCAGGTATCCTAGTCACGTGATCACCTGTCCATTGGAAACAAAACATTAAAATCTCACGCACAAAGACATTCTTTTCTTAGTGCGTCTCTTTTTAATCTCTGCACTCTAACACAGTCTTTCCTGAGATAAAATGGCAAAACTACAAGAACAACACAAACACTTGCAGGCACGGGTTATGTCAGTTTTATCTTTGTATGGCATCAGCTCCGCTAATCACGAGCAAACTTGAGACATGACCTAGTTAGATATTACTGCAAGGGATAGTTTAATGCCATTCCACGCTGCCTTACAGCTAGTCTGATCTATTTTTACCGCTGCATGGGAGCGAGAAATATTGTCTGCTGCACTCAAAAACACTAAGGCTGCCAAGTGTGACGTCAGTTCCGGGCGTGACGCCTATCGTCACTACTTCCTGCCTGTCATCTGTGTCACTGGTGTACTCAAAAGCCACGCCCCTTTACACAAGTTACAACAAATGGCAGCCTGAACTATTACGCTACTTTACCAGAAATGAGGCATGAACAAAGATGGCCGGACATTGTCAATAGAAGATGTCTCACGGGTCCCTGAGGTTTCTGAGACAACTGCAGAGACACGTCTACGATGCTGAGGCTCTGCTAGATCTGTGGCCGTAGACTCGGGGGGGGGGGGTTACGAGGAAATAATAGCATTATTTAGGTCCTATTAGCTCAGATTATGGCCAAAAGCGTCTCCATCAGGGGGGTTCTAATGAACTTGGCATTCATTGGAGATCTCAGTATGAGCTTCTGACTGGCGTGTGTTTGTGTGGGTATGAGCGTGAGCGTCCGTGTGTGTGTGTGAGTCTAGTGATGTCTGAGTCTTCACGGTGCTAGTAGTATTTCACGTTATTACTCTCTCTTCTACGTCCACACCTCCCCTCCCCCCACACACACACACCTTACGTTTTGTAGTGGTGAGTAAGGCAGGGGAGGGGTGTGGTCTCACCTGTTACTATCTATCTATCTATCTATCTATCTATCTATCTATCTATCTATCTATCTATCTATCTATCTATCTATCTATCTATCTATCTATCTATCTATCTATCTATCTATCTATCTATCTATGTGTTGGTCTGTCTGTCTCTGTGTCTATGATTCATTGTCTCAAATTAGTTGACAACCTGTCTGCCAATGTTCTTAGTTATGTATCTATATTTGAATCCTATTAACTATGCTAGACATACTTAAATAATTAAATATTACCATAATAAACAGTCAGAATAAATAATGATATGATATTATGACTATGTTAATTTCAATGTGTTCCTTCTGGACGTCCCTTTTTCCTAGAATTCAGCCAAATAATTGTTTGTCCACATAAAATCACAAGATTTTTACTCACTCATTCATCGCTGTATCCACTTCTACATTGCCCAAATACTCATCACTCCGACCCCATCCCATAGTCTTTCATCACCCCCCCCCCACCGGCCCCCCGAAACCCATCCTATCCTGCACCCCCCCCCCCCCAAAAAAACCACCATTCATTACCAGAATTTCCTAGCTGATTTTCTGAGAAATAGGGAACCAAACAAAAAAAAAAAAGCACAAAAAAAAAATTTGTTTCCCCGTGTCTTTGGCCGCCGGCGATGTTGCAGACACTTGGAAGGTCAGTCTAGGAGTTAATGGCGAGCTTCTGGCTATCAGCGCTGACCATTACAGAAAGATCACACCCTAATTAGACCAGTAACAGCTGCCCAGACATTTTTGCGCTTCGAGCAATTAGCACCAAAATTAGATGGTCGGCCAGTCACATTTCGATAATGGTAGACGCGGTCGATGAAAAATGAGTAGAGGATAACGCCAATAAAAAAAAAAGGAAAATCCTGAGAGAATTAGTAATTACATGTAGGATCCGCTCAATAACACAATTTTTCAGGCTTAATGCCCACAAATTTGTTGGCATGTAAGAACATGTCAGTGTGACGTCATGCAGTTTTTGAAAGACGTACTAGCTGACCTTCACCAGTAGGCCTAAAGTATGCGTAAAAAGAACACACACACAAAAATAAGATCTTTTTCATTCAGAAATTCACATTCTTCTGACCAGCATTCGGGCAAATACCATCATCTTTTTAGACAACTTCCCAACCGCCTGAAACTTTCACTCACATAGCCACATTTTAATAGACTTCATTTTCTTAACATTAAGTTTTCATTTTTCTTTTTTCTAATTTTTTTAAAAATATTTTTATTTTGTTTCATTTGGCCTGTTCAGTACAAGAACTAAATATCTCGATAGTCACATAGAGCAGACATTGTGTGTAGATAAAAAAAAAATGCCTTCCTGAAGTTGTAACAACAGATCTATCAGAATGAAAAAATGATTTTTGTTTCACCCCGAGAAATGCAAAGAGAATGCAGGAATTCTAGCACCAGCAGAGGTGACTGTGGCTATAGCTAAACTTTTCCTTAACGAGCTACAGTCTGCTTGGAGTTATCAGTCAATTCATGGAAACAAAAGTTCATTGTGTCAAGGTATCAGTAAAGTTGTTCCTGTCGAACTTGATGGTTGTTTATGTATGGATTAGATTGACCAACTCACAAACAAACTTAATTAAACATGTAGTCAAAGAATTGATGAACAATTAAAATTTAATCACAAACTCATCCACAACTGACGTAAGTAAATTTTTCAGTTTTTATTTTGTGCTTTCAGTATTTCAGATAACCATTCCGTGTAAAGGTAAAGAAGAAGGCGTCGCTTCTTTGTTTTTGGGCCTCAGGATCTATGACGGATGGAGCCGACCTCTAGAGGGTACGCCTCTGCAGATCCGACTGAAAAAGCAGTGTGTGGCGTTTGGTAAGTGCAGCAATACCCACCCCTTTCCTCCCCCACCCTTGCTTTAGCTTTGTTCAGTCTGTGTGTATATTTTGTTATGTACTCTGTTATTGTTCATGTCGTGTTTTTTCCTGTCCTGCAATAAAGGCGGAACCTTGTAGAGAGATCAATGATTTGTAGTCACGATTGTTCACATTAAAGTGAATATCAATATAATGTAGTTACTTGAAGTTCAAGCTATATTCATTAGGGTTGGGGTGGGTGGATGCATAAGGGTCCGTGCAGTAGAATAACTACAGTAGTCATGAAAAATAATTTCATTCATCGAGATCTGGGAATGAGAAGGGTTCAAAATTATCGATTCTTTACATGACGTGTAGATTAGTTGGCATATTCAGTTAAAAGAATCTCATTTGGTTGTTGTAAAGAGAAAAATCAGTACTAAAACTTTTCCTGAAAACGGAGAAGAGTTGTCGGTATCATTGATGCCATCTTTGATCGCAAATCTATGAGAAAAAAACTTTGCCTGGAGACCTGGCCTTTCAGTTCTTTCACTGGAGGTGTCAACACCAGACAGAATACAGGAGAGTTTGTCATGACTCATCTACCTTCAGTAGTTGGGTGTGTCTCCATGACGTCATGTCGTACCATCTCCATCAAAGTTTTCTTTCATTCTCTGTTGTCAATACATAAGATCTGAACGTTTGTGATCCCACCAGACTCGAAGTTGCAGTGACAGCCAGTGAAAGTTGGCTAAGGAAAACAAAAAAGTTCCTTCTCATTTCTATATAAATTTCATCTTTTTGTAACTTGTTTAGAGCCGTATTTCCATCTGTTTCTAGACGTTAGCTTTCCCGTCAGAATCGTTTAAAATTTCAAAATTACACGCACTGTCCCTCGTGTAGAGTTCATAACAAGTTTACAAAACGACAAACTTATAAATCCGAGCCCCCTATCTTGTCCTGCTGTTCTCCTGGGCTCCGAAACTCCTGTCACGCCAATCTCTGGCGATACATTAAACCACATTTTCTCGTCAACTGCGAGTTACCAATCTCAGCTTTTGTCTGTTTTTGTTTTTTTCTTCAGGGGATTTGAAATCTTGCGCTCTTGGAATGAAATTTGGTTCTTTAATGTTCCAGAGCTTCAGAAATGGCCACTAGAATTTTTTGTTGATTTTTATTGTTGGTTGTGCATTGTTGCCAGGTTGTCGTGAGCGAGTAGGTGGGATTTGTTCACTTGTGTTCAGTTTCTGCTGGTTTATTTTGTTTCTGAATTCTAAATGGCGTACCACTCGATCAAAGTTCCGATCGTGTCTTGGTGAAAAAAAGAAGAAACGCACAAGATTTCTGGATTGTAACTTAAGGTAAGAAAGGGATCTTAACGGACGCTCGTTATTTTGTCGAGATCCAGTAGCTGTGATTTTGTCATTTGTACAGAGTTGAGTTAATCACCCGTCACAGAGCGTGATGAACCATTCCCTGGCCATCGGGGCCGGGGTTTATCAGTTGCCAGATGTAATGTTTCTCCAAGTAAGTAATTAAAACGCCAACCAAACTCAAGACCGCTATTTTGGGTTGCCACTGGAGGACGCGCCAAATAATGAAAGCTGCGGCCCGAGCTTGATGACTTCGTTATACCTAGTTAGTGGCCCTTGTGACACCAGACGGCCCGGTGCTGTCCCTTGTCGCGGCCAGGGAACGTGCCTCATTACCTGGGGAATTTCCCCGCCTTGATGAAGCTCATTGTCTGCTGCCAACTCACGCCAAAAGGTCTCTTCGTAACAGACATCATTATAGTTATTTTAGATCTTTTTTCTTTGTTTTTTTTTTTTTAGTTTTCCACCAGGGCGTCATTTTTGCGCGAGTCCTATGCGATGTCGCCCTGGTGCGCTTAGTTAACGGACACAGCCAATAATTGAATCTCTATAGATTTTTTCGCCACATTTTTGGCTCTGTCATTAATGACAATGTCTAGGCGTTGTTTGCCGTCTATTCCCTTGTTTTGAATTAAAAATATTATTATAACTTCCTGCAATTCTCTTTTTATAAACTTGAACCAAACTTTGCGCTTAACTGGCACATCGGCTCGTTTGAAATGTCACAGTTTGGCACTTGCCATTCTTTCTATTCTGCGAATAGTTGTTGACGACTTGGGTTAAATGTCAGCTTTCTTACTGACACGGCTCTAATCCTTTTCGTCTGTGCTAGCTCGTGTTGTCAGCACTTGGATGTGTGGGTAGTGGTGAGAATCGGAGGCTCATTGTTGCCAGCGCTTCGTATGAGATTTCGTTTTGATTAGTTTTCGTTTTTTTGTTTTTGTGTGTATGTGTGTTTATTTTTTGGCAGTTGTTGTTTGCTGGGAAGGAGTGGGGAAGGGGCAAGGTAGTTTTTTTTTCAGTGTTTTCCCGGTCAAACGTTAACGATGGCAAAGGTTCCCAGGGATATTTTATTATAGATAATGTTGAAGCATGTCGTCAACATTGGCCGAGGCTCAGCCTCGCGTTAGACCATTCCTTACATTGTCATAATAATTTTGTGATTCGCTTCTTTCGTAGAATCCTTTCTCCCTGTCTGCACTCAGAAAGTAGGTTTCTACACAAGACTTAGTGTGAGGCTGAAATTACAATAGTTTCATCGCAATGGAAATTTTCTTTCATGATTTCCCTGTTTGCAGAGCAGTTCCGAATCAGATTTCATTTCCTCGCCGGGGAGATGGCTCAATATGGTCAAACGTGGATATGAAAATTAGAATGAAAGCAAAGTTACAGTAAACGTGTACAGGACACAACAGATCCACAATTTTCTGGTGACGTGAGGGGGGGGGGACAGTCTGGGATCAGTGCAAGTAACGCCAGAGCGGCTGATAAAACAACTTTAGTGAAACACGGACTGACCAGTGAAACCCGGGCAACGATTGAACACAGACTGACCAATGAAACCTGGACAACGGTTGAACACGGACTGACCAATGAAACCTGGACAACGGTTGAACACGGACTGACCAGTGAAACCCGGACAACGGTTGAACACGGACTGACCAGTGAAACTCGGGCAACGATTGAACACGAACTGACCAGTGAAACCCGGGCATCGGTTGAACACGGACTGACCAGTGAAACCCCGGGCAACGGTTGAACACGGACTGACCAGTGAAACCCGGGCAACGATTGAACACGAACTGACCAGTGAAACCCGGGCATCGGTTGAACACGGACTGACCAGTGAAACCTGGGCAACGATTGAACACGAACTGACCAGTGAAACCCGGGCAACGGTTGAACACGGACTGACCAGTGAAACCCGGGCAACGGTTGAACATGGACTGATCAGTGAAACCTGGGCAACGATTGAACACGGACTGACCGGTGAAACCCCGGGCAACGATTGAACACGGACTGACCAGTGAAACCCCGGGCAACGATTGAACACGAACTGACCAGTGAAACCCCGGGCAACGATTGAACACGAACTGACCAGTGAAACCCCGGGCAACGATTGAACACGAACTGACCAGTGAAACCCCGGGCAACGATTGAACACGGACTGACCAGTGAAACCCGGGCAACGGTTGAACACGGACTGACCAGTGAAACCCGGGCAACGATTGAACACGAACTGACCAGTGAAACCCGGGCATCGGTTGAACACGGACTGACTAGTGAAACCCCGGGCAACGATTGAACACGAACTGACCAGTGAAACCCGGGCAACGGTTGAACATAGGCTGAGCAGTGAAACCCGGGCAACGGTTGAACACAGACTGACCAGTGAAACCTGAACAACGGTTGAACCCGGACTGACCAGTGAAACCCGGACAACGGTTGAACACAGACTGACCAGTGAAAGCTGAACAACGATTGAACACGGACTGACCAGTGAAACCCGGACAATGGTTGAACACGGGCTGACCAGTGGGCTTGGCATGCTATCTCATGTTACACCGAGTAAAAGACGATTGGCTGCGTTAGAATGTTCTCAATCAAGAACTGAAGTCATACTAGTCCATTGTTTGATCGTCAGTTACGTCACAGTCAAATAATCACTTAATTATTGAACGCTGACAGTGAACGAATAAGCATTGGGTAATTCCAAGTCTCTACCGTTACACTGGTGGAAAACTTCCAGTTAATCAAAGCAAGCGAAAAGGTTCGTTGTCCGCTGGCTGAAAATGTATCTGAATTCTGAGAGAGGATCATTAATTAAGTCCTAAATTTTGTGGTCAGCACGTGCCAAAAAAGTCCATTTTGCTTGTGCCCGTGTTGGCAGCATCTTTCCTGACCTCCCCCTCCCTGGGGAGCTAGGTAGGGGTTGCTCATTAACTCTTGTTGACACCGCGCGTGGCCAGCGCGAGCGAAAGTTCTCCACACTCTCTAAATGATCTCATCTCCTCACATCCACTAAATTTCAAAGATCATTCATCACAAAATCGCTTCTCCCTCCTCTCCCCCTCCCCCCCCCCACCCACTCCCCGGGCGTTCCCCTTGTTTCTACAGACGTCAGATTTGCCACGCGTACGGACCAGGGCAGAGCCGGTGTAGAGACCCTAAGCACTTATAAAATGTTGGTGTCTCCATATCTGTAAAGTAATTCAAAAATAATATAAACAAAAAATGCCAAGAGCAATTTTTTTTTATATATACATTTAGAATAATGAAAAAAAGAAGCGTGTTATGCGCCAGCAATACTTCAATTTTTTTCATTTAATATGAGAGCACCTTTTTGAGGACCCTGGTTCAGCTGCACCATTTGCAGTTTTGCACCCTGTGGTCCATGGTAAATCCTGCAATGAAAAATATTTGTGGTCCTTCCTATCTGCACCAGAATTCTCGTGGTACTAATAGTTGAACTGGTGGAACTAGCTCCAAACTTTGGTTAAGGGCAATCCCTGGTATTGGCGGCACTCCTGTAGCGACGGAAGTCTGACTGTGACTGACGTGTGAAATCTTGCCCTCTGTACCAAAGATGACTGGACAAGAGAAATTTTAAAGTCGCACATATATCAGGATCATGTTCAAACTGATCTCCGCTTGCATTTCCTCAGTTTGTCCATAAAATTGGAAAGCTAGTCTGTCAAGTCTAAAACTGCTTGGTGTACAGAAATCTGAATGAGAAAGGTGCCCTGCCTATGGTAGGAGATGGGGAAAATCTGATCTGCTCATTCAGTCATTAATTTTGTATTCACTTACGTCATTTTGTCTGTGATTTATGTGTTCTCACCTTTCCTTTTTATTTCATGTGTGATTCTTCTATCTTTCCATTGAACTGTCCTTCTCTGAGCGTTTCCCTGGCATATTAATTCATGTAACAATTTCTTATGTCATTTCATCCTATTGTCCGTAACGTGACCCAAGTCCATTGTGCTTGTGTCCACATATCTGACTGATGACCTCTCTGCCCTTCTCTAGCCACCAGCTCACTCTGCAAGCACGGCTGTCGGAACGGAGGCACGTGTAACGCCCATGGGGTGTGTGAGTGCCCACAAGGCTTCAAAGGTCTACGCTGTGATATAGGTACTCACCTTGCTCGCTCTCTGCCCGTCCCGCGCGCTAGGCTGCACGTCCAGGGTAGTCGCAATTTGTCCTAGACATGATGTGATTTTTTTTTTTGCCTCCTAACCGCATCTTGAGTTTTTGCAAGTTTTTTTGGCACTGACCCAAGGAATTTTGCACACCATAATTATCACAAGTTTACATTGAGTCCATCACGCTTGCAAAAAAAAACACCAAAAAACATGTTTGCCAGTCACTACTAAAATAAATCATACGACTGTTACAAAGGGACAAAGTTTTGTTAAAACATGCTCGCTCCAGTCTGTCCAAGTTGGCTGCAGGCAGCGAAAATTTTGTCCTGAAAACAAAAGCGATAGCAAATCTATTCTGCATGCAGCCAACGCTTTCTACAAACTTTCCATGAGGAGGAGATGACCAAACAGAGAAAATACACACATACACACACACACACACACACACAGACCGCTTCAGACTGCTGCAACCACCGATACAGTATGAAAAATAATCTTTCAATTATCATTTTATAGTTTTGTTTTTGTTCCTCTATGGGAAGAAACAGTTTCATTCTTGTGATAAAGAGCATCATCAGTCAAAGTAGTTTTTAACTTAAAAAGAACGTTAAGGCTGAGATTGCAAGACAAGCCAAGAATGAGTCAGTACAGATACATGAAAGTTTACTGCACTTGAAGATCTCCAGCGACTCTCCATCATCCAGAACTGCGCAGATTTCTGGGTTGGTTTTTTTTATCAGTGGTCGAAAACTCTCCATGTCCTGCTAACCGTGGCTTTGGTTGAAGGTTCCCCGCATTCGATCTGTGGTCTAGTGGGTTTTTTTTATCCTGAATATTTTCCTGGTTCCCTTTTTTCGTTTTCTGTTGTCTTGTAAAACTAACACAAGCTAAACAGGAAACATGGAAATGTTGCTTGTCACTGACCCGAGCTTCCCTGCTTCATGCATTGCTTATCCTGGTTTGTAGTTTGTGGGTGTTGCAGTTTGTCCCCTCATCTTGTTCACCATTTTGTTGGATAAAATTTAATCATGTCGGTCATTGTAGACCACACATGTGAGTCTTCAACCATCACCTGTCATGTGTAACACACATGTAAGTCCCCAGCCACGATTGATCTTGGCTTCTTGGGTGTCGGTATCGATGTGTGTACACTAACATTGGTACAGTGTGAAACATACCCCTGTATTGATTTAGCCCTCTTGGCTTGCTGAACTTTGCTTTAATTACATTGAGTCGTCCACCAAAATCCCCACACCTACACCAAAAGGCACCAACATCCAGAGTTTCCATCTTCACTGAATTTGTTGACCACCGAGGGTTCTAAAAATACAGGGCACAGTTCGCAACGGTAAGGGTAGCTGGGAAAGAGTCATAAACATGGTGATGACCATTGTCATGTGTACATACCGAAGATTCTCCAAGTTATTCACTTGGAGACCTACCAAATAATAACAACCAAAATTATGTTCGTCTCACCAATCATTGTTTTGTCGTGGAATAATGAAAATATCCAAGGAACATTCACAGAATCTTGGCGAGGTCGGGAATTTTTCCTGGAAATATCTGAGTTGAATCCTAATCCAAACTGTAACTGAACCCCTCACGTTGGTGGTAGCTGTAGTTGTAGCTGTAGCGGGAATTCAAACAACTTGACTATGCACGTATTTTGTTCACTCATAATGTAAAGCCAGCTTCATTGCGCATATCCATTCATGTCATAATTTACATTCCGGAGCCATTTCCGTTCCGACAGGCAGAGTCTATAGCTTTAGCCCAGATTTGCTTTCCCGTGGCGACACCTATTCTGCGTCCTGTTGGTAGCAGGTCAAAATTTCAGCCCGCTGCAGTTCAAAGTGGAACATGTCGTAGGTCATAACAGAAACAGTTAGGATTAGAATAATGAATATAGCGATTCAAATTTCAAGTAAAACTTTGAACACGGTTTTTGTTTTTCACTGAGAAATTCTCGTCTCCTTGTTCAGACGGTCTGTGTATTCAGCTTTGGAGATCTCTAACGACAGGAGGTGTCAAAGCTGTAAACAATGTATGTACAGAAATTGTGACTCAGGCAAGAGTTATGGCAAACTTGCCGTGTTGAGTCTCCAGCAGACGATGACTGAGTAAATTATTCAGTGTGAGATAAACATTGGCCACAGACATGAACTTATACAATGGCATCTGTATGTAAACTTTCTGAACATTCTCTGAGAATTTGGAATGTTCGAGGTATAACCGTTCTTTCACGTCTTTTCTCGACGCCGATGCAAGTATTTTGAATCGATGTTAAAGCTGACATCCCCTCAGGCCGACCATCACTGATGCTGCTGTCAGTGCCAGTACTACTCATACAGCTATTTCCACTCCTTACTTTAGTTAGTGCTGCTACAATCTCATTAAAACCTGTGTGGCCAATGATTTAAAAGTTTCCACAAAATTAGGTGAGAACCAACGGCAGAATTGGGTCAAGTTGACACACATTTGGCTGAGAAGTTCGAAACAGTATGTCATATTCAAATTTACACACACACACTCGAATACAAGAACCAATTAGTAGCTAAGATCACGTGAGCGGGGATCACGTCTGCTATACCAAATTCATCACCATCCAGCCGTTGTGAAGTTTTCGGTCCTGGGTCAATCTTAGTGAACAAAATCTGAGTTGGGATTAAACTAGCGCTTAGATTTGGAGTTTGGTTGACATGCCCAGAGACCTGCGTGCGTTCCTGTCTTCGCAAAGTCCATTTCACATTTCATAAACTTTACAAAAAAGGGGTTGCTCTTTTTGTAAAACAAATAATTATGTTTATCCCGCACTGGATTAAATCTGCATAAGAATTTAATTTGTTTGGCAAATCTGTGCTGTATCCACCTCACACCCCGTCAGTGTTGAATTTAGCGAAATATGCCCAATGTCAAAGGGCACGGGGGGGAGGGGGGGGGGGTTGAGAACGATAGTAAGAAGAAACAAAAAAACGCGAATGAACAGGCAGCCTTTTGCCGCAAACTTGTACATTTCCACAAGAACGAGTCTCACTTCGACAACATGTTTTGTCCGCCACAAAGTAACAATTAATCCTCAGACACAATCCTAAGACGCTTTTGAAGGAGTGTTTTGTACGGCTTTCCTTCGCACAAGTGATTAATCAATAATTAGTCATGACCCTGGCATCTCTAGACTCTAGATCAAATGTTTAGAACGCCCCCTAGTGAGAGAGTTTGGTCTGCGTCGTGCGATGTCTGTCACCGCGCCACTGAATGTTTGGGTTGCTGTGCAATATCAAGTGAAGCAATGTAAATAAATATGTTTTCTGTAGATTGTAACAGCGGCGTCAAGTTGAGATGGGTGAAAATCCAATTTTAATATAAGGCAAACAAACAGTGGCGTGCCTCGAAAATATTTGACCTTTACACGGCTGGAGTGGTCCTGGTGGTGACAGAAGGGTGAACTTTTTTTTCTTTACCTGGATTCAATGAACGTTTGATATCTTTAATGAAAGAGTTCACTGTGAACTGGCTATGTAATTCCACTATGACACTGAAATACTCCTTACCTATTCAGTAAGTTTTAACCTGTAAGGGTAGCCACACAAAGGCCACCGAATTCGGTCACCGAGCCACTAGGCGCTTTAGGTGAGAAGAATTGCACTATATAAACGAACCGAATCTAGATGGGCTCTGTGTGCAGTTGTTGAAATTATATAGTGCAATTCTTCTCACCTAGAGCGCCTAGTGGCTCGGTGACCGAATTCGGTGGCCTTTGTGTGGCCACCCTACCAGGGGATGCCTATTGGTGACTGTCATTGAAGCAAGACCTGCTTTGATTTTAATCCTTTTCAAACTGGGAAAGTTAAACAAAAAAAGAGTCATAGAAGAATTGCCACGAGACGTAATCAAAAATTGGATCACCGAGGTCAAAAAACCCCGAGTTCACTTTTCATGTCTGAGTGAGCGACGTAAATTTCTCAGGTTGTCCACAAGTAATCCAGGAGGGGGAGGGGGGGGGGGCTGCCAACTATTGGAGTACAGAAAGATCTTTTTTTTTTTCATTTATTTATTTCCTTTGTCTAGACTAGGTCTTTGGCGTGTACAAATGGCAAGTAGGAACTAGGATGATGATTGTCGTCAAAGATACCCAAGAAGGGGACAGGGAGAGGAGAGAAAACATTTTAAAAATCAATCCCTGAGGAAGTCGTTGTTGTTGCTGGCGGTGGTGGTGGTACTGCTGTCGTTGTTATGAATGATTTTGGAGTCAGTTTTTGGATATTGAAAATCAATATGTTAAACATAATTTTATTAACGATACATAATCATCTTGACTGATACATATCGTGTTTCTTGGCAGCCTATTCTGACAAACTGAGACTTTGTTCGATAATCATGAGGTTGCACGACCCCACGCTCCTCTTCTTGGTCAGTATACTTATACACAAATACAGCAAGAGCGGGCTGGAATTACGCCCCTGCCAGATTCACAATGGCCTGGTATCTTGTCTTTAATTCCCAGAGTCCTCAAATTATATATGAGGTTTTACAGCTGTATCGCAGAAGTGTCTCTATCCTGCCAGTTGCAAATCATTTTTCTGAAACTGGGAAAAAAGTAAAATAAATAGTTCAGAGGCCGGTTCCGCTGCCCCCCAGGCCTGAGGTTGGGTAAATAAGAAGCATATTTTGTGTTTGTCAAAATGTAGACATAAAGAATGATAGAGTGCATGTGTGATGAAGAACAACAGCAGAGAAAAAAACACCAACGCATGAACACATGCCCAGGGAGCAGGATGCGACGAGCAATTAAACAATCCCCTGCCCCCCTCCCTACCCCCCCCCCAACGCCCCAGGGGTGTGAGAAAGCCAGGCTGTGGGGTGTAGATGTTGATTATTTACAACATAATATCTGTCACTTACAAGCATCTTGCACTGGGGGTGCGAAGTGTTACACCCAGGTTACATCCTTACAACTCTTCCAAACCGCTCAACAATCCTGAATCTTCATTCTGTATTCCTCCGCGCTCAAGATCCTTGTTGCTTCCACGTTTCCTGTCCTTCAATGTCTCACGTGCTGTTTTGTAACCGCCAATCAAACTGGCCCCGCTTTGGAATGTTTACTGGGAATGTAGTTTTCAATGAACGGACGTCAATAACGACAGAGGATTTGTAAAATCCTAATTAAAAAAAAACTGCTTGCACGTAGATTACCAAGTGTAAACACAGTCAGGCAAAAGGACTTTATGTCTACCAATTGAATATGGCGCGACAGGAAGTAAGCAATGGGAATGCTGAATTATCGAGCCAGCTGTTTGTTCTGCAGACTTGACAAAGGATTGCGCCAGCTTTCTAAATAGTTATACAGTGCATAGATCTTTCCTGGAACAAAAAGCCCCCCCCCCCCCGATTCTGCAATTACTTCACAGGTCATTCTAACAAGTGTTCTGTAATTGAATCTCTAGTTTTTCGTTATACCTTCAAATTTGATTACTTCGAATGCATCGATCTCCAGAGATGTACTTGTGCCTGTGAGAATGTTACTTCAGCCGGTGTTATTTGATGAGCAAAATATTTTCAACATTCAGCGCCAAGGAATTCCAGTGAGCACAGTCCTCACAGGGCTGGCGGTACAAGCCTGTAGATGAGACTGTCGGAGTATGAAATATCTGGCGGTGTTTGCTCAAGTAGCTCACTCAACCCAATGACACAGAGAATGACAGTACTTCATGTAACCCAAAGGTATAGAAAGTTTATCGGCGCAATGAAGAGATCAGTATCAGCTCCAGCCTGCAAGACTTGTGCTGAAATAAATGGAAACCTGGTGTATGTGTTTGTGAATATGCACGTGCAACTCGCTGTGGGTGTATGTATATATGTGTATACACGTGTATGTGTGTGTTTCTTTTAAAATTCCTTCCTTTTTCTCCTCCATCAAATGCACGTGCCAGTCAGACAAACATTATTCAAACACCTTCTAAAAGTTGTGGGATTTTTTTTCTCCGTTTTGAAAGTTAGTTGTGTATCTGACATTATTTGATGATAATTCTGCCCGATTTACAACCAATTATCGGCTGGTTGGAGTGAGATTCAGATAACGGACCAGACTGACTTGCTGAACTAGACAAGATGCAGAAAAAAGACACTTTTCAAATCTTTCAGAGTTAGCTCGATAAAATTTGATGTAAAAAATATTATCTTTTTTTCGCTGAGTGGAAATTTCATTTTAGACCAGGTAATTATCGTATTATTGCAAGGCGCAAAGGGAGAGAATGTTTATTTGGTAAGATAATCGTGCGGCTTATCGGTCGTGAAAATTAAATAAATGTGTTTGGAATGGCAATTTGATGTAATGGAAGGAGATGAAGATCTGCAGGTTTTTGGTGAACTTTTTTGTTGTTTTATGCGTTAATGCACTGGTTTGTATCATTGACAGACAGACATGGGTTTTGTGGGTAAAAACATCATCGCTTCAGGCGTTACAGTTCAATTTGCACATAATTTAATCCTGAACGTAAAGTGAATGTTGATTTGAAGATGAGTGGGGAAACGCCCGCCACAAATACCAGGTAATAAGTTGGAATTTTGTTAAAATCAACACCAGATTTTTATCCTTTTTCAAATTATGATGATGTTTCTCTGTGGAAATCAAATGTTCAGTTCTAGACAGAACCTCAGACTTTAGAACTTGCTCGACCTGGAGATTTTATCAGTGTGTCAGCGCGTGTGTATCATCTTGCACAGGTTTCAGAGCTTGACTTGCTCCTTATTCATGATTGTAGAACACACAGTGACCTCGGGCAAGCCTGGAACAATATGCTGTCACTTCTCTCAGCTTGAACAGCGCAACTGAAATATACGGGCATCGCTTTCCCGGTTTATAGTCACAATTATGGACGATAGAAATGACCCTAGTTCGCCCTCTCGTGGCCATTGTGCCAGGCTAGGAACACGTCACTTCAAGTCCAATGCTCTACACTAGCCCACTTGTCTCACAGTACATGCTAATTTATCTGCCAGTCTTTTTTATTATCAGTATTTGGATTAATAATTATAGTTTTTGCTGTTACTTGACCATTTAAAATCCTCTTGACATAGTTCATATTGTTACCTATGTAGCAATCTATTCCTGGCCATTGGAAAGTTATGGAGGGTTTTTTGTTGTTGTTGTTGTTTTGTTTTTTTTTGTTGTTCTAACCCCCCCCCCCCACACACACACACACATACACACACACACCATTGGTTGATTCTTGAGAAGTTTTGTGAGGGGGGGGGGTCGAATTGGTCAAAATATCGAGTTACAGCCTTTCTATTTCAGACGTCACTGCCATCTAGAGTATGGTTAAGGCAAAAGAGATTTGGGTTGGGGGGGGGGGGGTTATTAAATCCTAGCTGCCCTGACTGTGACGTGTCATCACTCCAGAACTCGCGCCAATGTAGACCTTCTATCTACTCTATCTCCCATAATGCTTTGCGTTATCTCCTACACTTTCTAAACCGGAGACTGGGGCCAGACTTAATGGATGGACTCTGGCCATCGTTAGAGGGCAGCTAGCAGTCCAGATGTAGACAGGCAAATGTGTAATTGTTTGCTTTTATGGCTGGTTGTGTGTTTATGTTTTTGTATGTATGTTCGAGCCTGCGAAAGGAACCTGGGAGAGGTTGCCAAACTGTAGCCATTTACCACCAGACCATCCTCTATCAGCTGATCATGAGTAGAGAGTCGCTCCAATTTAGGATAGAGCTGATGGCCGACTGATAAACTCCGAGAAACCGTGGATAACGAAACTCACGCTGAGACTCTTAGCTCAAGTTTATTTGAGAACACCTTTTATGCCCTGATGAACAAGAAAAAACGCAACAAGGACGAGACTTAGTTCTCAGCAGTACAAAATCTACTGCCACCGGTGTCTCCACTTTCTCCGTCACCTATAACAGTAACAATAAAGTTCTCTTAGGCCTCCAATTGCCGGGAGCAAAAGAGTAAACCATATTGCAGTACGCATGAAATGTATTTTAACTACAGCATTAACGTCGAGACGAGCCTTCAAATTCATAGTCCGTAGAAAATTCATAATGATATAAGTTTGTGGCCCTGCAAGATCTCTTTTCTAAGAAGTCATATTTCTGTGCCTGAAAACTGACTCATTTATGGCACTTTGAGTCCTAGAGGGTTAACTTTCAGTAGAACACAATTGTTGTTCTGGTTCGAATTATTGGTCTCTCAGTAAGTAAGCAGGAAAAGTGTAGTGTGCAAGAATATTTCTGTGACAGGTATGACCCGATCATCTTATTCTGCTGTCAGATCCATTGGTTAGAATATAAAATGAATAGAATAGAATTGTCCAGCTTCCAATCTATAGAACTAAGAGAGCTCTTGCTAGGGAGCCGTGGTAGTTTCCATGGTAATCTATAGCTGTGGAATGAACACAACTCGTTTGTTCTCTACACAGCTTTGTAATAAGACTACGGTTCGCTAACAACTCAGAGCGAATCGCCAAACTTGGCCGAGAACTCCGAGACAAGAACATTTTTCAGAACTGCAGTTTGCGATGCACCAAATGAAATTACGGGTACAACTGCACTGGCATTGTGCTGCACGGGGACAAGTGTCGAGGCTGAAGCCTACCTTTTCCATGTCACGTTTAGTTTGACATTCCTAGCTGTTCCTGTCTGTGCTCTGTGAAAAACAAGTGACTTCTCCCGGTGTCATACGTCGGTAGTTTGGCGGCACTTTCCGGTGCAGCATTGAATTATCACTGTGATTAATTAACCTAATGCTGATTAAGATGCTGAGGAAAGCGACACATTTTTGTTAGCCCCGGCCAGTTCTACTTGTGTGGTATAATTTGTCACAAATCCCAGACTGGGAGATGCGATGGTTATAACAAGACAACAATCACGAACGAACAAGTATAACACTTAACAGAACAACCCATCAGACTCACACATTTATTAAACATAAATATAAAGATAAGGATAACAGTGCAATTACATACATACATTATATTCTTCAAGTTACTGCCGTCCACGGCCTTCTTCCGTAAGCACACTTCCTCGGGTCCACAACCCTGTAATTACTCTAAAGACACCTCGGCCTCAGCCTCTCCACTCAGGGTCTTAATGACACACTAATATTCTTTCACACCACAGTCTCCCAATAGCGCCTCCCTATGGCAATACACCTTAGCCTCCTATACACCTCACGTGGCCATAGCACGTTAATACTTCAATTCACATGAATATCTCATTCGCACAGTAATACATCCATGTCACAGTAGTACATCTTAATAGCACATTACAAGCATATATACATCCCTGTCTGTGGCCAGACTGCCACGACTCATGTGCTGCGACTGTCCTACACGACAGCGTCACTCCTGGCCTATGTGTGGCCTTCGGCCCTATGCTGGCCTATCCCCTGTGCTCACCGTAGGCGGCTCTTCGGCCCGACCCCGGCACCTACAAAAATAACATTACATTGGTATAATACCATACCATTTCTAATCACTTCACCCCTCATTACAACTCATGAAGCGTACACACAATAGTTCACATTTCACTCACCAAACATCTTACGGTAACACCTCCACCGTATTACACCCTACTCACTCTCGCTACAAATCCATGAAGCTAACTTCCATCTATCGCTCATGGCGCACATTGCTATATACAGTATCAAGGACTTCCACATTCCTCACATATACTTATTTACATCAGGGTCGTAGACGAATATAATACATCAATCATAATTATCAATCATCGTTCCACCTACCAGTCATCACTGGAAAACACTGTCACAATCTCCCGACTGTTCTCACTTACATCCGTCCCCTGGGACCTTCTAACTTGCAGTGATAGTAGTACAGCGCTCTCGCCTCATGCAGACCCCCCCCCCCCCACTCACAACATGCACGCTTTTCATTACCCGTGGGCCGTGGGTTAACTTTACTCTACCCCCTTCCCCCGTAACTACTGATCCCAGCTCACCTGCTCGTGACATAATTATCGATCTTTTAAAGTCTGTCCTGTCAGATTGGTTGAAGGAAAGGTGAACAGCGTCTTCACTGGGCGATATATCATTATATGTGGGTGGATCTGACAAAAATGGACTAACGGTGATATTCTGATACCTTTTTAAAAAAATCAAAATAAAATATTTCTAAGAAGATTTTAAGGAAAATATTTTGACTGCATGCTGAAAAACGGCTAATCTTTCATTTGATAAGCAAATTTCAATTTTCTTAGAAAATGTTACCCCCGCGGGAGGGGTTTTGTCAGGAATTTGGTATTTCATCTTAAGCCTGATTTCGTCAGATCCACTGACAGATAGTCAAACAAAACTGTGATCACTAAATTTGAAGCGATAAACTATAGGAAATGCTTCGAAAGGGACAGCCTTCCTCCTCCCCCCCCCCCCCACCCCTCCCCCTTCCCCAATCCAAGAAAAAAGTTATACCCAGACGTCAACGTACACAACCGTAGAGACAATCAATTATGTCTACAAAAGCACTTTATTCACTATTCTGTTCACAACTGTCAATCTTATTCCAACGATTCAGTTCTACTAACCATTTGAACAATTGCTGCCGGCTTGGCGTGTATGGTGTTACTTAAAACATCTATTTACGCTGACAGCGGATATATTTCGGGTGGATTCCCTCAAGTTAACGTGTGGTGTTAACATCCCAATGACGCCCCCGACTTGGTGTGATGTTAGAAACTAGTCCGATTGCGAATACAGAAGTAACTAATTTTTGGAATGCTAGGAAAGTAGTTGGAATGTGTCCTGCACGGATTGGGAATGTGATCGATCAGTGGTGAGCACATGTTCTGGCAGTGATGCTCACACTGCAAACATCTTTGCTTCTTTGTTCCCTGCTTACCATATGGTATTGCTTGCGCCACAAAGACCTGGCTCACGGCGCGCGTGCTTTCATCTGCTCTCACCTTTATTTATTTGTTAATGACTTGGCTTGTATGTTGTTTGCTGTCCAGGAATCTGACTTTAATCTGACTGACAATACGCCAGGAAGTCAGATATGTGGGAGGAGGGGGTCGAGGGTGGGCAACAATTCAGTTTCCAGCTGCATGCAACATTCCTGTGTCTGTGTGGTTGTACATTGCAACATTCCTGTGTCTGTGTGGTTGTACATTGCAACATTCCTGTGTCTGTGTGGTTGTACATTGCAACATTCCTGTGTCTGTGTGGTTGTACATTGCAACATTCCTGTGTCTGTGTGGTTGTACATTACAATATTCATGGCGTGTGATTGTATATTACACCAGTTGTCTCCTTGTGGTTGTA